>CM059876.1:14426453-14892479 GCA_030490815.1 Acer saccharum | reverse complement strand
CAAGAAATCAAATTGCTAACCAAATATCATATGCTTGCTATACTTCTCAAATTGAACCCAAAAATATTAATGAAGCAATTGTTGATGAATATTGGGTTGGGGCTATGCAAGAAGAACTAATCAATTTGAGAGGAATGAAGTATGGTCCTTAGTTCCTAGACCCAAAGATATAAATGTAATTGGCACTAAATGGGTGTTTAGGAATAAGACCGATGAAAGTGGCAAGATTGTGAGGAATAAAGCTAGACTAGTGGCTCAAGGTTACACTCAAGTGGAGGGTGTTGACTTTGATGAGACGTTTGCCCCGGTTGCTCGTCTCGAGTCCATTAGACTTTTGTTGTCCATTGCATGCATTAAAAAATTCAAATTATTTCAAATGGATGTTAAAAGTGCTTTCCTCAATGGATACCTTCAAGAAGAAGTGTATGTTGAACAACCTAAGGGTTTTGTAGACCCAGACTCTCCTAATCATGTGTTTAAATTGAAAAAGGCTCTCTATGGCCTTAAACAAGCTCTAAGAGCTTGGTATGATAGGTTGACTCAATATCTTATTGACAACCAATATAGGAGAGGTGGCATTGATAGAACCTTGTTTATCAAACATCATGATCATGATATTTTTGTTGCACAAATATATGTTGATGACATTGTTTTTGGGTCTACTAATAAAACCAAGGTTGATGAATTTGTTAGTGTTATGTCAAGTGAATTTGAAATGAGTATGGTGGGTGAGTTGAATTATTTTCTAGGAATGCAAGTGAAGCAAACTAGCATGGGCATAATGTTAAATCAATCTAAATATGCTAAAAATCTAGTTAAGAGATTTGGCCTAGAAAATGGAAAAGATTTTGAAACTCCATGAGCACCACTTTAAAACTTGACAAAGATGAAAAAGGGAAAAGTGTTGACCAAGCCTTTATAGAAGCATGATAGGTAGTCTACTTTACCTAACGGCTAGTAGACCTGATATTTGCTTTAGTGTTGGCTTGTGTGCTAGATTCCAAGCAAATCCCAAGGAATCTCACTTAAAAGCCGTCAAGAGGATCATTAGGTACATCAAAGGAACTCATAGTCTTGGTCTATTCTATTCATTTGATACCAATGATATCCTTGTAGGCTATTGTGATGCGGATTGGGCAGGAAACATAGATGACCGAAAAAGCACATCGGGCGGTTGCTTTTATGTTGGTAATAACTTAGTTTCTTGGTCAAGTAAGAAACAAAATTCGGTTTCCCTTTCCTCTTCCGAAGCCGAATACATTGCGGCCGGAAGTGCTTGCACACAATTACTTTGGATGAAACAAATCCTTAAGGATTATGAGATAGAACAAGGAAAAATGACACTTTATTGTGATAACTTAAGTGCCATTAACATCTCTAAAAATCCGGTTCAACACTCCCGCACAAAACACATAGACATTAGGCATCATTTCATTAGAGATCTAGTTGAACATTCTATTGTTACTCTAGAGCATTTGCCTACTAAAAATCAACTTGCGGACTTGTTCACTAAGCCCTTGGACAAAGAGAGGTTTAAAACTCTTAGAATGTCCATTGGCATGATTTGTGTTGATTGATGTCTTTGTGTGATTGTGAGTGGCTTGATGAGCAAAACCTTAATTGAATATCATTGTCTTTAAAAGCTACTCACTTGAGAAGTAATGATCTTTAACAAGTATCTTTTACTGTTTTTAGATCATGCACTTAAGCTTGAAAATCTTATTTTTGAAAAGTGCACTAATGCTTCTCTTGTATGTTTTAGTTTTTGCGTATATGTGGTTGAATATGTGTAGATAATGGATGCATCTAGAAGTTTATTGTTAAGTACATGATAGATGACCTATGGTATGTATCCATTTTGCTTCGGCACTACATAGTAATCAACGAGCACCCTCATGGAAAGGGCTACACACCTTGGTTGTGAAGCCACCCAATGTAGGAAAGGGCTACGCCATTGTGATGAGTGAAAGCCGCCATAAGGAGTATATGTTTTTGTTAGTAAAATCAAAGAAGTGTTGAAATGAATCATTAAAAAAAAAAATTCTTTGATTCTAAGCCTAAAAGAAATGAAAAATAAAAGGCTTATTGGTGTATAGTTGAGAATTGTGAAAAAAGCTCGAGTTGACAAATAGAAACGGGAAAACGAGCCACATGCACACACACGCTCATATGTTGATATCTATTCATTTTAAAAGCAAAAATCCGGATGAATATCGGTTTGACCTATTTTTGGAAAGGCTTTAGATGGATAGGTGTGGATAGAGTTTGCATGTTGATATCACAATTACTCCTACTATATATTTGAGAAGCATTCACACACACACATTTTGCTTATGTGCTTGATTCATTAGCAATGTGAGAATATTTTTGAGAGATTAATGAAAATCTATGATTCTCTCTTGGACTTTGACAAGTTATGAAATATTTTCTCTTATTGCTTGATTGTGTGATTGTGTGACGTCCCTTGTGAACAAATCTACTTGTTGATAATATGTGGAGCATATGTTAAGGGGGAGCTTTAGTTTATTCAACTTTCACTTTCTATACGATTTGTTTGCTTTGTATCTCGTTCTTTATCTCTTGTGTCCCTTGTTTATTCCTTGACAAAAGGGGGGAGAAAATGTATACCTCACCATGTTTGATATTGGGGAGATTTTGTATACTTCACACTTTATGTGGAAGAATGTTCCAATTGTGTGATCCTCTTTGTGCTTAATTGTGACTTTGTCTTAAGGGGAAGAATTCTTGTCTTAAGGGGGAGAAAGAATTCTTTCTTGATATTGTTAAGGATAGTTGGTCCTTGGGAATTTAGAAACTAAGGGAATGCTTTAATATGAACATATTTTATTCTCTTGAGATAATGCATGTGTGTATGAGATAAAGGATATCTTCTATGTTTGTTGTTTGGTTAAATATCTCACCATTCTTCTTTAGAGAAGATCTATTGTCTGGTTGCTATTTTCTCTCATAGGTACTTTGAAGACCGAAAGAGGAATTCTTGAAGACTTGAAGACTTTTTAGTCTAGGAATTTCTTTGTAATGTGAGATTGAGAGTATGCTATCATCTTGAGTTTATTTGAGTGAAACATTGTATGGTGAGGATGAGTGTTTTTGCCATGGAATAGCCAAAGGGGGAGATTGTAAGGTTTATGATTTGTATTGGCTTAATTCCATTGCAAAACACTCTATATTTGTATTAGTTGTTGCTTAGGACATTATTTGAAGAAAGGAAGCTTAAAGAGTGAAGAGCAACGTCTAGTGCAAAAGTCGTCTTCAAGAGATGAAAAACGTCAAAGGTAAATCTTGACTTCTATCCTCTTGCAAGGCGTTAGCGCACACACACACAATTCATACATGTGTGTCCCTACATCATGGTTCAAACATTTGGTATAACACATTCACACACTTCATAGCATGCTCATGCATTGATCTTGTATTGACAAATATTGTGAAATTGCATGCTTTGTGACTATCTTTTTGATATGGCATGCTTGTGTGATTATGTATTTATTTGTTTGTGTATTTTGTGTTTAGGACTTGAACATGTTCTCATTTAATGCCTTATTGAGTTCCGGTCGTTTCGGTTACTCATTCATAAGGTTTCATGTCCAAACAAGTTGACTATGCTACTTTTCGTTCTCATTTGCTGTGTTGACTTCATCGTCAGATTCTGAGATGATTTCTCAACCATTTTTCAAATTTGAGTAGTCGTAGTCGTGCGTGAGGGAGTCAAGGTTCGTAATCCGAAAACGGATTCGAAATCAGAGGTCGGATGCTCAAGATATGGGCTGAAGAACCGAAGGAGCGCGTGAAAGAAGTCGGGATCACGTGTGGCCACAAGGCCAGCCCGTGTGGGAGGCCGTGGGCCCCACGCGCCCCCCACGGGGTGGTGACGTGGCGTCTTCTGATTCGCTCGTAAAATCTCTCATTTCCCTCCTTTTAAGTTCATCTCCTTCCCTCCACACTTTGTAGAATTTTTGAAGAACACTTTGAGAAATTGCTGCAGAATTCTACAATTTTTGTTTACTTGTTTTGATCATATCTCTCTCATACGAACTCAAAATCAATCGATTCAAAAACCAAAATTGTTGGTCTCGAAGAGAGCTACAAACTCCAAGCATTTCCAAAGGTAGCTGACTTCACCATTTTTCTCAGCTGATGCTTTTTCAGTACGTGGTCAGTATGTGTATTTCAACTTCTTCCTTTTCGATTTCATCTTTGATCATCTCTTGATTCTTACTATTTGATTGATGAAATTTGTTGAGTAGTATGTTAGATCACTTGCTAGGATTGTTTGATCATTTGTTAATTGAGTTTTAGCTTTGTGATTTGTTTTGAACATATATGTGCTAAACTTGATTGTATGAGAAATTGATTCTAGAAATTGAATATATGATGTATCTCATATTATTTTCTAGGTTCTATTTCTTGATCTAAGAACTAGGTTTTTTAGTGTGATAAATTGAATATTCATACCTTTGTTCTTATTGATTTGCATGTCTTGATTTCTAGATAATTTTTGTGATTGTGTGTTGAAATCATATTCTAGACTATCATTGAACATGTACATTTTGCTTTATTGATCATCTAGCTTAATTTGATTGTGTTTGCATCATTTGCATCACTTTAGATCATAGCCTTCCATTAGGTTGAAGTCTCTAGCAAAGTGAGTGAAGCTTTGTGGATAGAGCAAAGAGCCTTGATTAGAGTCGGGAGGACTCGGATAATCAAGCAAGGAAGTCTTGTCTAGGGTCGGGAGGATCCGGATAGGCAAGCAAGAAATCTTCCTAGAGACGTGAGCATCTTGGATAGGAAGTTGCTTTCTAGAGGTGTAGGACACATCTCGGATAGGAAGTAGGCTTGGTGATTCACTAGCCCGAGGGTAGATTAGGAGTTGATAGCTTGAGCGGATATCATGAGTGATAGCTTGAGTGTGTAAGTCCTTTTTAACATAGTGGATTGCTTCGCCAGTGGTTGTGGTATCAACCCGTGGATGTTTCCTAATTGAGGTTTTACCACGTTAAAATCATTGTGTTCAATTTTGCTTTACTTTTCTTTATCTTCCATATATTACATTGATTGCATATCTTGTAAATTGATTAACTCTTGTCTTAGTGAAATCAATTCATTTGCTAAATCTAATCAAGTGTGCATTTGCCTTGTAATTTTCCGCATTATTTTTTATTGGGAGAATTTGGAGCCTATACCTATTCACCCTCCCTCTAGGTATATTTCACTACTACATTAAGGGAAATTTCACCTTTGAATATTGAGTTAGGTTTCTTCGATTAGCCAGGTAATGGAGTAGAAATTGTCGTTTGAAGAGATTGCGATTCCTATTTATTTGAAAGGAAGAAGACTCCGGGGCGGACAGGCTATGAAACAATGGGCAAAAAGTGCTTATTCAAGGCGAACCACTTTCTTGTTCAAGTGGCGAATAGAGACATCCATCATTATGTTGTTCGGTGGATGAGACATTGATATATCTAATGAAACTCCTAGGTGACGACGTGGTGAATTACGTCTGAATTAGAAACGACAGAAGGTTTGAACATACGATTTGCAGAGGCAAGAATTGGTTCCCTCCAGAAGGCTTTGGGTCCTTCTGTTAGAGGCTCAAGTCGATTCCTCTGGAAAGTGCCTTTCATTAGTTTTGTTAGACAAAGTAATTCAAACTTTCGTTCAAGAAGCACAAATCCTGACTCCAATGACGAATTTAATACACCAGGTAGTATCAGTATGATGTTGATGTTAGTATGCGGAATGAAGAATTTCACTAGTCTCACCATTGATATGTTACCTCTGGAATCTTTTTTTGTTAACATATATGTTACCACTGATACTATACATACATGTAACAAAATAAGATTCCAGTGGTAACATATCAATGGTGAGACTGGTGAAATTCTTCACTCCGCATACTAACATCAACATCATGTTAATACTTCTTGGTGTATTAAATTCGTCATTGGAATCGGGATTTGTGGTTCTTGAACAAAAGTTTGAATTACTGTGTCTAACAAAATTAAATTGAAAGGCACTTTCCAGAGGAATTATTATTGTTGTGCTAACTTTTGGGAATAGTAAACAATGTAACCCATGTGCAGGAGAGTATTCTTCATGCATTGTTTGTTATAATTGCAGTTTGTAGGTAGAAGTGAATTATGTGATTAAAAAAAAAACATGCAAGATGGTCTCATTTTGGTTGTACGTGCATCGAATTTGGTTTTCGGTTGTTCAGTAATATTGAATATTACATATGTTTCGGCAATGGGCAATTTTTATTAATACAGTTGTGGCCATCATTAGGCATTACTTTCGTGTATTGTTTATTTTACTGTGCACACATCGTGTATTTCACGCAATTACAAATATCCCTTTATTTTATTGCGCTATTTAAAGCAGTACAACTATCGCCGATGTCATCATTACCTCTATCCTATTTTCACAGGTCCAAATCTATGAAATCTTCGAAGTGTACTCCTCCGAAATCAAACAATCTCATTTCATTGAGGGATATTAATATTTTGCCCCCTCTAATTTTCCATATTCTGACTTTGCCCCCTCTAGTTACAGAAATGGCCGGTCATCCCCCTTAGGTGCAAAATATTCAAACTTTTGCCACTTCCCTCATTTTTTTCATCCAAATTCCAAAATCACATTCACCGTTACAATTGAAAATGAAAAGACAACTTTACCCATATTCTTTTTCACCCCTGAATGCATTGAATATTTTATTAGAATTGTTTCAATTTAATTTTCCCTACTAAATTTGTTAAATTTTTATTATTTAAAATTAAAATGTCAACAAATACGGTTGCATTTATTGTTGTGCTAAATTTTCATATGCCAAATTTGACACAGCTTTTATCATTGCATTGGAGCATGCCTTTTTTATTTTGTGCTAAATTATAGCATTAGCACAATGATTTTGGATTGCATTGGAGATGCTCTTAGATTCTCTTATGAAATTTACCCAACTAAATTTACACATGGTGTAGACATGTACCGTCAACATGTGCACACCGCACAACAAATAACACGATATGGGTGTACAAAAGAGTAAAGTAGTAACCAACCTTCTCCGGGTGACATAGACATTAGATATCAAGTATTAGGATTAGGTTCGAACCAGATCTATTGAATCCGGTTTCATGTTCGACATCAGTCATTTTGTTTCGTTCAATCTCAATGGGCGATCGAGTAATATCCTAATGCTTTGTTTTAATCTTTCTATATTCGTGCCTTCTGGATAGGGGTTAACGTACCAAATCTAATTTGCTGTTGACAAAATTAATTTTGCCTGCTTCATCGCCGTAATGACATTTGATGTGATGGGCCAGTAGGATATTCACAGCCCAAAAACCAATGGACACGCTATTCTGAGGATACGTAATGACGCAATGCCAGTCCATAAATGTACTCATTACCTCTTCGTGTAGGTGTAGCATAGCAAAACAGGAATTGACGGTTGAATCTTGAATATGTGTTACGCAATATAAATTGTGTCAGCAAATCTTTATGTTCCCAATGCAATATTTTGTAATAATTTCTCCGGTGCACTACTACAGTTCATCCACCCCCAAACTATTCACATGGTAATAGGTCCGATAACGCGATGGGACTATAATAACGGCCATGAGGCATGAGGCCATCAAGTTTTGCAGTATTGGACATGTTCATTTTAATATTATGAAAAAAATAATGAATTATTAACTTAATTATGATGATATACATTAATTAAATATAAAATACGAGGATTTCAAAACAGTAACTTTCCTTTCTTCTAAACGAATGGATTATAATTTGACCAGATCTTTTAGGCACCAAATCTGCGCAAGGTGTTTATGAATAAAGATACTTATATGTATATTCATTAGCTAAAGTCTACATTGCATATTTGCGTCCTTCGGGAGTTCGAGTAATATTACAAACAGTATTTTGTATTTTTTTTATTGGAATATTGGATTGACTGTAATTTAAAAATTCTAATACAACTTTAAAGTTCAAGATTCAAATACATTCATCTTTGACGGCAACGGTGCGTCCTTCGGGAGTTCGAGTAATATTACAAACAGTATTTTGTATTTTTTTTATTGGAATATTGGATTGACTGTAATTTAAAAATTCTAATACAACTTTAAAGTTCAAGATTCAAATACATTCATCTTTGACGGCAACGGTGCGTCCTTCGGGAGTTCGAGTAATATTACAAACAGTATTTTGTATTTTTTTTATTGGAATATTGGATTGACTGTAATTTAAAAATTCTAATACAACTTTAAAGTTCAAGATTCAAATACATTCATCTTTGACGGCAACGGTGTGGGCCGGCTAATGACCAGTCAGTAACCAAGGGACTGACCCCTGCAATGGGGTGTTGCCACGTGGCTTTTTAAAATTGCAAGCTACGTGGTAATACCCCATTCGAGGTCAGTGCCTTTGGTACTGACTGGTCAGTACCCAAGTAAGTGGTGACCTTTTCATTATCAATAAAAGTTCGTCATTCATCCTTTGATGCTATTTATTGAAACCATTACATTGAATTTCAATAGTACAACGGAAACTGCAATCAACTGCAATCACTTTTATCAATGCATCAACTCAATTTTGGAGAAATGTTGTTAACATAAATAAAAAATTAAACTACAAACAGAAATAAAATTTCTCTCTCTCTCTCTCTCTCTCTCTCTCTCTCTCCCTCGGACTATCTTCTGCCATCTTCTTCTTCTTGGGTTCTATATAAATCTGACCCTTTCAGGAGTTGTTGGGAGATTCTCATGTAATAATCTTTCACCTATCGTGTAAGGAGTAGTAACCAATGTTTTATATTAGAACTAAGGGTAAATAGGTAAATTTAAAAATAAATAGATTTTTTTTACAAGAGTGGTGCTATTGGCACACCTTTTCTATCAAGCTTGATATTCAAAAAGAAAAAAAGAAAAAAAAAATTCGTTCATGGGAGGTGGGAGAAAGACAATACCAGAGATAAAGAGATGGGGTTTATTAAGTTTGAAAAATAAGTAAAAGGGTAGTTTTGAAAATAAATAAAATAAATTATTAAAAACATTTAATTTTATTTAATGAAATCAAAATTCAAACAAGTTTTCGATATAGATCAGTAGGGGTGTGCCAATAGCACCACTCTTTTACAATTCTTATTATAAAAATGAATTGAGTCTCCCGATTTCCTCTCTCCCAATCTCCGACCATCTTTTGTCATCGTGTTGTGGTTCCTTTTCATCAACTCCAAGTCGAAAAACAGACGAGGAATTTGGGGAATTTGGGGAATCGGAGGTCTCCCGTGAGGTATGTAACCTTTTACACAAAAATTTGAATGTGTTGTATTTATTTTTCAGAGGAATACCAATTGAATTTGATGTCAGATTATTAATTTAATTATAAATAAATAAATATATAAATGCCAACAACTCTTCACAGCAATCTTTTCGATTCTCACACCACTAATTAATGTTTAAGTAAAGTTATATTTAAATGAATTTAAATATAACTAATTAATAATTCAAACCTTTTGGATTTACAAAACACACATTGACTTATCGAGTAATGCGAAATAAATCTACTCCACCTAAAATCCCAACCCAAAAAAAACTTAATACATAACACGTGAAACAGAAGAGCTGCCAAATGTCGAAATCAATTTAAGATGGAAAATTACTAAAAGAGGACACTACGGCCAAGTGTCAAAATATTTCACATTTTATATAGTCTATGAATGAGACACATGGCAGGATGACAGGTTTGTAGCAGATTACAGCCGGATCCCACAAAATCTTCTTCTTCTTAAGCCTGGTTGGTGTACAAAATCTTCTTCTTGTTTTAGTGAAACCAATATTCAAACCAAAAACCTATAACCTAAAACCTTCTTCTTCTTATTCATGTGTTCTCAAACCGAAAACCTAAAAACTTAACTGCATACCCCGGACTTCTTTGCGTTGTATACCAGTTCAAAGCAATATTACACCCACATACTGATCATCACGTCCACATGTGCGTGTACAAAATGGAAATCATTTATACATCTCCTTGCCTCACGCATCAATTCTTCATTCTCCGGTGCGAACTTGATGGTTGCTTTGTATACAATTTGTCAGATCTAAAATATTTAGTCTATATTATTCGTCTTTTTCACTTCTTTTGTAAACAAAAAAATTAACGACTTTCATGGTTTTGTGTTGTTTGGGGAATATGTCAAGTAATCTATAAACAAAAAATTCCTTGTTCAATTTTGTTTTGTTTAAATGACTTGGACTTTTATGTTGTTTGCAATATAGGCCTGGTATACTAAAACAATTATTGAAAATTTTAAAGTTTTTCGATTGACCGAGGTAATGCGTAAAATGGGGAAGAATCATGTTGATGTTGTTGTTTTAGTTGTGTTATTTAATAATTAGTTTTTCCAAGATATATTAAACGAAGATTGTATAATGACTCAATCGTTTGTTTATATATGTTCGTTTGTTTTGTTTCGAAATATATTTCTGCTCGGTTAATAACATGTGGGAACATGTTCTGTTCTTGTCGTGTTTTAGGGAACTTGTTGTCTAACCAGCAGTTTAACTCTATGTTGTAATGTTAGTAATGTTTTTTTTTTTTCCTCAAGATTATAACAAAAAGTTCAATAAATTATTACATGTTGTTATGTGTTGTTTTGTGACGGTGTTAACAAATTCATAATTTTTTTTGGGGGGTAACAGGACAGAAATCTCTGGCCAACTATCGAAGAATTCATCGACACTAGTCGAATTGACCCTGATTGTTCTGTCTAATTATACGGAAATGTGTAGAGGAGGCGGTGGTGGTGACGGTGTCTAGTTGATAATCGGAGAGATCAGCCTTCTCCATGGAAGCACGGAGGAGATGACTATGTGGCTGGTAATATAATTATTACTAGGTGAGTTGGTTTAGTTGGCTGAGCAACAAACAATCATTCAACCATGGAATCATATTTTCCATTTACTGATGAATCAGAGTGAGAGTTGAGAGCACAAACAGCCTTCAAAAACGATTCATCATCTTTTCCAAGTGAAAGAATGACGTCTAATTCATACTCCCATTTTTATCGACTTGCTGCCGTTCATCTTCCCAACATTGCCATCTTCTTAATTATGAAATGTATAGATTTTGAGTGACTTTTATGTCATGGAAGCACTGAGAAGATGATTTTATGTCCCTGTTGGTATGTATGTTATATGTGTTTGGATTTGATAATTCCACATTTCCACTGACCACCATTGATGTAGCTACTTGCTGTGGTGGAAGTTCCTTCCATGTTAGAAATATTGATTTTATGTAAAAAAAAACAAAACATTAACATAAAGAATGAAATGTAAAGACCGAGTGGCTCACGAACACTAATATCACAAACGACGAACCAGATGATTTGTCACCTCCCCGGTCATGGAAAACAACATTTTCTATCGGACAAATAATTAAAAAGGTCATAAAAGTAAAATTAAATTTAATAAAAAACACAACCATCACATCCCGGGCTTGCAAATAAAAATGTATTCTCGGCTTATGATATTAAACAACTTTTACACAACATAAAGTGTAATTCTAACCTCTTCACATTTTTTAATAGACATTTTATAATCAACTATCGTTTTTTACCATGGTTTTCGAGTGTATGGCAATGAGACCAATTTGATGTAATAGGTGGCTTTCGTACCATTATATTCAAATCATCCCGCTTTTGTTCGTGTATTGTTAACTCTACTCTGCACACATCGTGTGTTATACAAAATTACAAATATCCCTTTATTTTATTTCGCTATTAAAGCAGTACAATTTATAATTTTCGTCGATGTCATCATTACCTGTATCCTATTTTGACGAGAGAAACTTTGCTCACCCCCATTAACTGAGTGCAATTTTGCTCACCTCCTTTAACTAGAGGTAACCATAACCCCCCACCCCCACCCCAAGTGTTGACACGTGTCCCAAACTTAACCCAAAGTCCAAAGTTAAATCAAGGATTGGGCCACGTGTCAATACTTGGGGTAGGGGTAATGATTACCACCAGTTAAAGAAGGATTGCAAAGTTGTACTCCCATTAACTAGAGGTAACAATTACCTCCACCTCAAGTGTTGACACGTGTCCCAAACTTTGAGTTAACTACTGGTTAACTTTGGACTTAAGGATACGTTTGGGACACGTGTCAACACTTGAGGTGGGGGGTAATGGTTACCTCTAGTTAGTGTGGGTGAGCAAAAATGCACTCAGTTAAAAGGGATGAGCAAAGTTTGGTTAACTTTGGGTTAACTTTGGAGTTTGGGTTGAGTTTGGGACAGATGTCAACACCTGGAGTGGGTGGTAATAGTTCACCCTAGTTAGTATGGGTGAGCAAAAATGCACTCAGTTAAAAGGGATGAGCAAAGTTGGACTCCCTTTTTGACAGGACCAAATCTGTCAGATCTTCGAAGTGTACTCCTCCGAAATCAAGCAATCCCCTTTCATTGAGGGATATTAATATTTTTCCCCCTGTAGTTTGCCATAATCTGACTTTACCCCTTCTAGTTTGAAATGGCCGATCTTCACCTTTTGGACGGTTGGGTTTCAAGGGGGACCAGTTTATCTAATATTGCAAACTTCTAGGGGAAAATGATATAAATCAAATAAATAAATAGTTTTAAAAAAATAAATGAATGAAAAAAATATAATATATACATTTTTTTTTAAGGATATCCATTAATAGGGACAAGAAAAACTCTAAATATCTAAACTTTTACAGTAAAGATGATGGTGAGAGAAGTTTCCAGGCTCCTAACACTAAAGGAAGTGGTTGAAAAATGAATGAAAAAAATATAATGTATACATTTTTTTTTTTTAAGGATATCCATTAATAGGGACAAGAAAAACTCTAAATATCCAAACTTTTATAGTAAAGATGATGGTGAGAGAAGTTTCCAGACTCCTAACACTAATGGAAGTGGTTGAATAAGGCAAGAAGACTAGGGATGGGCGTGGGGGCCCAATGGGGCGGGGAAGGGTACCCCCACCCCCACCCCCACCCCCACCCCCACCCCCATTCCTCAAACCTCCCCCCACCACCTCCCCCAAAATCCATTTTGGGGGACCAATGGGGGGAACATTTTGGGGGGAGGTTCCCCCACCCCCAAAACCCATTTCCCCCATTTCATTTCCTTTTCAATTCTAAATTTTAAATTTTCAATCCGAAAAGTAATAAAAACATAATAAAAATACAATACAAAATCAAAAATACAATACAAAATAATTGCATAATACATATATATATATATATTATTTTGGGGGTTAATTACACCTTATAAATGAACAACCATAACATTTAATTTTAATAATTTAATATTATAATTTATAATTTGGTTTAATTGTTAATTTTTTTATATATAAATAAAAATAAAAATGAAAATAATATGTATATATTATTTTAGGGGGCCCAATGGGGTTTTGGGTTTGGGGGGAGGTACCCCCACCACCTCCCCCAAAATATGTTTGGGGGCAAAGTTTGCCCCCACCCCCACCCCCAAAATCCATTTGGGGGCAAAATTTGCCCCTAAAACCCCATGGGGGCCCGTGGGGGATGGGGCCCTATGGAGAAACGCCCATCCCTAAAGAAGACTCTCAGTGTTAGGAACCTTGAAACTTCTCTTACCATCATCCTTACCGTAAAAGTTTGGATATTTAGAGCTTTTTTTGTCCCTATAAATGGATATCCTTAAAAAAAAAATTAAAATTTTGTAATTTTTTTCATTTATTTATTTATTTAAACCGTTTATTTATTTAATTTTTTAAAACTATTTATTTATTTGATTTTTTAAATTTATTTTTTTTATTTTTTTAAAATTATTTATTTATTTATTTTTAAAATATTTTTTTTGTAAACTATTAATTTATATTTATTGAATTTTTTTATTTTATTAAAGTTTATAAAGTTTTTGATTAAAAGGTAAAAAAAATAAAATATAAAATAATATAACTAGGGGCATTTTAGGTATTTTCAAAGTCAAATTTAAGTATTGGGGGTGTTTGTGTATAATAACAAAACATTTCCAACTAAGTGTAACTTGCCCTAAAAATTGAACAAATTTGGTAGGGAAAATTGAGATTGAAACGAAAACACTTTTGCTCACCCACCCTTAGACACATGTCATCTTTTTGGGAGGGAGGTAATGTTTACCCCCCTTGTAGGGGGGTCAGCAAAAATGGACTAGATTGAAACAGTTCTAACAAAATAGTCAATGTTGCCACGTGTTATGTCTGAAGTTTTTTTTTTTTAATTTTTTTTGTTTTTTATATCGATATGCGATGTCAATGGCGTACCCGTTGACATTTTCATAAGTTTGACCCGGAGGATAGTTAGGGGATACTTGGGGGATACTTAGGCTTTAGGGGATGCTTGGGGGATACGTATAAAATAGTGTCGTAAATGTTAGCTTTTAATTTTAATTTTTTTTTTACCTTTTTTCTCTTCAGATGTTAAAAGTCTGACAAAAAACAAACAAAAAATCTAAAAAGTAAATTACGTTCATAATCACTTAAGTTTAATAAACACATCAGGAACAGTCGATATATTTAAAAGTTGTATAGACGGTGGGACATAAAAACACACAAAATAAGGAAATGAAGTAATAGTGGAAGTAACGAAGAAGCTTTCTGTAGTGCGTATTTTATTCAGATAAAGGCCCCACAACATTTTTTGCCTTAGTGGGATCAACCTCTTCCCATTTTCCTTATGGGAAAACTTTTTTCGCGTATTCCCTCATGAGGTTGAAGCCAGCAGTATAACTGACCTTATATCTAGACTCGACAGCTTTATATCCGTAATTTGAAGATCTAGGTACGTCATTTTTAAAAACCTTTCCTATTTCCTCTAAGTTTTGAATTCGTTCCTCCAAAAGGCGGATTTTCTCTACAACTTCCTTATTACCCGAATTTGGTGAAGAGGAAGCGGTTTTCTTCTGCGATTTCCGAGCTTTATCCATCTGTAACAGAGAGCAATTTATCAATTACTTATTTTTAAATGTTTATGTAAGTTTGGACAGAGATAGAAACAGAGAGAGATAGCAAGGATCATTGTCATTCTAATCTGTAAAAGATAATGACCCTTTCCCATGACAAACGATGACAGAAAATTCGAAGAACTGGTTATAGTCATTCACATTCAATATAAAGCACTGAAACTTACAACTGGTGGTGGTGGTGGTGGTGGTGGCGGTGGCGACGGCGGAGGTGGTGTGAAGAAAAACCTGATAATTTATAATTGAGAAACGAGAACAATGGAACTCAATAGAGAGGTACGAGACATATATATAAGAGAACTGGTGTCGATTGGCATTTTAGTATTAATTGTTTTCAGGTAGAATTTCACATAAGTGTTAAATGATCCAACGCGATGGTCATATCATTATTCACGCCTGCTCGTAGCGGTGTTTTAAATCTCTGCATACTCGCCAAAACCCCTTCAACCAATCAGCCCCCTCGAAAAAATAGATAAAGAAACCCCTCATCTTATAATAGTGGGAAATGATGTGGATTTATTTTGAGGAGAAGGGAATTGTTTTGGAGGTGCCCACTTTACCTTAGAAAAACACTTGCAAAGGGGACTCCTTGTGTGTTTTGTGAAACGAAAAGGTCTGGTTCATTGATTTGTTTTTTTTAAATTCATTTTATTTATGCTTTAATTACAAAAAAATTTGTGTTACCGACAGATAAATAGAGTGGTGTGAGAATCAAAAGGATTGCTGTGAATACTTCTTCTTCTAAAACTAATTAAATATATATTTAAATTGATTATTATTTTAAATTCATTTGGTATTCCTCCAAAAAAAAAAAAAAAAAAAAAAAAACAATACAAGACATTCCAATTATGTGTAAAAGTTTTCATTTATTAATTTGGAAACGGTTTGCTGCAGAGTTATAATTTTGATTCCACATGGTGACCATTCTGTGTTCAATGCACTTATATAGTTATATACAATAGGTTGGACCAGCCATATATATTAGGGTGGACACCTTGAATATTTCTTCACCTTGAACAATCCTATAATTGTTTTTATTTTTATTTTTTTAATTGTTTATTATTATTATTAAGATACATATATTTGGTTTTTAATTGGAAAACCAAAATGGCTATTCTATGGAATTATCGCTAATAATAATATCGGGTAAGTTTAGAAGTCGAATTATAAATTATAATTTATTTATGAAGTTGGCTCTTCATCTATATTAATTGTCCATTAATAACATCCATTAATAATGGGATTGACTCTTGGTTTTTTTTTATACCAATTGAAATTTTTTTAGTTATTAATTGTAATAATTAATTTATAATAATATATAAAATGTTGATGTAAAAATTCTATAGGTAATCAATATGCAATCCAATAATTAATGGGATAATGAAAGATTATCTTAACGAATATCATGATTGATTATTAATATATATATATTTTTAATATTAAATTATTTAGGCCAATCCCATATTGCACCAACAGGAAAGACTACAATTAATCGAATCCAATCCCCATAAAATGTCTTAAAAATAGTCAAATCCTATGTCGCGCACCAAACGCAACCTAATTGTGTAATTGATGTGCCTACTGATGTCATGGGTGCATAGACGCATCAAAATTAGAAATGACAAAACCAAAGAAGAATAACGTGTTATTCCAATTCTGCCCGTCTTTACATGCGTGATGTGCTAGCCACGTGATGCGATACACCACGGAATTTGGATTCCATAAGCAATAAATGAGAGTTCAGGGGGTTTTAAAAGAAAAGCCAAGGGGGCAAGATGTGAATTCGCGTATACTTCAGGGGGATGGATTGCTGTTACTTTAACCAGAGGTTGGGATTACCTTCAAGTTAATACACAAGCAGACGAAATTCAATCTTCAATAAAATGCACGATATTGTATGGATATCAAGTATCAAGCGTGAAGTTAAATACACGTTCAGATGAAAAGGAAGGAACCTTAGCGTAATACACGAATACGATATGAAAACCAACGTTGAAGTTAATACACGATAAAATAAATAAAATAAACATTCAGTTTAATACACGATTAAATAAATACTCTTTCCGAATACTTTATCGAAAATGTTGCAGACTGACCACCCAATGGGGAGTTGCCACGTGGCTCACACTTTTCTGGTTATAGATTTTTATCCTTGCTTTGGGTTACGTGACAACCAACCTTTGGTTGGTTAGTATGCCTAGGAGCTGACCGGTGAGGCATTATTACACCTAATAAAGATTGAGTACCCTATGCCTCTAATCCATATGCAGTACTAAATGCATATTGACCCTTACTGTAAAAAAGCACATAAGAGTGAGACACATCGTAACCCTATAAAGGCTTGATGTGACCAATCGAGGCATTATTACACGCCTGTTATGTAATTGGGTCAAGCTGCCTAATATAAATAACATAAAACCAAATGTGTCCACACACTTAAGTCAAAACATGTAAAACTAGCGGTTCACATTCAATATCCTAAAGTTATATGTGGACGTCCTCATTTGAAAATTCGTGTAAATATATATATCCAGTCCCGATCTGGTCAGTGCATCCTGATATAACTTTATCAGGATATTGAATGTGAGCCACTAGTTTTGACAAGTGTATACACACTTAAGTCAAAGTATGTTAAACGAGTGGCTCACATTCAATATCCTCACGAAGTTATATCAGGATGCACTGACTTGAAAATTTTTCTATATATATATATGTTTTCGGTCTTTCTATTATCAGTTCGAACTGGATATAAAATATATTAGTTCCTTACATGTGGGCCATTGGATTTAAAAGATACTTTGACAAGTGTATGCAACCAAGTCAAAGTATTTACACTAGTTTGGCCCACATGCAAGGAACTGATATTTGTTTTGTCGGTTCAAACTGATAATAGAAAAATTGGTTATATATTTATATGAACTAACCGCATAAATGGATTATATAACGAAAAACGATCTAACACGAAATATGACAAACAACTAGTTTGATTACAATTAATCCAACCTAAAGCCAAATAAACAGTCTAAGTACATTAACAAAACAAAACGGAGGTGAAAAGGACCCGTCACTATTTGTGTCCTTTTGCTTAATATGTGGTTGATGTGTAATTTCTTTGAAAAACATATTCGTGAAGGGCCAATGGCCCCTTGCCAAGATGGTTGGACCCTCCTTTGGAGCCCTTCACCATCACCACCAAGGTTCAAGTGCCAAGGCATGCATGGATATATGCAAATTTTCTTTGGTCCTCTCCTAGTTTGGATGTTGTCCAACCTTTAGTGTGGGTGTTGTCCCACCCTTATGTGGGTGCTCTCTCCCCGTTTGTGGGAGCGTCTATCTGGGCTGTGCTTATAGTTGTGTTTTATCCTCGCAGGGTCCCAGTTGTTGTATTCCATAAAATAAAAAAAATAAAAAAACATAATCGTGAAGGGAAATTAATTAAATGGTTACAGAACATATCCGGCTATATGTTCCCCAATTTGTGGTAAATAAAATATGTTGTGCAATAAAGAGTGGTAAAGCAATACCTTCATGTTCTGATGCTCTATACGTTGCGTCAAGTGTTTTGGACAGTGGAAGTGGTCCGGATTAGGGTGTCGCAAAATCGGTTTAAAAGTAAAAAACGATAAACGATCAACGACGGCATCGCTATGAGAAAAGTAAACACTTTCACCGTATGCTAACTTCAAATATTCCAATGCCTCGTCATCGTAACTGATGCTAAAATTAAATCGTGATGAGACATTGAAATTTCTGAAGCGTGAGTTCGGTGAATGAAAAACGTAGGAAAGGATGTCAAGGAAAAAAGAGCATCTCCAAGAGTCTCCTTTGGAGACCCGTTAGCTTAAATAAGGGAGGAGTTTCATTTTTGCAAATCGAAGAGGTGCCCAAAAAAAGGTTTTGGTTAAGCTCACTGAGTCACTGCTGTGCTGAGTGCTGAATCCCTTAATAAAGGGGTGCATTGAATATTTTCTCGTGGATTCAACCCCTATAACTGGGCTCCACGGACCACGGTTAAACAAAGTATTGACCGTTTGTTTAAGGGAGTTTCGATAGTTAAATGATTAGTGGCCTGTACACTGTAGGAAAAAAAAGCGATTGCACGCTGCGGAAGCGAGACTAAAAACGATTTTAGTATGTTTTAAAATTTTTTCATAATTTGAACCTTAACCCTTTAATTAATTAATATACATCTAAAAGATATCGTACCTTTGTCGCGTGATCCGATTGATGTTGCGTCGATGGTAATTCGCAAGATCTTCCAATCCAATCACGAACGTGAATCACCTAGGAGCGTGGTCTCCCTTCTCTTTGAATTGTGTACCTGAGGATGGATAACAAAACTTTTTCTTTTTCGTTAGTCACTAAACCTCCAAGAGATAACAAAGAACGTTCCAGTCACTTTTGAATTCTCAATCTAATGATCAAAACTCACGTGAACCTAATTTGAAGTTGTGCACAAAGCCTATTGATGTATAAGCTACTAGTGCACTATCGAAGTAAAACGATCTCTTCTCTTTTTCTCTCTTGGCCGAATTATCACACTAATCTCTAGAGTTGGATTTTATTTTTCTAAAACAAAAGAAAAATATTCTCAAGCCAAAGACCTAGGGTTTTACTCAATTCCTCTTGACCAATAAAGTATTAGTACCGAACCCATTCTTTTTGCAAGAATCATATATATATATATCTTTATATTCCGGCCAAGATATTTATAATATATATATTCTGGCTCAAGTGCCATATATATTTCTAATATATATTCTAATATATATTCCGGCTCAAGTGCCATATATATTTATAATATATATTCTATTTATATTTCCGAATCCTTTGCTCCATGTATATTATATATATATATATATATATATATATATTAGCTATATATATATATATCATGTGGCCGAAAATCCTCTACCATGTAGGATTTGTGTCTTTTGACCTAAATCCTAACCCTAGGTAGATTTTCTTAGAATTCCAAACCCTAATCCAACTCTTTAGTGTATTTGTGACTATATAAAAGACTTCCTTATTTGACTAGATAAATAAATCCCTTATTTATCTATTTACCAAATAAAATCTTTTATTTTATTTATACTACAACAATAGTATACTACTAAGAAACATATTTCCTAGTCAGAAAAAGATTTTGATTTTTAATTAAATAATTAATCAATCAATTAATTAATTTCCATTTAATCAATTAATAAAAATAAAACAATATAATATTATATATATCTCGGCCATGTGCCATATATATTAATATATCTATATATTGTTTTTCTATTTTATTAAATCCATTAGACCTTAACAAAAGGCCCACATGTGAACTAGGCCCATTCTTACTAAAAGAAACAAGTCCACATGCCTTAATACAATTCTAGATGGACCCATAAATTAGTCCGGCAAAATATATCAAGTGATTCATGTAAGTCCGTGTGGATTGGGGATCTTGGCGGGCCTATCTAAATTTAAGCTCCAATAGACATAACTCAATCACAATCAACAAATGATTCACTTAGGTTCAATCTATTAATTTTAGTTCATTCCACTAAAGAACTAAAATTGCACTCTTAAATAAAGATGGAATAAGTAAATGATTCTCATTCATACCCTAGACAATCTTATAGGAGATAGTGAATGCTCGTGAAGAATATCAATAATCGCCAAGAGCTCATAGACCGCCTATAGCTCTCCAAGTTACCATATTTACTCATATGACCACATTTTGAACTTAGATATATATTATGACTTGTCCAGAAGTCATCTTTCAATAGTCACTATTGGAAACTCAACGTTAAGATTTAATATCCAAAACCTCAAAACATCCATATGATGATATTCTACTCACATATAATAAATGGAGCCACGATGTCCATATCTATAAATGAAGTCCTCTATCGATTAACAAATGAATATCACCAAACTATCGATGATAGACTATGCTATATAATCGTACTCATTGATAACTCAAATGATACAACTTGCAACCGTAAGTCCATCATTTATCTCAAGATTAAGATAGACTCTCCGATTATCCTGATAATGAAAAGACTATAATCTATTGACGGTTCTAGATAAAGTATTTCATTGTGATCCAGTTCAATGCACCCAGTGCACTAGATTCTTTTACTCGAAGACCCTCCGATGATTTTAGACTCATCATAACATATTTGATCCCACCCAAATGCTAGTAAAAGAATTCTACAACTTTAACAAGATAAAGGTGCCCAATCTTTAACTTAAGTTGTGAACATTATTCAAGACTAACTAAAGAATTGTGTCTACCTCATACATATCCAGATGTACAAACAATTCTTCTTTTCTCATAGTTTTTTGACCTTATGATTATTTACTTTTAACAATTATAATATTCAATCTATAAATGCTATAAGATTTGTTTAAATCAGAAATCACTTTATTAATATGAAAAGATTGTCAAAAACAATATTACACTCTTGCTATTGAGCATAATCCTAACATACACATCACATCAGCACATTACTTTAATGCATTGGATAATTACATATAATAAAATCAATATTTTTGCAATATTTTATTTTTAATCAAAAGTAACTCTTGCTCTTGCCCATTGATCTGCTGGCAGATCCATATTTATAGGCAATCCAAACGGTCAATTGGAATTTGTAAATAGTTTTCTTTAATTGGAATTTATTTTATTTCAACTTTAAGGATATTTTTATAATTTTTTTATTATTCCATAACGGAAAGTAGGTGCTCACAACTGAGAAGTGAGAACTAACTTACGGGTAATTGAGTCATTATACAAATTTGATATGGTTGATGTTTGGAGTTAACTGATATATTTTTAGTGGAGGGAGGCGATTGTTTATTTTTCAGACAAGTGATTTGTAGTTGTCTAAGAGCAAACCTCAGGGTCCTTGGTTGCAAACTTGCAATTTGTGCTTTTAATCCGTATATAACAGACTTAGTATATTCGTGTATACTTACTCAAGGACATCTCCCGTGTAAGCATCAAAGGAGGAACTGTTATTCCGTACCTGGAACAACTTCTTTAATCGATGGCGCACCCATTCTAGTCGAAGGTATGGCGTTGTCTGTTTTGATCCTAATTTTGTTTCTGATCTTATTTTTGTTTGTTTCGATTTCATTAGTAAGGCTTGGTACGTATCCATAGGTAATGGGTTTCAGTTTGGGTATGGAGTGTCGAACATACAATGAATATTGTATACCTAATTTGCTTGTTGCTGGAACCAGTGATATTATTTTACTTTGCATGTTGGCTCTAAATATTTTTGGTTGTGTATGATTTACGTTTTCAGGGCTAATTTTATTGTTTTGTTTTCGTTTCGCCTAACAGTGAGAAATGGGTTTTTTTTTTTCAAGAGATTGTGCAATTCGCGACCCGTTTGAATGATATAGTTTAGTGTGATGCTGATCACATTACCTCATACCATGGTTCTGTTTTATTGTGTGTGTTGTTGCTACTTATAGGCCTCTTTTTTGTTAGATGCTGAACTTTAAAATTTGGTTATGATTATGTGTTATTGGTAGCGCAAGAAATTTGTAGAATTTTATGGTTAGTAAACATATTCTCAAACCGGTGGTCTTTTAGGCTGTTATGTATTTTTAAAATTTTAGTATGTTAAAATGAAATACGTAGCTCATAAACTAAAAAAATCGTTCCTTCCAAAACTACGCAGCTTTATCACTTTTTTCTTTATGACGAGTACCGGAGTTGATCCCATCAGAAATGAGAACGACGTTATTAATGTCTTACTGGACCAGGTGCATAGAGACATCAAACTAGCCGAGTTTTTTTCCAAGTTACTTGAAGGGAAGCTTGCGTCAATGTCTTCCCGTGGGTCGTCGCTTGCGTCTAGCGCGGATATACATAAGATTAGGAAGACGTATATGGTGATAAAGCGAAATGGGGAACGACTTATTAATGACATATAGAAGGCGAACAGATGTAGCAACTGACAGTCACAAAAAATAAAAAGAACGGGAATGGAAAGTTGTATTAGGAAATCTGTTGGGGTGTTATTAGTTATACAGCTTTTATTATTAGGATTATGCTCAATAGCAAGAGTGTAATATTGTAATTGACAATCTTTTTCATATTAATAAAGTGATTTCTGGTTTAACAAATCTTATAGCATTTATAGTTTAATATTATAATTGTTAAAGTAAATAATCATAGGGTCTAAAGACTATGAGAAAAGAAGAATTGTTTGTACATCTGGATATGTATGAGGAAGACACAATTCTTTAGTTAGTCTTGAATAATGTTCACAACTTAAGTTAAAGGTTGGGCACCTTTACCTTGTTAAAGTTGTAGAATTCTTTTGCTAGCATTTGAGTGGGATCAAATAAGTTATGATGAGTCTAAAATCATCGGAGGGTCTTCGAGTAAAAGAATCTAGTGCACTGGGTGCATTGAACTGGATCACAATGAAAAGCTTTATCTAGAACCGTCAATAGATAATAGTCTTTTCATTATGAGGACAATCGGAGAGTCTATCTTAATCTTGAGATAAATGATGGACTTATGGTTGCAAGTGGTATCATTTGAGTTATCAATGAGTACGATTATATAGCATAGTCTATCCTCGATAGTTTGGTGATATTCATTTGTTAATCGATAGAGGACTTCATTTATAAATATGGACATCGTGGCTCCATTTATTAAATGAGAGTATAATATCATCATATGGATGTTTTGAGGTAACTGGATATTAAATCTCAACGTTGAGTTTTCGATAACGACTATTGAAAACATGGCTTCTGGACAAGTCAAAGTATCCAAGTTCAAAACGTGGTCATATGAGTAAATATGGTAACTTGGAGAGTTATAGGCGGTCTATGAACTCTTGGCGATTACTGATATTAATCACGAGGATACACTATCTCCAATATGATTGTCTAGGGTATGAATGAGGAACATCTTCTTATTCTATCTTTATTTAAGAGTTCAATTTTAGCTCTTTAGTGGAATGAGTTAAAATTAATGGATCGGACCTAAGTGAATCATTTGTTGATTGTGATTAGGTTATGTCTATTGAAGCTTAAATTTAAATAGCCCGCCAAGATCCCCAATCCACACGGACTTGCATGGATCACTTGATATATTCTACCGGACCAATTTATGGGTCCATCTAGAATTGCATTTAATATATTAAGAATATAATTTGCACATTATTTATTTAATGGGCTGATCAATTATATTAATATATTAATGAAAGGCATGTTGGCTTGTTTCTTTTAGTAAGAATGGATCTGGTTCATATGTGGGCTTTTTAATTAAAGTCTAATGGATTAAATAAAATAAGAAAATAATATTGAGCCCATATATATATGATGTGGGCGGCAAGACTAGATATTAGTCTAATATATTATTTTATTTTATTGTTTGATTAAATGAGAATTAATTTATTTATTAATTAATTATTTAATTAAGAATCAAAATCTTTTTCTGATCAGGAAATATGTTTCCTAGAGTTATACTATTGGAAGTAGTATACTAAAAGTAAAAGACTTATTTGGTAAGAAAATAAATAATAAGGTTTATTTATTTAATCAAATAAGGAAGTCTTTTATTAAGAATTAAACACTTATGAGTTGAATTAGGGTTAGGATTCTAAAGTTGATAGTAATTAGGGTAAAGCACAAACTCTCTTTAGTAGAGAATTCGGCCAACCCTAATTGAAATCAAGAGGAGAATTCGGCCAACCCTAGTAGAAAGTGAAGAAGAATTCGGCCACCCTATATAATTAACATTATAGGGTTCGGCCACCTTAAGCTCTCTCAATTGATTCACTTGATCAACTTCTTCTTCTTCTAACTTTAATCATTCTCATAGACAAGTGTTTGATTTTTTCAGCCAAGACACAAGAGAGAAGAGATTATTTTATTTCGATAGTACACTCATTGCTTATACATCAATAGGCTTTTGTGTACAACTTCGAATAAGGTTCACGCGAGTTTCGATCATTAGATTGAGAACTCAAAAGTGCTAGAATAATCTTTGTAGTCTTTTGGATGTTTTGTGACTAACGATAAGAAAAAAAGATTTTGTTTATCCATCCTCAGGTACGCAATTCAAAGAAAAGGGAGACCACGCTCCTAGGTGATTCACGCTCGTGCTAGGATTGAAGATCTTGCGGATTACCATCGACGCAAGTCAATCGGATCACGCGACAAAAGGTATTCTACTTTTATTAATATATATATGTGTTTAATTAATTTAAAGGGTTAAGGTTCATCAAAGGAAAAATTTTAAAATATACTAAACTTGTTTTTAGTCTCGCTTCTGCTGCATTGACCGTATTTTTCCCTACAATTGGTATCAGAGCCCTGGTTGTACCCTTTAATTAATTAACGTATATATACGTGAATCTATTACTTTTTATTGTGATTATGCATGTTTTAGAAAGAGATGGCACTCTAGGTATTCTCATATATAATTACATGTTGAATGTATGGATTTATATATGTTATTATAAAGTGAATTGTTATTGCTCGATTTTGGTCCTAGAATTTCAATGTAATTTTTGTTTCGGAATTTTAACAAGAAGGGTGGCCTATTATCGCCATAAGTTCCTTCTTGGTAGTTGCTAGGTTCTCTATTTTTTTTTTATTGTAATAAATACTGCAGTTTTTATTGTATTAAAAATACTGCAAATTTTTTTTTGTATCAAATAGTGCAGTTTTTTATTGTATTAAAAATACTGCAGTGATTAAAAATATATATATATACTGCAGTAATTTATTATATAAAATCTGCTGTAATATATTCAAGATTCGAAGATTCGAAGAGTTGAAGAATTGGAAGCGGAAAAGGGAAGCAATGACACACCCTAGCACCCGTGTGCACCCTTGAGTTGGTATGGGCTGTGCATGGCTTGCCCTTATGGATAAGGGTTGCGCATGCCCATGCCGGGCAGCCAAGGTGTGCATTTGGGACAGCCACGTGTGGCTTCGGGTGCACAAGTGGACGATGGCCGCTTGAAGACTTGATCGCCAAGTTAGGGTTTATGTATTTCAAACAAATGTAATTTACTTGTTTTTCTAGGATGGACCAAAATTGTGGCTATTTATTTTTGCATAAATATTACAATATTTGTTATTGTATGATAACATGTCATATAGAATAGGAGTGCCACTCATATATCTCTTTTGGTATGAACATGCATTGAATGATTTAGGTATCTAAATTGGCATCTAGATAACTTGGTAAATCATTCTATGGGATTTAATCACATGCCTTAAATTATTGAGTGGGAGAAGGTGTTTTGTAACACCTATGGCCTCCAAGGTTAGTTGAGCTTTATTATTTATTGGTAATCCCCCCAAGGGGCGTCCATGAATGGAATTTAGCAACATACTTCCTCACAAGGATAGACTAGACAATTGACTCAAACGAGATCTACTCCCCAATGAGGGATTTTCGTGAGAGAAAATATTGAGGGTCGATATCTTGGTAACACACTCAATGTAATTTTATTGATATCCTCCCAAGAGTTCTTGTCAGTAAAATTGCAAGGATAAAATTGAAAACGCTGGTTGTTATGTTAACAATTAGGTGGGACCTAGTCTAACTAGTAAATGGTGTGAACTCCCAAAGGAGGCGTAACATTTATGGGTGTTAGATTACCGTTGAATTTTTATGATTGAGTTATTTATTTAAATCAAGATAAATATTCGAAAGTGCTTTATCATGATTATTTACTCATATATATTTATGTTTTATTCAGAAATCATGACCCCATCACTTATGAACATCCTGAAAGATAACACTTTAACTGGAGATAATTATGTCACATGGAAAAGGAAAATTGGGTTGTTGCTGCAAAGTGAAAAACATAAGTTTGTTCTGACTACTCCTAAACCACTTGCTCCTAATAATGAATCTAATATAGTGCAAAGAGATGAGTATGAGCAGTGGAAGACTTCAGATGATATGGCCAAATGTTACATTATGGCTACTATCCCCGACGTGTTGCAACAGCAGCATGAAGGAATGGAGACTGCTATTAATATAATGATGTCTCTAGAGGAGATGTTTGCTATGAGGTCCAGGACGACTAAGAGAGAGGCAGTGACTGCTTTTATGAATCTTAGGATGAAACCTGGACAGGTTGTGAAGGATCACATGATGAAAGTCATAGCACATCTCAACATTGCTGAACTAAATGGCGCTGAGATAGATGGTGAGACAAAAATTGATATGGTTGTCAACTCACTGTCAGATTCCTTTGATCAGTTCAAATTGGACTACACTTTGAACAAAAAGGAATACACCTTGCAAGGCCTGATGCAAGATGTTCAAAGCGCTGAAAAGATCCTTGTGAAAAGCAAAGGTCAAGAGATTCATATGGTTGGTAAAGTTGCTACTGTTAAGACCCGTCAGAAGGTCAAGAAACAACAGAAGAAAAAGCAACCTGGGCCTACCAAGAAGGAGACCAAGAAAGTAACCAAGATCAAAGGGAAATGCTTCCTTTGTGGTGAAAAGGGACATTGGAAAAGAAATTGCCCAAAGTCCCAGAATAAGAAGGAAGAAGGTAATGTTAATTATCTTGAAACATGTTTTTTGGCAGATTCTACAAATTCTTGGATCATAGACTCTGGAGCCACTAACCATGTTTGTTATTCCTTGCAGGGGTTCCAAGAAAGGAGAAGGCTGAGTAATAATGAAATCAATTTACGCTTGGGCAACGGAACGTTAGTGTCTGCAAGTGCAGTGGGAGATATTAGAGTTTATTTGGATTCTAGAAGGCATTTAGATTTGATAGACATTTATTATGTACCTCAATTCAAGAGGAATTTAATTTCAGTTTCTTGTTTAAATAAATTTGGATATTTACTTTTAATAAAGTTTTTATTATTAGTAAGAATGACAAAATTATTTGCGAAGGTACATTGGAAAATGGTCTATACTTTTTGCATAGAAATATCTCTCACTCGTTAGACACAGAATTAACGAAACATAATCATAAAAGAGTAAAATTATCAATAGATGAAACCTACCTATAGCATTTACGCCTAGGTCATATTAACCTTAATAGGATTAAAAGATTGGTAAGTGACGGACCTTTAAGTGACTTAAAGGTTGATGATCTACCAACTTATGAATCTTGTTTGGAAGGTAAGATGACCAAAAGGTCGTTCTCGGCCAAAGGCGCAAGAGCCACTGAATGTTTAGGATTGATACACACTGATGTATGTGGTCCTATGAGCATTCAAGCTAGAGGTGGATATGAGTACTTCATCACCTTCATAGATGATTACTCGAGATTTGGCTATGTGTATCACATGCGACATAAGTCGGATGCTTTTGACATGTTCAAAGCATTCAAAGCTGAAGTAGAAAATCAGCATGAGAAACATATAAAAATCTTGAGATTTGATCGTGGTGGAGAATATCTATCTAGTGAGTTTCAGCAATATCTTATTGATAATGGGATAGTTTCTCAGTTTTCTGCATTAGGTACACCTCAATAGAATGGGGTATCAGAAAGGAGAAACAAAACTCTTTTGGATATGGTTAGGTCTATGTTGAGTTATTCAAAAACTTCCTATTTCTTTTTGGGGATATGCTTTACAAACTGAAATATACATTCTAAACGATGTTCCATCTAAGTCCGTTCCTCAAACACTGCATGAGTTGTGGACTGGGCGCAAGCCTAGTTTACAACACTTAAGGATATTTGGTTGTCCTGCGCATGTGTTAAAAGGAAAGACAGAAAAGATGGAGTCCCGTTCGGAAACATGCATATTTGTAGGGTATCCAAAAGAAACTAAAGGATATTATTTCTATAGTCCTTCAGATCTTAAAGTATTTGTTTCGACAAATGCTAAATTTCTGGAAAAGGACTATATGAATGATTTTGTACCTAGAAGTAGAATTGTCCTGAATGAGATGTTAGGAGATACAATTCCATGAGAGGTTACACAACCTAACCCAATTGTAAGTTCCGATCCAACACAAAATCAACAACCTACCATTCCTCGTCATAGTGGGAGGGTTAGAACACAACCCGAAAGATACATCGGTCTGGGAGAATCAGTGGAGAATCTCCCGAATGACGATGATCCCTACACGTATAAGGAAGCAATTGAGGATGTTGATAGTCGCCATTGGCAAAAGGCAATGCAATCTGAGATTGAATCCATGTTCGATAACAAAGTCTGGTCCTTTGTAGACTTGCCTAAAGGGATAAAACCCATTGGGTGCAAGTGGGTATACAAGAGGAAAATAGGTATGGATGGAAAGGTGGAAACCTTTAAAGCTAGATTGGTAGATAAAGGGTATACACAGAATGAAGGTATCGATTACGAGGAAACCTTCTCTCTTGTGGCCATGCTTAAATCCATTAGGATACTCTTATCCATTGCAGCATCTTTAGATCTAGAGATTTGGCAAATGGACATCAAGACAGCTTTCCTTAATGGAAGTCTTGACGAAAGCATCTACATGATGCAACCAGAAGGATTCATTGAAAAAGGCCAAATGGAAAAGGTATGCAAGTTGCAGAAATCCATATATGGATTAAAGCAAGCATCCAGATCCTGGAACATAAGGTTTGATCAAGCTGTGAAAGGTTTTGGATTTATTCAGAATCCTGACGAACCTTGTGTATACAAAAGGATTAAGGGCGACAAGTTGGTTTTCCTAATTCTTTATGTTGATGATATACTACTCATTGGAAACGATGTAGGTGTATTGACATCAATAAAAGAATGGTTAGCAAAACAATTTGATATGAAGGACTTAGGAGAAGCAAGTTTTATTCTAGGTATCCAAGTAATAAGGGATAGAAAGAATAAAACAATTGCATTATCCCAAGCTTCATACATAGACAAGATCTTGTCTAGGTTTTCCATGCAGGATTCCAAGAAAGGTATGTTACCTTTCAGACATGGAATCAAACTTTCTAAGGAACAAGTTCCTAAGAATGAGCATGAAGAGCAATTCATGAGTAGAGTTCCATATGCCTCGGCAGTTGGAAGTCTCATGTATGCAATGCTCTGCACTAGACCAGATATTTATTTTGCTGTTGGCATAGTTAGCAGGTTTCAATCGAAACCTAGTCCTGATCACTGGACGGCAGTCAAGCATATTTTCAAGTATCTCAAGAGAACGAGAGATAATATGCTTGTATACTCTGGAGGGGATTTAATTCCCGCTCGGTATATAGATTCTGATTTCCAATCAGATTCTGACTCCAGAAAATCCACATCAGTAGCTGTGTTTACTATTGGAGGAGGAGCAGTCATATGGAGGAGTATCAAGCAATCTTGTATTGCTGATTCCACCATGGAAGCTGAGTATGTTGCTGCATGCGAGGCTGCCAAAGAGGCTGTTTGGCTCCGCCAATTCTTGATAGACTTGGAAGTGGTTCCTAGTGCGAATAAGCAGATCACTATCTACTGTGACAACAGTGGAGCAGTGGCTAATTCGAAAGAACCAAGAAGTCACAAGAGAGGAAAACACATTGAAAGAAAGTATCATCTTTTAACGGAGATTGTTCAAAGAGGTGACGTGACGATTACCAAAATCGGGTCAGCAGAAAATCTAGTAGATCCCTTCACAAAGGCTCTACCTCAGAAGAGTTTCGATGGGCATCTAGAGAACATGGGCATGAGAGATATGACATATTTGCTATAGCGCAAGTGGGAGATTGTTAGGATTATGCTCAATAGCAAGAGTGTAATATTGTAATTGACAATCTTTTTCATATTAATAAAGTGATTTCTGGTTTAACAAATCTTATAGCATTTATAGTTTAATATTATAATTATCAAAGTAAATAATCATAAGGTCTAAAGACTATGAGAAAAGAAGAATTGTTCATACATCTGGATATGTATGAGGAAGACACAATTCTTTAGTTAGTCTTGAATAATGTTCACAACTTAAGTTAAAGGTTGGGCACCTTTACCTTGTTAAAGTTGTAGAATTCTTTTGCTAGCATTTGAGTGGGATCAAATAAGTTATGATGAGTCTAAAATCATCGGAGGGTCTTCGAGTAAAAGAATCTAGTGCACTGGGTGCATTGAACTGGATCACAATGAAAAGCTTTATCTAGAACCGTCAATAGATAATAGTCTTTTCATTATGAGGACAATCGGAGAGTCTATCTTAATCTTGAGATAAATGATGGACTTATGGTTGCAAGTGGTATCATTTGAGTTATCAATGAGTACAATTATATAGCATAGTCTATCCTCGATAGTTTGGTGATATTCATTTGTTAATCGATAGAGGACTTCATTTATAAATATGGACATCGTGGCTCCATTTATTAAATGAGAGTATAATATCATCATATGGATGTTTTGAGGTAATTGGATATTAAATCTCAACGTTGAGTTTTTGATAGCGACTATTGAAAACATGGCTTCTAGACAAGTCAAAGTATCCAAGTTTAAAACGTGGTCATATGAGTAAATATAGTAACTTGGAGAGTTATAGGCGGTCTATGAACTCTTGGCGATTACTGATATTAATCACGAGAATACACTATCTCTAATATTATTGTCTAGGGTATGAATGAGGAACATCTTCTTATTCTATCTTTATTTAAGAGTTCAATTTTAGCTCTTTAATGGAATGAGTTAAAATTAATGGATTGGACCTAAGTGAATCATTTGTTGATTGTGATTAGGTTATGTCTATTAAAGCTTAAATATAGATAGCCCGCCAAGATCCCCAATCCACACGGACTTGCATGGATCACTTGATATATTCTACCGGACCAATTTATGGGTCCATCTAGAATTGCATTTAATATATTAAGAATATAATTTGCACATTATTTATTTAATGGGCTGATCAATTATATTAATATATTAATGAAAGGCATGTGGGCTTGTTTCTTTTAGTAAGAATGGGTCTGGTTCACATGTGGGCTTTTTAATTAAAGTCTAATGGATTAATTAAAATAAGAAAATAATATTGAACCCATATATATATGACGTGGGCGGCAAGACTAGATATTAGTCTAATATATTATTTTATTTTATTGTTTGATTAAATGAGAATTAATTAATTTATTAATTAATTATTTAATTAAGAATCAAAATCTTTTTCTGATCCGGAAATATGTTTCCTAGAGTTATACTATTGGTAGTAGTATACTAAAAGTAAAAGACTTATTTGGTAAGAAAATAAATAATAAGGTTTATTTATTTAATCAAATAAGGAAGTCTTTTATTAAGAATTAAACACTTGTGAGTTGAATTAGGGTTAGGATTCTAAAGTTGATAGTAATTAGGGTAAAGCACAAACTCTCTTTAGTAGAGAATTCGACCAACCCTAATTGAAATCAAGAGGAGAATTCGGCCAACCCTAGTAGAAAGTGAAGAAGAATTCGGCCACTCTATATAATTCACATTATAGGGTTCGGCCACCTTAAGCTCTCTCAATTGATTCACTTGATCAACTTCTTCTTCTTCTAACTTGAATCATTCTCATAGACAAGTGTTTGATTTTTTCGGCCAAGACATAAGAGAGAAGAGATTATTCTATTTCGATAGTACACTCATTGCTTATACATCAATAGGCTTTTGTGTACAACTTCGAATAAGGTTCACGCGAGTTTCGATCATTAGATTGAGAACTCAAAAGTGGCCGGAATAATCTTTGTAGTCTTTTGGATGTTTTGTGACTAACGATAAGAAAAAGAGATTTTGTTTATCCATCCTCAGGTACGCAATTCAAAGAAAAGGGAGACCACGCTCCTAGGTGATTCACGTTCTTGCTAGGATTGAAGATCTTGCGGATTATCATCGACGCAAGTCAATCGGATCACGCGACAAAAGGTATTCTACTTTTATTAATATATATATGTGTTTAATTAATTTAAAGGGTTAAGGTTCATCAAAGGAAAAATTTTAAAATATACTAAACTTGTTTTTAGTCTCGCTTCCGCTGCGTTGACCGTATTTTTCCCTACATTTATTTGGTAGTTTGTTGCAATAAAGAAAATAGTGTGGATGGCGATTTCATGTTCAAATTGTGGCTGTGTTCCCGTCACTGTTCGATGACAATATATTAAAGTATGGTATATTATTTTTTTTTTGTTTTTTTGTTTTTTTGTGTTCCTTAATGAAGAGAAGGATGTATGGATCATATCATTTCAGTTATGCCCAGCTTTGTCTAGTAAACATATAGTAATTGATATATATCCTAATGCTGATCATAAAATGACAATATGAAATGTACTTCACTAGGGTGGAAAACCCTATCCGGATGATGCGATGACCTTATATGTAATAGTCATAAAAAAACACCATGCTTTATTGATTGCAAGATATCACCAAAATCAATTTTATACAATTTCATCATTACCTGATTCCTATATATGTCTACTGACAAAAACCTTTATTACTGTAATCCTCCGATCGAATACTGCAAGCCCCGTTGATTGCCTTTGAAATTGGCTTCAAGTTAGATGTAGCACTGACGCATAACACTTTGCATTTAAAATTATAACACGAATTTTAAATTATAACACGAATCTTTATAGAGAAAGCAATACACGAGTTCAAGTTCCTAATGTAATCCAATCGACAGATATTGCTGTGATAAGATAATCTTTTATAATATAGGTTGTCACCTAACGTGTGGGCCGATGCAATCAATCAATCAGAAGGATATTTTGACAGGGAAAATTCAGGCAATTAATGGTTTTAAATGGCCTAACGGAAGATTGCGTTGGGAACAGAAGGATATTCTGACGGGTGGAGTGTTGGAGATAGAAATAAAAAATTAAACTACAATCAGAAATAAAATTGTGTGTCTCTCTCTCTCCCCCTCGGACTATCTTGTGCAATCTTCTTCTTCTTGGTTTCTCTATATTATTGTGACTCTTTCCAGGGGTTATTCCGTTATTGGGATATTATCGTGTAATAATCTTTCACCTATCGTGTAAGGAGTAGTAGTAATGTTTTATATTATAACTAAAGGTAAATAGGTAAATTTAAAAATATATTTTGTAAAAATTTTAACAATTCTTATTCAAAGATTTAATTCAGTCTCCCGATTTCCTCTCTCCCTATCTCCGACATCCTCTCTCCCTATCTCCGACTATCTTCTGTCATCGTCTTCTGGTTCCTTTACGTTAACTGCAAGTCGAAAAACAGACGGGGAATTGGACTCTGTGTGGAGATTGTGGTTTTGGAGTTGGTTGTAATTATTAGGGTTTTGGAATTAAATTTGATATAAAATGGGGTCAAAGAAAGGTACATCAGTTTCATTATGAAAACCAATAAAAATTGGTTATCTTCTAAGCTTAAAGTTGTTCATAAAGGAACCTTATATCGATCAAAATTTGGGATTCATGGATTCAAAAAGCCATTTATACAAAATTCTTGATCCGAACCTCGACCTACCTATTATTAACTAAAATATTCAGTTTCAAATTATAAACCAAAAAGATGTAAGGTGGAGACTGTGATCCTACTACTTTTTTGATTTGATTTTACAGAAACAAGGGGTTGAGTGGTTGTGAGGTGGACGGTTGGGATAATTTTCTGGGTTTTTTATGTATGTTTTCAAGTGTTCTTATGTTTAGATTACAAAAAGTTATGTTATAACGAGGTTAATTACTTACCGGGGATGGGGGTAATGCTCAACCCCCTTAGATAGGGGGTGACTAGGTCACCAAAAATTAGCTCAGTGTTATATTTTAGAAGGTATCGTCAGAAAATATGTGACACGGTGATCAATTGTATCGTGTATATATTACGTCCAACATTGTTGGTTGCATTTTACATGGTGGATTTGAAATCTCTTGCCACCATGTTATCTACGACAAGTTTTTAATCGTGTAATATGGGTATTAAATGTTACAAAGACGCATGGCAAAGAGGATTGCCCAAGGAATCGTCAAATCATGTGTAAAGGTTAATTGTTGATTACTTTACACTGACGTAATGAATATGACACAACCGTTTCTATTTAGTGAGGTATTAATCAAAAGGGGGGTTTTCAAATATAGTGTATATATTTGATATTAATACAAAGATTAATCAGACCACTGTGTATATATGGACCATTATCGTGTAATTATTGCAACACATTTTATATCGTGTTAGGTTAGAGTAATAGTTGTTTTATCATGTGAGAATGATGTGTTGACAATGCTTTGAAAATGTACATCTTACACACGAGTGCAATGTCCAGCGATAATATGATTAGGTAAGGACATATGTCCAAATGGTAAATAATGATTACTGGGCGGGTATGGTGCTGGCTCGATCACTCCGTTGTTGCGTTCGTGTAAACCTCATGTGCCATCCATGCCCTAAGCAATGGCAAGTTCAAAACGTGGAATTTCCAAGGTTCTTTCACTCTTTCAAATATAAATTCAGCAAACTGGCACATGTAGACGCCGCACTGGATACTAAAAAGTGAAAACATATACAGAAAGTATGAAAATAAATACATATATGAAGACTGAAGAGAAAATCAATTGTTGCAAAGGGTTATGCGAGAAATTAACGACTATTAATTACGTACCCATCATGCCGGGTTGGCAATTCTTCTCTGACGTAACCAAAAGGCGTGAATGGCTTCATATGTACTTCTATCCCCTTATGCTCATAGTACGCAGACTGGTGGAGAAGGGAGGGCATTAGGTAGCTAACACAGTTCATTTGGCTGACCCTCCACACTGCGTTGCTTTTGGCATGCACTGAGTCGTAAAAAGTGAACGCCACATCTTCAGGGAAGAGATGGCAGAGAACCCAGTGGTTACCCACATTACAGGGGATTAGAACCTACGGAGGTGAGAAAAAGATGAGAAACGGGTTTAGCAATTGATGACATGAAATGTTAGTGATAAGGAAAAATAGTACAGGAAAGATAACCCACCGACTTCATTTTCCACCACTCGGGTCAAACTAGAATTGACCCACCGCCTCTCACAGCATCCAGACTCCGTTCGTCGTGGACGAAGGACATGACATCAATGTCCAATTTATCAATCCAAGAATCCTGATTTATTCTACAACTCTTTCGTACCCCCGAGGTCTTCGGTTGTAAGGTTGCCTTGATCATCTCCCATTTTTTAGCAAGGTTACTCTGTTTAAAGGATTGGTGTTAATTTGTCGGAGACAGGGATGTGTTATACTCATTAAATGACTGTTTGGTACGCACTTAGTCGGGTATACTTACATAGAATGAACAGTCAACCATTGTGATGTCATGCGCATACTTGGCATATCTGGACGAACACCGCCTCTATAGAACTTCCATAAAGCTGTCGACATGCTAATAGAATTTTGGTTTTTATTAAAAAGGATTGTTTAAGGTGTTCGGCCAAATCATAAAGGGATAAATAGCATAGACAATAAATAGCATGTACAAAAGCAGTTATAATTACCAGGTTGGAGAACGGCACCGATTTGCACTTCATTTCGAGAAAATGTTGTCGAGTAAATCGCTCTTCTTGACCCACGTAAAGACTGTGGTAGAACACGAAACATATTAGATGCAAGTAAAAAAGATAGATAATAAGAGGATGAAGAGGTTACAAAAATAAAAGTTTAAATTTACGAAATATTATCGCCGGTGTTTTTCAGGAAAGCAGCATATTGAGTGTCGAGTAAATCGTCATCATCACTAATATCAAAGAGCTGTGGCGTTTTTCGTCGCTTTAGCTTCTTCCTTGTCTCGGGATCGATCCACCGTCTGTTCAGAAATTTGGATCTCTTTCGCTTCCTTGCGGTTTCTAAATCCCTTTCTGGGTAGTTGTCTAGTCTTTTTTCCAACAGAATTATACTTTGTTCCACTGTCGGGACCTTCAAGTTGGGAACCGGAGATCTGTAAGGTTAAAGATCGATCGTACGTTTGCAGACTATAGGGGACCCTATACGAGCCTATGACGCAACTAATGCAATTAAAAGCATTGCTATATGATCAAAGAAACATTGCTATATGATCAAAGAACCTCGAAGAGTGACTAAACTGTAACTTGTATGTACCCTTTTGGATAACACGGAATAGGTAATAAGAAAGCCAAAAATAATAAATGGGTAACGCGGAATAGGTATTAAGAAAACCAAATAATATTGTACTATGTAAGGACTTGGATCAGAATTGAAAATACAATAATGCACGGTGTGTTCTAATTATCTAGAGGGGGGTGAATAGATTTTAAACGATTTTACCCAATTTTCGCATACATGTCAATTTTACGAAAATGCCCCCAACTAGCCAAAAAGACAAACAAGTGTAATATGGTGCGGAATGTAAATAACACTTGATATTTACGTGGAAACCCTCACGGGAAAAACCACGGGTTGATAAGTGCGCCACACTCGAACCTCGAAATCCACTAATTGAAATGGAGTTTACAACTTATGTAGACATCGTCTAACACTTCGGTCAATAACCCCTCACTTCTACCACGCGGGCCTTTAAAAGTGGCTCTAGTCCAATTGCATGAAGCCTAAGCAATCTTAGCCCCAAGTCTTAATTCTCAATGAAGAGATAATGCAACCTATGTGAATATATGATGATATTCAAACAACAAACAAGGCTAGGGAACCTTAGATGCTTATCTAGAATGATGATATGACAATTGAATCAATCCTAAATATCAAGAGCTAAATGACATGGCAAATAGCTTAGCTAAACAAGATTATGAAACCCTAGATAGCTATCACAATACAACACTCAATCATATCAACACAACAATCTCTATCTTGAATATTATAAATTAATCTAAGAACATGCAAGTCATAAAAGAGATGCCTAGATAAATAAAACACTAATTATATATGATAATAGTGAAGAACTTACCAAAGCAAGTGTGTTGATGAAAGACCCATGCAAGCAAACATCCTAGATATGCTAGAAGATGCTAGATGAAGTTTAATGCATATGAAAATGGTTTTGAGTGTTTAAAGGTGAGTTCTTGGGAGTTTTTCTTTCTTGAGAAATACTCTCTCTTTCAAAGATGTAATTTTTAACTTCTTGGAGGCATACAAGAGAGAAGACATCATATATATAGGAACCCTAAATGAAACTACGTAGTTTTGGAAATATGTATGAACCTTAAATGAAACTATGTAGTTTTGGAAAGAAAACTCATTTCTCCCGTCAAAAAGCAACTTTAGAAGTGACTTGGATGGAAGTCACTTTTAAAATCGCATCTGTCTTGGAACAGGAGGTCAAAAAGTGACTTTAAAGGTGACTTGAATGGAAGTCACTTTTAAGGTCGCATCTGTCTCGGGTAAACAAAGCATAACAGCGCAACAACTCCATATTCGAGCATCCCGAAACATGACCAAACGACATCCAAACCTTTCGTATGATATATCGTTGGAAAGGTATGGAAGTCTACTTTCTACTATAATTTACAAAAAATAATTTCAATGACTATAGAAAGAGATATGGTCAAAAGAGTGACCAAAGGTCAACTATGGACAGCAACAAAATGTCCAAAACTCATGGTATAAGACCATGTGACCAAAGACCAAACCAAGAGAAGAATAAGACCTTCTCAAATGGTCACTCATCGCACTAAGACAAGCACACCATCGTGCATGCGCGGACATTCCGATCAAGCATCGGGAAATGAATTACATCACACAAAAACCACATACATGAAGTGCAAGTGTAGGATGTGAATGCATCCTAATGCTTAACATGTCATGACATTGCAATGAACAAGATGCAATCATTTAAACATGCATGAAAAGATATTCAATGAACATGAACGTACATATATAAAAACACACAACATACAAGAATTAGAGATATGCATGAGTTGTAAGTGTGTGCAACTAGATCTCTTCAAAGCAAGTAAGCACTAAAATTTACCTTTGGTGCTTCTTCTCTTGAGGTCTTGAAAGGGCCTTGGTTGTGCAAATCACCAACCATCAAAAGCTTAAGCTACCCTTACATCAAGCCCCACATGTGGTTTGTCCATGAAATAAGCCAATCAAAATATGAGACCTTACAAGAATATGTGTACCTCAACTGCAACTTCAAATTCATCGACTTTGGTAACATGTTCATCCGGTTTTGGGGCCTCGGAGATCTTATTATCAACTTCCTCAAGTTTATCTTTTTTTTCGGCAGGGTCGGAGGCAGTCGCGTGCACATTGTACCGATTTTGTTCAGATTCATTGACTTTGGGAGGATGTCCATCCGGTTTTGCACCCTCGGTTTTACGCCCTCGGTTTTGCGCCCTCGGAGTTCTTATTATCATTTGCCTCAGTTTTATCTTTTTTGTTGGCAGAGTCAAAGGCATTCCCATGCACATTGTACAGATTGTCGTGCATCGCCTTCTCTAGATAAGCAAGCATCAACTTCGGACGAATGTCATTCAATGCCTGAGGGAGGACCTTAGGGAGCACATCATTAAGTGCCTGAGGAAGCACCTTGGGTAGAACGACATACAACACCTCTGTTATCACCTCAGAAGTATTTTTTTTCTGTAACCTTATTAGGCAACACATCCTTCACTGCTACCTGGGGAAGCACCCTGGGAAGAACGTCAAACAAGACCTTTGTCATCATCCCACACATACTTTTATATGTAACCTCTTTTGGGTCAGGGTCATCCATGCCGTTTGGATTAGGTGTAGTCTTAGGAGATTCGTTGTTGGCAAACAGTGTCCTCTGAACCAAAGGTGTACACGATTTGTGATGGGAATCGATTTGTTCCTTTTTGTTTTTGGTTTCCTGGTTGTCCAAATCCGGAATACCACCAGGCAATTCACACCCTACTTCATCATCACTAATAGACTCAGTTCCATACGGTTGGGCAGGGCATCCCATATGAACAAATCTGTCACAGACGAAGTCCATGTCGATTGATTTGAAGTAGGTTTGCTGTATTTCAGCTGGAGTATGTTTTAAGTCCACTGTTACCAACTGCACATATCAGAGGATTACTATTAATGTTAAAGTGAGATAAAAATCTAACATGACAATTATATATACACACATACATTGCATCTGTCGAAAAAAAAATTCATCGAACCCAGTCGAAGCATTCAAAAACTCACAGTTTTTGAACCGTGGATAACTCTAATCGCGACGAATGCCAATTACGCCGGTCAGACAAGGAAATCTTTCAACAACCCAAACCTATTAACGTTTTCATTAAGTAGCGTTATAAACATATGTTAGGAAATGGATCCAGTCAATCGGTATTTAAGCCATAGTGGTCGGTGTACATACCTGAAAAGAGAGAAGAAACCTAGAAAGGTTGTAAGTGATGGAAGGTTTCGGTTTGGGTTTGCTTTCAGTCTTTTTTTTTCTTTTCTTTTTTGCATTTCCTTTGGAAGGACCTGTGTTCTGTGATTCTTGTTTACCTTCTCCTTCAACACCTGATTCGATTGTTTTGGAGTATGACTCATTCTTGTCTGCTTCGGGTTTCTTTCAGTCTTTTTAATTCTTCTTCTTTTTGCATTTCCTTTGGAAGGACTTACATCCTGTGATTCTTGTTTACCTTCTCCTTCAACACCTGATTCGATTGTTTTGGAGTATGACTCATTCTTGTCTGCTTCATTTGACGGTTTGGGTCTCAGATTGTCAACGTTTTTATGTATAGCAATTTTCAGCCGGTTCAAAGTATAACTATACACGTATGAACCCCATGGAAAACCTTCGAAAGCTACGTCGTCATCCACTAATGCAAACATCTATAGTGGTACACGGTCACGTGTGTCGAAAGTGCATAAGATATATCCTATAACCAACAGATTTGCCATCTTCAGGCCATCTTCACCTTAATCATCGGTCAGTCGTTTAAAAGTTTGGAACAAAGAATCGTACGTAGGTTGGTTCTGGAAATGTCTTGCGTATAGGCTGTTTTCCGTTGGAGTATATTTCACCCTTATTAATCCTTCTGGCAATTTACCCATTTTTAGCCCAGAACATAGGCAAAACTCAACTTGACCAAAACGATGTTGTTGCCTACCCAGGCCAAACCACATTTCGTCATCTCGAGGTGGTGATGCATTTTCAGACCTACTGGTATATTCGATTTGCCTTTTGAGAATAGAATGCAAAACCTTTCCATGTATAGTGACGGGCAAATGCAGACCAAAGTAGTGACCGAAATGTCATTGCTTAAACCCCTCTAAAACGTGTAATCTGCCTAATACGTTGTCAATGTCAACAAGAATGTTACAGTGTTGCCGACTTCTCGAGTTTATCCTTGCATTGATCCATCCCTCGTGATCCGGATATAAGAAGGTTCTCGCATTTGGGTCCAAAGCCATCTGAAAATAATAGGGAATATATATGAAATAATGCCAGGTCATGTAAAAACCATAGGCAATTCATGAAAGCATAGAAAATCAAAATTATAAGACGCTAACATGAAAAGGTAATGAAAAGTAATTGAAAGCCATGGGAGATGATTGTGATGGCATCATGGAAAGTCATAAAAACATCATGGAATCGAAAGCATCATGGAATGTTAGCCTTCGTCATGGCATCATGGAAAGAAAGTCATGGCATCATGGCTAGTCTCTTTTAGGACTCTCGCAATAGCACAAGGTCGAAGAGTAGCACAATGGTAAATAAAATTCGTTCCCACAGGGATCGAGTGACTGATTACCGAAATTGATTAGCTTAGGTGCTATTCAAACAATCATAAATGAGGGTTTCCTAATTGATCAAATTAATTCTAAATTAACCTAAATGATTAATGCTAATGCAATAATAAAATAACACTAGAATTACTTGAATGTGATACTAGAGAGAAATATGCTAGGACTTGACTACACCCCACCCTATATTGATTTCCGTTTTAGACTCAATTATTCACCCATAACATGTTCATGCAATTCATAGATTCATGCATCCTAATATTAACCTATAATCTTGGTCAAATAGAATAGGTTACACCCAAAACATACCCAAGCTTATCTCTCGATTACTTGGAATGTACGAATTAAGTTCATTAAGAACATTGATACACTAAACGAATCATATACGTTAGCCTAAGTAGGTCTACTTTTCTAGACATGCATAGATGGCATTTTATCGAACACGTGGTGTGCGTCTCCGGTCAGTACATAACACACCACAAAATTCATTCAAAAGGAGATCAATCAATTGAAAGCTTTAAGCACAATAAAATACCCATACAAATCACACTTGCATAAAATGGACAAACAAAGATCAATACATATAAAAAGTCATGGGTGGGGTTTCATCAAATCCTAGCACTAGAAGTTTAGCTCATCATATTACAAGTAGTAGCCATACAATGAATTAAATCCAATGAATACATGGCTATAACAAAAGAATAAAAGATAAGAGTTTAGAGGAAACTAATGGAGAGCTTCTCTTCTTTCTTGAATCTTCTTCTCCTTCTATCTTTCTTCAACTCTCTCTTGCCCAAAAAGGTGGAGTGATGATGGATGTGGAAAAACGGGAGTGAAATTTGTGTTTGGATGTTAGGGAGTTATGGAAGCTTAGTGGTTTGTGAAGGATGGAAGTTAGGAGAAAAATGGTGTCTTGAAGTCTTTTTTTTTTTGGTAAGGGAGTTGGTAAGTCTCAAAAAAATCCCAAAGTGATGTATTTGTATAGGGAGAGAAAAAGGACAAAAATTCTGGCTGACGAAAAGGCGGACTGCCGCGGTTGGACCACCGCGGCAGATGAACCGCGGCAAGCTTTTGGGGTTTCTGTCGCTCGGGTGCCACGGTCTCTCTGACCGCGGCACTTCAACCGCCACAAGCTTCTGGGGTTTCTGTGGCTCGATCGCCGCGGTGGGCAACAGCGACAGTGATACTACGGCGGCCCGACTTCCAAGCAACAAGCAACAAGCAACAAGCTCTCCAAAATTGCACTTTGACCCCTCGAAATCTCTGAAATTGCTCCGGAGCCCCTGAACTCCAAAATTCCCTCAAACACTTGCTTAAACAGATTAAATGCCCGGTTTTACCCAAGAAACGGACACAAAATGATAATGGAAATGGGGCTACATTATGTGTAGAATTAAAGCAATCAACACCCCCAAACCTATCTTTTGGTCGTCCTCGAGCAAAACCAAAACAAACAAACATAAAAAATAAAACATCCAGATAAGTCTTTTAAACCCCTAGGCGATCCCTAGTAGGACGAGTGAAGTCTCCTGAGGGTTTACAGAACGACACCCACAAACGTCTTTCCTGCTGAGCCAACTATAGACAAAGATGCAATAATGGGTGAACCGAATTGAGGCACATGCATGCTAAGACCCTTAAGAAAAAGCTTCAGAAGTGCAAGCTAAGGTGCTACAACAAGATAGATTGCAATTCCATACTTCTTAGTGAACAAAGCTTCAAAAAGCATCGAACACAAGAGTCTTCTGATAGCATTTCGCCTCGACTCTATACCTTTTCGGATCTCTCTCATTTTACCACTCAGAACCTAGGCTCACTCAACAAACATATGTGGTTGGAATTTAAGCACAAGAATTTTCAAATTACATGCATATGACACATTTTGAAAAACCGCTAATGTTTAAACGCAAATGGACCACAAGAACGGATTTGAACATTAAGAACAAGAGCAAACACCATTTGATGCCTTCATCAACAAGCTAAAACTTCTCCTAAAGATCAATTAGGACTTCTTTAAAGTTCAAGTGATGCTATGGTGAGATGGTGGTGGAGAGGCTAGGTGGATATGGGATTATAGGTTAGCTACCGATTATGCTTTAAACTTCTATTAGGCACACTCTTCACAAAACAAGCGTCTATGCATGGATTCTTCAATTAATCATCTTGTGCTCATCTTTAAATTGTGTTATATGTTAGCAACTTTTACACTTTAGAGCTTAGAAGGCTTTTTTTTTCTTTTCTTTTTTTAAATTTTAAATCAAGCCTTGATTTTTGCACAACTCACACATCTAGCCTAAGTACACGCTATTTTACACTTTTGATTTCTCTTGAGTTTCATTATGATATGATAACAAGCCATAATCGTAGCAAATGGGATGGTATAGTGTTTATGTAAGATATTGTGATGTGTATAATATGGGAGGATATAGTGATGGGGTTTAGTGTGTAGGTCAACATAGATAGGACAATTAAGCACACACACAAGGCATGGGACGTGTTTGGGAAATTTGTAGTGACTTAACACACATTGCCTACGTCATTTCTATAGGTACGAGTTAAGCAAGCAAACAAAGGCAAAACCATGTGATGCTCTTAAAATGGCGTTCTTTAATGCCCAAAGTATGGAGTGAGGTCCTTTTATATTTATGTTTATTTATCTACAAGAAGAGTGTTTAAGATGAATAATGAACAACACACACTCATAAGGACGCTATTTAGGCTCTGGCCTCACACGGGTAGTCTTCACTAATGATCTAGACATCTTAAACGCGATACCCAATTACGTAGACACTTTCGAGTCTGGTAGGGTGCGTGCAAGCAATGTGGTGTAGCTTTAACTAGCACAACCTTTGCCTAGACTTAGGGAATCAACACATGCAAAAAAAAAAAAAAAAAAAAAAAAAATTTGCCTCTAACGGCACAAGCCAAAAGCATCTCATTAAAGCAAGCTAATGCTCCAAAATTTGGCTCAAAACAGGAGAACGGGCAGAACAAGACTCTAAAAACACACAATCATGCAAAAATTAAAAAATTTCACAAAAATAAGCACACGCAAAACAATCATGCAAAAATGGTCATAGAATGGCCGCACCCCCAAACCTAAACGAAACATTGTCCCCAATGTTTGCACAAAAGCAGATTGGACAATATAAGCTTAGAAGCGGGAGGGAGGCCAAACGCAACCTAAAACAAGCACGTTGCAAACCTAAAATCTAGGCACAATACAACGCCACACACTTAAACTAAACACTAAATAATCAACTAAAAATTCATAATAAAATAGATAATAAGAGAAATAAAAGTTCAGAAAGTCACAAAATAAGCAAATGCGAAAAGTAAACAAAAGTATCCGAAAAATAAAGCAATTAACAAAATAAAGCATCTAAAAAGAAAGTAAACAAGTCTAACAAAACCCAAACTAAAAGAAAACTAAATGTGGTGGAATGTGGCTCATGAGGAACCCGGTAACTTGTCCTTGCCTTTGCTTCTTACGGCCTCCTTATCTCGGATCTCCTTCAAGGATCTCGCCATTGCCATTGCCATACGCAGCTGGGCCTCCTCTTCAGAAATGATCGGGCCACCCATTGGCCGAGGACGGGTCTCTCTAACTCGCATCTCACTCAAAGATCTCTCCATTGCAATGCGCAGCTAGGTCTCGTCCTCTTGACTGATAGGATCCTCCACTGGGCAAGGACGGTCTATAGGGATGGGGTGGGCCTTCTTCTGTCTACTGTACTGGGAGACCTTGAGCTCAGTCCTGAGCTTAGAAAAATCCTGCATGAGCCCATCTTCAACATCACTGATCATTACTCTCATTCTGCTCTCCGATGCTGTTATCTCATTTAGTAACTCCTCATTAGCCACCTTAAGCTGATCGGCCAGCCCTTTACGTGCAAGCACCCGTTCCCTCTTCTCAAGCCTCCTATTCGTCTTGAGTGCTGATAACAGACGGCACCAACGGCTGTGGCTCTCATCATCCTCTGAAAGCAACTCACCCTCCCCAGCTTCTTGCTCTGGTTCCTCAGCCTCTGGCTCTGAACCCTCTGGCTCTAGCTCTGACTCTGACTCTGACTCTGAAACTGCACGGTCTCTTCGCACTCTCTTATGCCCACCGGGCTTGTCCAATCCTCTACTAGGGAAAAGTGCATACCACCTATTGAGCCCCATCTCCTCAGAAGGCTGTGTCATCTGCTCTCCAGAAAGGTCTATTCCCGCCTACATGCAGAAATGGGTGATCAGGCTAGGGAACCCTATCCATTCCTTCTTGCTCTTATCCTTCCCAATCTTGTGGATTTCCATCTTGATGAGCACGCCAACATCCAATGGTTGGTTGCAAAGTATGCAGTAAAGGAGTTGTGCCACTTCATAGGCCATATGAGTACGGTGGTTACATGGCCTCAATGAATAGGAAATGAAGACATGCCAAAATGCAAGCTCAAGGAAGATCTTCGATTGCTTCAAAGGACTAGCCCTCGAGTGCCAATATCTCAATGGTTGATCAATAAGTGCATTGGCCAACTCCACATTCATTTTTGTGAAGATTTCATTCCTTGTCAACCCCTTAGACATATTCTCTCGCTTTTCCTCGGTTAGAGTGGTCCTGAAATACCTGTTAATGTCTAAGGGATTGATCCTGACCTCCCTACCACGAACCCACACTACACCCCCCAACAAATAGTTCCTCGGGATCATCCCCGTATAAAACTCTTCTACTATTCGCTTGCAATACTTAGGAGAGTGCTGGACATAGGTTTGCCAACCCCTTCTCACAATTGTCTCAGTGATTGGCGTACTGCTCAATTCTGATGCCTTTATCCCCTTTTCTGGGATAATCTGCCTCTTTACCCATTTAGCCAGGTTGCTCGGGAAATCAGGATTTTGCACACATGGGGGAATTGGCTGTTGTCCCCTGCTTCTTCTTGGTCTTGTTGAGGCATTAGACTCACCTTCTTCATTCCCCTCTTCAGCTACCCTTGCAGTTTGCTTAGTTCTTGCCATTTGACACTCAGAAAACTGTGTCGCTTCAACAAAAATTTCTCAAATATCCGGCAGCAATTCGGCACTACACCAACTAAACCCAATGGTAACCCGATACACCACAGGTACCCACAAGCCACAAACCACCACAAAGTAAAAGAAACAAACTAAAAGCACTTCCAAAAGCCACACAAACACCTAAATTTTCGGCCAACCTTCTCTACTTCAAGAAAAATGCACAATAATCACTTCAATCACCAAATAAGCATGCAAAACTTCCTCAAACTAGTATCAAACATCCACCCACACACCAATTTCGCACAATGAACTCAAATAACCCCCTTCTCCACCAAAAACTTCCTCAAATCACCCAAACTAACCCTAGGAATGCAAAGAGAGGGAAAGAGAGGGAAAGAGAGGGGAATGGGACTACTTCGAACTCAAAATAAGAGAGAGAAGAGATGGGATTACCGATTACGTGCGAGGGACGCCAGTTGGGGAAGGAGCCGCTCTTCTTGCTTTTGAAATTTGGTATTTGTGATATGCCCTAGCCGACCCTTCCTTTATATATCATCAGGTTGCCGCGGTCTCGACTGCCACGGTTGTACCACCGCGACAGCTCAACCGCGGCACCTAAACGGTAGCGTTTTGACCAAAACGCAGCGTTTCATTTAAGTGGTTCATTGCTACAGTTCCATCTAGCCACGTCACCTTCGCGGCACTCAAGCGACAGAGATTTTTAGAGATTTCTATCGCTCGACTGTCGCGGTCTCACCACCGCGGCACTCCAACCGCAGCTGTCCTGCTGCTGGCCTTCCTTGGTCGCTGAAAATGCAACAAATCCTAAAAACAAAAGCAACTAACACACAACATCAAACACACCTAATCTATCAAGTTGAGCACAAGTAAGATGTTATGGTTGCAAAATCTAAAAAGAAAGAAAACAAAAACAAATACAAATAAAACTACACTAAGAAAATTTAAAGGAAAGATTAAAACTAATATATTACAAAAGATGGTACCTCCCTTAGATTTCTTGCTCATGGTGGTTCGTGGAGGTGTACCACCTCCTTGAGCTTCTGATCCTCAAGTTCCCAAAAGACTTTTAGCCGTTGTCCATTCACCTTGAACCTTTCCCTCTTCTCATTCTCGATCTCCACCGCCCCGTGAGGAAAAATTTCAGTGATGGTGTAAGGACCCATCCATCGGCTCTTTAGCTTGCCCGGGAAAAGCTTCAACCTTGAGTTGAAAAGAAGCACCTTTTGACCCACTTGTAGCTCCTTGACTTCTATCTTCTTGTCATGCCACCTCTTGGTCTTTTCTTTGAATATCCTCGAATTCTCAAATGATTCAAGCTGTAGCTCCTCTAGCTCACTCAATTGGAGGCACCTCTTTTCACCGGCCTCTTGCATGTTCATGTTGAGGAGCTTAATTGCCCACCATGCCTTGTGCTCAAGCTCGAATGGTAAGTGACAAGCTTTCCCATATACTAACCGGAAAGGGGACATGCCAATGGGAGTTTTGTAGGCCGTTCGATAAGCCCACAAGGCATCTTCCAACTTCTTGGCACAATCCTTCCTTTTAATTCCCACGGTTTTCTCCAAAATACTCTTAATTTCTCTATTAGAGACTTCAGATTGACCATTGGCTTGTGGATGGTAAGGGGTTGTGACCTTGTGTTTCACTCCATATTTCTTCAATAAAGCCTCAAACTTCTTGTTGCAAAAGTGAGAACCTCCATCACTCACTATTGCTCGTGGAGTGCCAAAACGGGCAAAGATGTTTCCTTTTAGGAACTTTGTCACCTCTTTTCCTTCACATGTAGGAGTGGCTATTGCTTCGATCCATTTACTCACATAGTCTACGGCAACTAGAATATACCTCTTCCCAAAAGACATTGGGAATGGTCCCATGAAGTCTATGCCCCAAACATCAAAAAGTTCCACTTCTAACATGATATTCATCGGTATCTCGTCTCTCTTAGATATGTTACCGATTCTTTGGCACCGGTCACACGCCTCCACAAAGCTCCTTGAGTGCTTGAATAAAGATGGCCACCAAAAGCCCGATTGGAGGACTTTCCTAGCCATTCGTGATGCACCAAAGTGACCTCCACACTTCTTAGAGTGGCCAATGCCCCAAAATATCTAGCATCTCCTCTTCGAGAACACATCTACGAATTACCCCATCTCCACAAAGCCTAAACAAGAGAGGCTCATCCCAAAAGTAGAATTTCAACTCCGCAAAGAATTTTCTCTTTTGGTGCACATTTAGCTCCAGGGGGCACTATATCACTAGCTAGGTAGTTTACCACATCCGCAAACCATGGAATTAGTAGGCTTTGCAACTCGAAAAGTTGCTCATCGGGGAACTCTTCTTTGATAGGCTCATCATCCTTTCCACTATCTTCCCTCTCAAGCCTTGAAAGGTGGTCCGCAACCACGTTCTCGGTCCCCTTCTTGTCTTTAATCTCAAGGTCAAACTCTTGGAGGAGAAGTACCCATCTTATTAGCCTTGGCTTTGCATCCTTCTTTGCTAAGAGGTACTTAATTGCGGCATGGTCCGTGTAGACAATTACCTTGGATCCCACCAAGTATGACCTAAACTTGTCAAAAGCGAACACGATAGCCAACAATTCTTTTTCTGTTGTTGCGTAGTTGACTTGTGCCTCATTTAGTGTATGACTTGCATAGTAGATAACATGTTGACATTTCTCTTTTCTTTGACCCAATATGGTGCCCACCGCATAGTCACTAGCATCACGCATTAACTCAAAGGGAAGGTCCCAATCCGGGGCTCTCATGATTGGAGCCGAAACAAGCTCCTTCTTTAAAAGTTCAAAAGCCTCCAAACATGTCTTGTCAAACACAAATGGCACATCCTTCATCAAAAGGGAGCACAAAGGCTTTGCAATCTTCGAAAAGTCCTTGATGAATATTCTATAGAACCCGGCATGTCCTAAAAAACTTTGGATTCCCTTCACTGAGGTTGGCGGTGGCAACTTTTCTATCACCTCAATTTTTACCTTGTCCACTTCAATCCCTTCGGAGGAGACTCTATGCCCCAACACAATTCCTTCCCTTACCATGAAATGACACTTCTCCCAATTGAGAATGAGGTTGGTCTCTTCACACCTTTCAAGCACCTTCCCTAAGTTCTCTAAGCAACCATCAAATGATGACCCAAAAACGGAGAAATCATCCATGAAAATCTCAATGTACCTCTCCACCATGTCGGAAAAAATGGCCATCATACATCTTTGGAATGTCGCCGGAGCGTTACAAAGTCCAAAGGGCATTCTTCGGTAGGCGAACATTCCATATGGACATGTAAACGTTGTCTTCTCTTGATCTTCGGGGTCTATTGGAATTTGGTTATAACCAGAATATCCATCTAGGAAGCAACAGTACTCGTGCCCTGCTAGCCTTTCCAACATTTGGTCTATGAAGGGCAAAGGGAAGTGATCTTTCCATGTAGCCGTGTTGAGTTTTCTGTAATCAATGCACACTCTCCACCCTGTGACGGTCCGTGTTGGAATTAGTTCGTTATGCTCATTAGGTACCACTGTGATCCCTCCTTTCTTAGGCACCACCTGTACTGGACTAACCCATGGACTGTCTGAAATTGGGTATATGATACCCGTATCTAGGAGCTTTAGGACCTCGGCTCTAACCACCTCTTGCATATTAGGATTCAATCTTCTTTGGTGCTCCACTGTTGGTTTGACCTCCTCCTCCATCAAAATCTTATGCATGCAAATTGAAGGGCTCAAACCCTTAATATCAGAGATAGACCAACCAATGGCTTTCTTGTGGCTTCTTAGGACCCTCAACAATTTTTCTTCTTCAACCTTTGACAAAGAGGCCGAAATTATCACCGGTAGTGATAATGACTCACCAAGGAAAGCATATCTCAAGTGCTCCGGAAGTTGCTTCAACTCAAGTTTTTGAGGTTTTTCAATGGAATGGGGTAGTCTAGGCTTTCCCTCTCATAATTCCTCGTATCTCCTCATTTCTCTAAACTTCTTCAAAGGTTGGGAATTCAAATGCAGAGCATATTCCGCAACTTTCTCATCTTCATCTTTTTCCGAGGCACCCCGAACCAAACAAGCCTCCAAGGGTTCCTTGGGAGTTCCTTTCCTCAAAAACTCTTCAACTAAAGGTTCCACCAAATCAATCATCAAACACCTATCTACTTCCATTGGTCTCTTGGCTGCCTTTTGTAGGGAAAAAATAATAAATAAAAGTGTTACACGCAGCGGAAGCGATACTAATAACGATTTAGTGACTTTTAAAATTTTTCCTTTATGAACCTTAAACCCTTTTAATCAATAAACATGCATATATATCAACAAAAGTAAATTACCTCTTGTCGCGTGATCCGATTGACTTACGTCGATGGTAATCCGCAAGACCTTCAATCCGAGCACGAACGTGGATCACCTAGGAGCGTGGTCTCCCTTTCCTTTGAATTGCAAACCTGTGAATGGACCAAACAAATACTTTCTTTTCTTTGTTAGTCACAAAACAATCAAAAGAATGTCAAAATTATTCCGGTCACTTTTGAGTTCTCAATCTTATGATCGAAACTCGCGTGAACCTAGATCGATATCGTATACACAAGCTTATTGATGATTAAGCAATTGTATACTATCAAAGAATAATTTTTCACTCCTTTTTGTCTCTCTAGAATAAAAACTCTCTTAGAATTAAGAAGAAGAAGAAAGAAAATAAAAACTCAAGCACCAATTAATTGATGTGGCCGAACCCTATAAGAACATATATATAGGTTGGCCGAATTTTTCTTCTTTTTCCTTTAGGGTTGCCGAATTCTATGTAGTCTAAGATTAGGGTTGGCCGAATTTCATCATGTCACTTATATAGGGTGACTAAAATTCAACCCTAATTCTTTTTAACTTTATAGACTTCAAACCCTAATCCAACTCTTTTATTTTTATTCTTTTATTTGACTAAAAAAGACTCCTTATTTGATTAAATAAATAATACTAATTTATTTATTTACTTATCAAACAAGTCTTTTACTTTTAGGAAAGATTTGTTTCTTTAATTAAACAATTAATCAATAAATCAATTAATTCTTATTTAATTAAAACAAATGAAAACAAAATAATATTTTTAGGTTAAAACCTTAACCTAGCCGCCCCACTTATATAAGATGGGCCTAATATTATTTTTCCTATTTCATTTAATCCATTGGACTTTAAATAAAAAGCCCACATGTGAACCAGACCCATTCTTACTAAAAGAAACAAGCCCACATGTCTTTCATTAATATATTAATATAATTGAGCAGCCCATTACTTAAATAATGTGCATATTATATTCTTAATATATTAAATGCAATTCTAGATGGACCCTTAAATTGGTCCGGTAGAATATATCAAGTGATCCATACAAGTCCGTGTGGATTGGGGATCTTGGCGGGCCATCTAAATTTAAGCTTCAATAGACATAACCTAATCACAATCAACAAATGATTCACTTAGGTCCGATCCATTAATTTTAACTCATTCCACTAAAGAGCTAAAACTGAACTCTTAAATAAAGATAGAAAAGGAAGATGCTCCTCATTCATACCCTAGACAATCATATTGGAGATAATGTATCCTCGTGATTAATATCAGTAATCGCCAAGAGTTCATAGACCGCCTATAACTCTCCAAGTTACCATATTTACTCATATGACCACGTTTTGAACTTGGATATTTTGACTTGTCCAGAAGCCATGTTTTCAATAGACACTATTGAAAACTCAACGTTGAGATTTAATATCCAATTACCTCAAAACATCCATATGATGATATTATACTCTCATTTAATTAAATGGAGCCACGATGTCCATATCTATAAATGAAGTCCTCTATCGATTAACAAATGAATATCACCAAATTATCGAGGATAGACTATGCGATATAATCGTACTCATTGATAACTCAAATGATATCACTTGCAACCATAAGTCCATCATTTATCTCAGGATTAAGATAGACTCTCCGATTGTCCTGATAATGAAAAAACTATTATCTATTGACGGTTTTAGATAAAGCTTTTCATTGTGATCCAGTTCAATGCACCCAGTGCACTAGATCCTTTTGCTCGAAGACACTCCGATGATTTTAGACTCATCATATCTCATTTGATCCCACTCAAATGCTAGCAAAAGAATTCTACAACTTTAACAAGATAAAGGTGCCCAACCTTTAACTTAAGTTGTGAACAATATTCAAGACTAACTAAAGAATTGTGTCTACCACATACATATCCAGATGTACGAACAATTCTTCTTTTCCCATAGTCTTTAGACCTTATGATTATTTACTTTGACAATTATAATATAAACTATAAATGCTATACGATTTGTTAAACCAGAAATCACTTTATTAATATGAAAAAGATTGTTAATTACAACATTACACTCTTGCTATTGAGCATAATCCTAACACCTTTTTCATGTTGAATACCACGTGTTCATCTCCCACCCTCAATGTCATCTTATCTTCCTTCACATCTATCAATGCCCCAACCGTCTTCAAGAAAGGCCTACCTAGGAGTAAGGGTATTTCTACATCCTCCTCCATCTCAAGTATCACAAAATCTATCGGGAAGTATAAGTTCTCTACTTTGACCAAGACATCTTCCATGACTCCCCTTGGGTATTTGATTGACCTATCGGCTAGTTGTAAGGTGACATGAGTAGGCTTCACTTCTCCCACTCCCAACTTTTCAAAAACTGAGTATGGCATCAAATTTATGCTTGCCCCGGAGTCGATCAATGCTTTACCAAATTCCGTTTGGTCAATGGTGCATGGGATTGTGAATTTCCAGGGATCTTTTAGCTTCGGTGGAAGTTTGTTTTGTAGGATTGCACTACACTCTTCCGTTAACGCCACCGTCTCGATTTCTTCTAACTTCCTTTTGTTGGATAGCAATTCCTTGAGGAACCTCACATAGGTGGACATTTGGGCAAGTGCTTCGACAAAGGGGATATTGATGTGAAGCTTCTTGAATACTTCCAAGAACTTGTTGAAGTTGTAGGCATCCTTGTGCTTCTTCAATCTTTGCGGATATAGGATGGGAGGAACATAGGCTTTGACTTGGGGTTGTGGAGGAGGATCATTTGATGTGGTAGGCACTTCATCATGACTAGAGCTCTTCTTTTCTACTTCAACCTCTTCTTCACAAATGCTCTCTTCCTCAATAACTACTTCTTTTCCCTTTCCAAAGTTATCCGGCAATTCCACCTCTCTACCACTTCTCAATGCAATGGCCTTGCATTGTTCCTTAGGATTAACCACTGTGTCGCTTGGTAAAGACCCTTGTTGTCTTCCTTGTTGCCCCCTAGCTAGTTGACCGACTTGCATCTCTAGGTTTTGGATTGAGGCTTATGAATGTTTAGCAATTTGGTCAATTTTCGTATCAAGCTTCCTTAAGGCTAAGTCTTGGGTCTCCATCCGATTGTCTAATTTACCCATGTATCTAGAGAACATTTCCTCTAGGTTAGACTTTCTCTCCACTTGGTTGTTCGGGGCTTGGTTAGGGTAGTTTTGTTGGTGAGGTTGTTGGAATCTGGGAGGTTGTCTTTGGTTGAGGTTTTGTTGATGTTGGGGTTGATTATCCTTCCATGACAAATTTTGGTTGTTTCTCCATTGTGGGTTATATGTGTTTTGGTAGGGATTGTTTTGGGGATTTTGGGTGGCATGGTGTTGTTGGGGTTGGTTTTGGAAGTTTCGGTTGTAGTTTACAAAGGAAATTTGTTCTTGTGAGTTTGAAGCAAACGGGCTTCCAACTTGACAATCCATGCTAGAATGCGTCCCCAAACACCACTTACATTGAGCTACTTGCACATTACTCGGCCCCGCACTCATCTTGGTCATTTGATTTTGAAGTGCCGCTAGTTGAGCCTTCACACTTGTCAACTCATCTACTTCTAACACACCCGGAATCTTCTTAGGTACTTGCCTTTGGCTCCCCCACTGGCTATTGTTAAGTGCCATCTCCTCTAGGAGGTCATTGGCTGCATCCATTGAGTTGCTCATTAACGAACCTCCAAAAGCCGTGAGCCCTTGGTAGAAAGCTTGCAAAGTTTGCCATTTTGCAAGGCCATTATGAGGACATCTCCTTTGAAGCTCCTTAAACCTCTCCCAAGCTTCATATATGCTCGCATTCTCAAATTGTTGAAATGAGAAGATCTCATTCCTAAGACGAGCGGCCTTCCCTGGTGGAAAATATCTATTCAAAAAGGCTTGGGCCAACTGATCAAAGGTAATGATCGAGTTTGCTTGTTGGGAGTTCAACCATATCCTTGCATCATTTCCCAAAGAGAACGGGAACAACTTCAACTTGACAAAATCATCGGGAATCCCGTTGTACTTGAAGGTGTCATAAATCTCATTGAATTTCTGAAGGTGAAGGTTCGGATCATCATTCACCAAGCCATTGAACATGCAAGTAGTGCCAATCATTTGAATAATCGACGGTCTGATCTCAAAGGAATTTACTGCAATTGTTGGCCGGTGAATGGATGACTGGTGCAGCTCGACTCTAGGCATTGTGTAATCCCGTAGAGTATGCTCATCTCCTACATGAGGCAACCCTTCTTGCACTGGATTGGCTTGAGAAGGCAATTCCCCTTGATTTTGATTTGCCACATTTGGCACTCCCATGTGCCCTAGCCGTGCATTCTGATCACCCATCTCTGCTCTTCTCCTAGCTTCACGTCTATTTCTTCGACCTATCCTTTCAATCTCCGGATCAAAGTTCAAGAAGTGAAGATTTTGACTCCTTGTACGTGGGTGCATGCAAGAGCAAAGGTACCTATCAAGAGAAACACACAAACTAAATTAAAAGGTTCAAATTAGCAATAAACTAACTAGTATCGATATCAATCATTCACTCAATCCCCGGCAGCGGCGCCAAAAATTGGCTAGTCTCTCTTTTAGGACTCTCGCAATAGCACGAGGTCGAAGAGTAGCACAATGGTAAATAAAATTCGTTCCCATAGGGATCGAGTGACCGATTACTGAAATTGATTAGCTTTGGTGCTATTCAAACAATCATAAATGAGGGTTTCCTAATTGATCAAATTAATTCTAAATTAACCTAAATGATTAATGCTAATGCAATAATAAAATAACACTAGAATTACTTGAATGTGATACTAGAGAGAAATATGCTAGGACTTGACTACACCCCACCCTATATTGATTTCTGTTTTAGACTCAATTATTCACCCATAACATGTTCATGCAATTCATAGATTCATGCATCCTAATATTAACCTACACCCCACCCTATATTGATTTCTGTTTTAGACTCAATTATTCACCCATAACATGTTCATGTAATTCATAGATTCATGCATCCTAATATTAACCTATAATCTTGGTCAAATAGAATAGGTTACACCCAAAACATACCCAAGCTTATCTCTCGATTACTCGGAATGTACGAATTAAGTTCATTAAGAACATTGATACACTAAACGAATCCTATAAGCTAGCCTAAGTAGGTCTACTTTTCTAGACATGCATAGATGGCATTTTATCGAACACGTGGTGTGCGTCTCCGGTCAGTACATAACACACCACAAAATTCATTCAAAATGAGATCAATCAATTGAAAGCTTTAAGCACAATAAAATACCCATACAAATCACACTTGCATAAAATGGACAAACAAAGATCAATACATATAAAGAGTCATGGGTGGGGTTTCATCAAATCCTAGCACTAGAAGTTTAGCTCATCATATTACAAGTAGTAGCCATACAATGAATTAAATCCATTGAATACATGGCTATAACAAAAGAATAAAAGATAAGAGTTTAGAGGAAACTAATGGAGAGCTTCTCTTCTTTCTTGAATCTTCTTCTCCTTCTATCTTTCTTCAACTCTCTCTTGCCCAAAAAGGTGGAGTGATGATGGATGTGGAAAAACGGGAGTGAAATTTGTGTTTGGATGTTAGGGAGTTATGGAAGCTTAGTGGTTTGTGAAGGATGGAAGTTGGGAGAAAAATGGTGTCTTGAAGTCTTTTTTTTTTTTGGTCAGGGAGTTGGTAAGTCTCAAAAAAATCCCAAAGTGATGTATTTATATGGGGAGAGAAAAAGGGCAAAAATTCTGTCTGACGAAAAGGCGGACTGCCGCGGTTGGGCAGTGCCGCGGTTGGACCACCGCGGCAGATGAACCGCGGCAAGCTTCTGGGGTTTCTGTGGCTCGGCCGCCGCGGTGGGCAACAGCGGCAGTGATACCGCGGTGGCCCGACTTCCAAGCAACAAGCTCTCCAAAATTGCACTTTGACCCCCCGAAATCTCTGAAATTGCTCCGGAGCCCCTGAACTCCAAAATTCCTTGAAACACTTGCTTAAACAAATTAAATGCCCAGTTTTACCCGAGAAACGGACACAAAATGATAATGGAAATAGGGCTACACTATGTGTAGAATTAAAGCAATCACACCATGGAAAGAAAGTTGAAACTAATTATAGCACGATGTGTATAAAACTATCTAGAGGGGGGGTGAATAGATTTTAAGCTTATTACCCAATTTTTCGTGATAAGACAAAATTACGAAATTACCCCTAAATAGATAAAGCAATAAATCAAGTATAAAATGCGGAAATTAAATAAGACTTGATTTTTACGTGGAAACCCTCACAGGAAAAACCACGGGCTAGTAAGTAAGCCACACTCGAACCTCGAATCTACTAAATGTGTAAACGATTACAACCTAATCCCGGAAGTAATCACACACCTACCTAATCCCGGTATGAGTGAACCTAGTCCAATTTGCTTGCGATCTAAGCAACTTAATCCCGGAAGCTACACACAAGACTTACTTTCTCTATGAAGAGAACACAAACCTAAGTGAATATATGAATATTCAAATGCAACATAGAGCAAGGGAAACCCTATATGCTTATCTAAGATGATGAATTTGCAATTAAAGCAATCCTAGATATTAAGAACTAAATGACATGTCAATTAGTTTAGCTAATCAATATTAAGCATAAAACCTAATTTGCTAGCACAAAACAACTTCTCAAACATACATCACACTAATCTCAATCTTGTATCCAAAGTATATAAAATAACATACAAGTAATTAATTGAGATTGCTTGTTAAGAGAAACACAAAATATGTAAGATATTAGTGAAAAGCTTACCAAGCAAAGTATGATGAAGAATTCATGCAAGATGACATCTAGATGATCAAAGATGATGCTAGATGATGATTGATGATCATAAAAAAGTGTTTGAGTAATTAAAAATGAGTTCTTTGTGTATTTTTCTTGTCTTGAAAAATATCCTAAGTATGAAGCTTGAATATGAACTCTCTTGATTGATCTAAAGTCAAAGTGGCATATATATAGGGGCCATAAGTGAAGTGTGGTCGTTTTGAAAAACGCACCAGAAATTGCTCTGTGCGCTGGTGAGCCTGCGCTGGACGATAGGCGCATGACCAGCGCATAGGCAAAAATTGCACAGGTGCTCGACGACCAGCGCTCAGAAGGGCGCACGACCAGCGGCACACCACTGGGCGATTTGCGCTGGTGTGGACCAGCGCACGACCAGCGACAGACCACTGGGCGATCTGCGCTGGTCTAGCGCTTGACGACCAGCGCACAGCCCACTCCTTTGAACCCCACAAGAAATTATGCAAGGGGTAAAAAGGTAAAGCAAGATGCATCCTAAAAGCCTAACATGCTATGATATTATAATCACCAGATGCAATCAAAATAACAAGCAAGAAGAGATGTTAATGAACATTAAAGCACAACAATAAGAAACACAACATACAAGGTTTAAACATATGCATGAGTTGTGAGTGTGTGCAACTATCTCTTCAAGACAAGTAAGCACATAGAAATTTACCTTCGGTGCTTATCAACAATGAGGTCTTCAAAGGGCTTGAGCAATAACTACAACAACTAAGCTACCCTTACAAAGAATCCCTAACATGTGGTTTGTCCACGAAATGAGCCAATCAACAAATGGGAACCTTACAAAAGTCATGTTAACATCATGGAAAGTATTGCAATGTCATGAAAAGTCATGTAAACATCATTGAATGTCATGGTAACGTCATGAAAAATCATGTTAACATCATTGAATGTCATGGAAACGTCATGAAATGCCATGCCAAGAATCATGAATGCATCATGGAACGTTAATCTTGGACATGACATCATTGAATGTCATGGCAACGTCATGAAATATCATGTTAACATCATAAAATGTCATGGAAACGTCATGGAATGCCATGTCAAGAATCATGAATGCATCTTGTTTGCCAACATCATGGAAATCAAGATCATGGAAAACTTCATGTAAAGTCTAGGGGGATATGGCAACATCACGGAAAGCTTCATGTAAAGGTGTTTTTGTTTTTTTTTTGGTGAACCATCGAAATCATGGAGAACGGTCTTGGGTCCTAAACGACTCTTGGGAAAATCATGGTAAAAATCAAGACCCAAATCGAGAATTAATTCAAGATTAAATCCAGATTTCAAGTAATTTCAGATTTCCAAACAAACCCTAATATCAAATCAAATGTAATTAGGGATCGTGCCAATTAAGGGATAGAGGATATCAAATCAAAGGAAATTATTAGGGATCGTGCCGATTAAGAACACACCTAATCTGATCCTACCTCGTCTCCACACACGGTGGTCGTCAGGGTATTTGGTGGTCACCTGTGGTCGTCGTTCTTGTCTGAGTATCCACACACTGTGGCTTTCCCGTTTCCCTTTCCAAGGCTTTCCCGTTTCCCATTTTCCGTTTTCCCTCACTTGCGGCCTGCAGTCGTCGTTCTTCACTGTGGCTTTCTCACTTTTCAAGCCGTCACCTTAGATTCAAACCTAGCGGGGAGAGACCTCATAATTTTCTGCTTAACTCTCCTATCCGAATAAGGATCACCGAGTTGATGGCTTTGATTCACAATATCCATCAACTTGACTTCAAAGTCATTGAAGCACTCATCCTCCTCCATCTTAAGCAACTCAAATTACGTTTGAAGGACTTGTAGCTTCGAATCCTTGACGACGTCGGTTCCTTCGTGTGCAACCTCTAGGATATCCCATGCCTCCTTGGCTATCCTAGTGTTCTGAATCAGTTTGTACTGATTTTCGTCCACTACACATAGAAGAGCATGCCATGCCTTCCTATTCCATTTTGAAGTCTCAAACTCTCCAGGTGACCATTGGGCCTTTGGCTTGAGTACTTCTTCTCCACCACTCGTGGGAGTCATCATAGGAGGTGCATACCCATCTTCAATTGCCATCCATGCCCTATCATGGATTTGGCACACATATGCCTCCATCTTGCCTTTCCATGAGGCATAATTCACACCGGTGAGGAGAGGAGGTCGTGTGCTTGAAGCACCCTCATGGTTGCCACCGTATCCACTCATTGTATCAAATGAATGAATGAAATGTATGCAAAATGTATGAATGAGCAAAAATCACACAAATGCACAACACACCTAAAATGAGCAAGGATCACCTAAGTATATCTAGGAACCCGCTCTGATACCAATTGAAAGTTCTCAAATAAACTAGGTGTGTTCTTAATATATTAATCTAGATGGGGGGTGAATATATTTTAGCTATTATTACCCAATTTTCGCATGCAAGTCAAGATTATGAAAATACCCCTAATAGTCAATAAAATATAGCAAGTGTAATATGATGCGGAATTTAAATAACACTTGATATATACGTGGAAACCCAACCACTGGGAAAAACCACGGGCTGTTTAGTGCGCCACACTCGAACCTCGAAATCCACTAATTGAAATGGAGTTTACAACCTATGTAGACCTCATCTAACACTCCGGTCAATAACCCCCCACTTCTACCACGTGGGCCTTTAAAAGTGGCTCTAGTCCAATTTGCTTGAGGCCTAAGCAATCTTAGCCTCAAGTCTTAATTCTCTATGAAGAGATTATACAACCTATGTGAATATGTATGAATATTCAAATAACAAACAAGGCTAAGGAACCTTAGATGCTTATCTAGGATGATGATATAATCAATTAAAATCAATCATAGATATCAAGTGCTAAATGACATGTCATAATAGCTTAGATAAACATAGATTATAAAAACCTAGATATCTATCACAATACGACACTCAATCAATTCATCACAATCAATTCTCTATTCTTGTATTTAGCATATGATCTAAAAACATACAAGTAATTAAAAGAGATGGCTTGATAGTAAAAATACTCAACTAAGATGAAATTAATCAAAATCTTACCAAGCAAGTTGTGATGATGCAAACCTATGCATGGATGATTGCAAAATGATCTTTAATGCACAAAGTAATGTATTTGAGTGTTTAAAGGAGAGTTCTTTGATGATTTTTCACTTGAAAAAATGTTCTAAGGAAAATATATGATATTTTGACTCTCTTCGACGACCTAATAAACATAGAAGAATATATATAGGCAACTCTAGTAGAGTGAGGTCGTTTTGAAAAATCGCACTAGTTTGTGCGTTGTGCGCTGGTCAGCTTGCGCTGGACGTCTAGCGCACCACCAGCGCATAGACCAAATTTGCATGGTGCGCTAGTCGACCAGCGCAGGTCAGTGGTGCAGCACCAGCGGCAAACCACTGGGCGATTTGCGCTGGTGGACTTATGCTGGTGGACCAGCGCACGACTAGCGACAAACCACTGGGCGATCTGCGCTGGTCCGGCGCATGACGACCAGCGCACAGCATAGCCCACTCCTTTGAACCCCACAAACACATGCAAGGGTAAAAAGGTAAAACAAGATGCATCCTAAAAGCCTATCATGGTATGACATTAAAGACACAAGATGCAATCAATACTTATGCAAGAAGAGATGTTATATGATCATGAATGCACATAATAACAACACATACACAACATACAAGAAAATGAATTAAGCATGAGATGTGAGTGTGTGTGTGCAACTAATCTCTTTATAGCAAATTAAGCACATAGAAATTTACCTTTGGTGCTTATCAACCTTGAGGACATGAGAGGGTCTTGAGCTTGAATATCAATCACTTAAGCTACCCTTACATACAATCCCCAACACGTGGTTTGTCCACGAAATAAGCCAATCAAGATATGGGAATCCTTACAGGGTATCGGGAATAAATGTCCATCTCAACTGGATCTCTTAATTGTCGCTAATTCACATTGAAATGAAATTATGTACCAAACGAGAAAAACTTACCTGCACCGGGTGCAACACTCAGCACATGCTGAGTGTTGCACCGAGCCAATGGAATTTTGACACCTCATCCAACTTAATCTAACAACTCATCCAACTCACCTTCCAACTCACCTGAGATCCAAGATCGGCGGCAGCTTGTAGCGACGACGGCGACGGCGACGCCGGATGTGCAGTGATGACGACGGTGATGCAAAGAGCCACCGAGGGTTTCAACGGCGACATGAAAAGCTGCCGAGAAGCTAGAGGGTGTGGTGGTGGTGGTGAGAGCGAAGGAGGACGGCGGAAACCCTCGGCGGCTCTTTGCGTTGTCGTCGTCGACCTCGCTGTCGTCACTGCACATCCGACGTTGGCGTCGCCGTCTTCGTCTTCGTCTTCGTCGTCGTTGCAAGCTGTTGTCGATCTTGGATCTCAACTGAGTTGGATGAGTTGTTGAGTTGGATGGTTGAGTTGGATGAGGTGTCAAGATTTAATTGGCTTGGTCCAACACTCAGCATATGCTGAGTGTTGCACTAGGTGCAGGTAAGTTTTTCTCATACCAAACATGCCCGTGATCTCTTAACTGGCATGCTGATTCACATGGAAGAGAAAATCTTCCATAGCTCCATCTCATGATGTGGTGAGACGGACCAATTACAAAACGACACGTGGCAAAACACAAAGAACAAATAATTTTTAATTTTGTTTTGGCAGACACGTGGCAAAAACCCTAATGATATAATTTCTATTTTTTTTTTTTCTCACATCACAGATTCACATCCTCATCTCCGACTCTCTTCTCAAGTTAACCCACACTCAGTTCACATATTTCTGCTCGAATTCGTATCTAACTTTTATTTTCGTTTCTTTCTGATTCGTTTTTTTTTTTTTATCGTTTAATTTCAAGTCTTTAACTTCATTTAGAAAACCAATTTAGGTTTATTTAAATAAAATATGAAATGAATTTTTAGAATGAATTGAGGGAATGAGTTGTATTTGTAAATCTGTTAATTGAAAGTTATTAGATTGTGGGTGTGTTTGTAAAATGTTTGGAGCTCTCTACAAATATGCAACTTGAAGCTCTCTAGCTCTGCAGATCTGGTGATTGATTTCTCTACAAATCTGGTGGCGAATCACCTGTTAATGTCGAAAAAATTTAAAATTTTCCATTTAAATTTCTTAATCTTCAAAAGATCGAAAGAAGAACATTAATGGATTTGAGAAGATAGAAATATCGGCAGGAAGAAGAAGAAGAAGAAAATGTCGTGAGGAAGAAGAAGTGGAACGAGGAGTAGAGGGTGGTTTTTTTATTTTTTTAATTTACTTCATACACATGTCAATATATAATTGGATAAAGTAAAAATAAAGTAGAGATTTAATGCTGTGCCATATGGCACTCATTCATTGGTCTGTCTCACCACCATCAGCAATGAGACGGACCACGGAAGATTTTCTCCACATTGAAAACCAAAAATACCCCTGATCTCTTATTTGGCGCGCTGATTCACATCGAAAATTTGAAATCAAATTACATAAACCTTTAAACCATTCCAGGGAAGAAACAAGAAAGACAAGAAATCACAAAAATGGAGGCTCCACAAGGTGGATCCGACAGAGACAAATCCACGTCCTCTTCTGGTTCTTCACTCGTCCCCGTCTTCGCCAGTTTCCCGAAAGGTGAGTCAATTTTTGTATTCTGATTTTTGTTTTTTTCTAGTTCGTGGTCACGCAGCTTAAGACATACAGATTTTTTCTGGTTCGTGGTTCGTGGTCAATTTTTGTGAATGTTCTGTGAACTAGGTTTTTTCGACTGATTAGAATTATAGATTTATTTACCAATGAGGACTTGGCTGGATTCATTTGTGTTAACAGTCCAACTTTCAGTGATTTTTAGTTTCGGGCCTTGTGAATTTATCTTGTAGTTATCGATTTCGATAGTGGACTGGTGTTTTGGTAAGCTCATTGAATGATAAATGATATTTCATTTTTGTGATGTTTCGACATTACTTCGTGATTTATACGGATTGAAATTGAAATTATACTACTGAGCTTATAATGTTTTGTGCTGTGTAACTAATTTGTGTGATTAAATAATCAGATAGAATGCTATGAAAGTGGAATGAACTTGAACACAGAGGTTTCCACTAAACCTATTGAGTGACCAAATCAAAACACGGCAACATCTGTGATTGAAGTTATTAGTTGTTAAGATCCTAGTTAATCTTGGTATAATTTTGTAGTTTGGATCACCTGGAGTGATTCTATTAGGGCGGATCGAAGTGTAAAATTTAATTGAATGTTGATATTTGATAGGAAAGCTTAGGGAAAATATAAAATAAACGCAGTAGATGGAAGAACCAAATTAACTTTGGATCACAAGAAATTATTTGGTGGTGCTTACTTTCCTGCCAAGAACATGGTGATTATTGACCAGTAAGATAAGGAAAACTATTGATGAGAGAGGAATTTCTGACAGAAGAAACAAAAAATTATAAATCTTCTTCTTCTATTCTTCATCTACACATTGAGAGATATATATCACTTGTGTATGACATTGCTCTGTACCAGTTATTAATTTTCTTTATCTTTATTGTGCATCATGGATTAATTTCCTCTTTTTTTTTTTTTTTTTCCATCCCTATGCAGATTTTGATACTGAAAAAGAAATAAGCATTCTAGATGAACAAGGGCTTAGGATAACAGAGAATCAAGAAAACAGTAACAAAAACTGCCAAAAGCTTGCAGAGAGTACCAGAGGTATTGCCTAGTTTAATTGTTAGATTTAAATAACCAGAAGAAAATTTGACACTTGTTTTTGCAAAGGAAGCAGAGAAAGAAAAATGAAAACTGTTTTTGAATTAGTTGATTTTATTGTTTCTTTAATCAATTCATGGAAAAGGGAAAATTTGTAAACGGGGTTAAAAAAGAATCACCTTCTACTGGCTTACTAATTTTTCCCTTAAAAAATGTGGAGTTCTGGACAAGGTACAACTAAATATGTTTTTCTCTCTCCTTCTGTAATTCCTTATATGCTATTTATTTACGTCTTTGTTTGTGTCTTCAACAGATTTTGAGCAAGCTTCAGCGGAGGAAAAGTTAATTCTGTTAGAATCATTACTTGAGGGTTATCAAGAAGAAGTTGATAATCTTACCAAGAGAGCAGAATTTGGCGAAAATGCATTTCTTGAAATCTATCAGAAACTTTATGAGGGTCTAGGTCATTATGCGGCTCTTGATTCAGTTGCTGTAAGTATTAGCTTGTTTCACTCAATGTGTTTCATCACAATGAGGATCTATTAAATAGATGAGTTTCAATCGTTCATCATTTGCTTTATGTGTCTTATATAATGAACTTCTTTGGTGTGGTGGCAAATCAAGTGCACATGCATTAAATGGTGTGTATAGTTTTCAGATAAATCAAGTTTAAGGATTCCCTATCTACTTCTCAATCTCAGATACATATCAAGATCTGACAAGTACCTATATTCAGTATTCCTGGAGTCACTTGCACAAGTATTTCTTGCTACAAAGGACCCCATTAAAGATTTGCTTGAATCTCCTTTCTATAATGTTTATACAAAGACCTGTTACGAAAGGATTATAAATTGGACTTGTTCTTTCGTTCAGTAAAATCCTTGACTTCCAATTATTTCAGTTATCACCTATAAAATGTGTCTATTTCTGTGTTTTGCTAGTCCATGTATATATTAGATATCCCTGGACTTAGATGTATTTAGTTGAAATAAAAAAAAAAAAACAGTGGTTATATGTGCAAGGAGTGTTATCTTGTGCAGTCTGCATCTTTGCTTTTTTGTTAGTAAAGTCGCACTTGTCCCTGCAGGATCAAGATCTGAAATTTTCTAAACTAAAATCTGAAAATCAAAAGATAAAACATCAGATGGAGGAATTCAGGACAGAAGCAACTTGCTTAAAGAATCAGCAGGCAGCAATAATTGAACTGTGCAAACGAGAGTTAGAGCAAAAGGTTAGCATTGCTTGGTGTAATTTGGAAACATAATGAACTAGGAAATGTGACATTTTATTGATGCCATGCTGTGCCTGTGAATTGGAATGTTATTAGCTGCATTTTTGGCTTTCTAAACTTGGGAGTCAAGATGCAAGAGCTCCGTGAGAATAACTTTTGAGAGGCATAAATGATTTCTGTCAAAGATAGAACCTCAAGTGCTAAATATTTATTTTGTTTTTTGTACTTTTTGATTTCTCATGTAAAGTTATAGACAATATTGTCCTCTCTTAGATCCAAACCAGACCAAAGAATAATTGACTTCATGACTTAATCTCTTATTTTGTTTCTAATTAGGTTCTCTTTTATTTGATGATAAAATCTTACAAGTTCATCTTGGAGGATAGATTTCCATATCAATGATAGGAAGTTACTCTGGCTTCTTAAAGATTAGGTTTCTTAATGTGGCATGAAATTTTGTTAAGATTGTCACTGATTCAGCATGTCATTACCATTTTTGGTATTACATTAAAAACATACTCAATGAATTGGAAAAAGGATTTTACCTCCATAATGGTCACACCTTTCATTAAAATGTGATGGATTTCGTTTGTGATGTTATGGATGATGATTTACCTGCTTTGCTATATTTCAGATGGATGAAAAGAAGAACGAAATCTTGGAAATCCAACAACTCAGACTGGATGAAAACGGAGAGAACCAGAGACAAATGGAGGTTTTAAAAGAAAGGTATTTTTAACTCTGTTGACAGGGTATGTTTTACATGAAATTGATTGGGGATCTTGACTTTTATTTGGATTTTTTCATTGCTTATACATGGGAATGTTAGAGTGTTAAGACAAAATGATGCAGGACAAGATTTAGATTGATAGCTTAAACATCCCACTTCCACCTAAGGTTAATCTTTAGATAAATCTAGGAATCACGCTTAGAACCAAGGGATACCTAGGCAAGTTTGCAACTCATAAACGATTTATTATAAACCAAGATAAACTGAAATTTTTATTTCATTCATTCTTTCATACATTAAAATTACAGCAAATAACCTTATATATAAAGGTTGGAATTAAACTTGTTGAACATTAAAATAAAATTAGATGGTAAAAAATATCAACGACTCTAAAATAAAAGTGCTTTTAAGACTCTTTGGAGATAGAAAACTTAAGATTCTTTGACTACTTTGACCTACCATTATTGACTCTTCGGATCATATGCTGGACATCACAACTTCTTCTTTGTTGTTGATCTATAACGTTGGTCCATATTTTGATAATCTTTGGCTGTTAGGGTTTTTTTATTCAATCTTTTACTTTTTTCGCAAATTCTTAAAACCGGTCGCCACTTGCCACTATCACAAAATTAATTCAAATATTACTTTGTATAGATTATGTATTGTGTGTATTGAATGTCTTATAAAAACTATATTTTCCTTACCTTTATGTGTACTGGATTCATGATTTATTTTACTTCGTGCAGGGAAATAGATTTGTATGGTCAATTACAAAAAGAAATGGATAGAACTCAAAGAATATATCAAAGTTTTTCTAGTTTAGAAAACTATATGTTCAAATCCAACGAAGAAAGAGGTGATACGCAGATTCAAATTTTTGTTCTATGTGAAAGTTTTGTTGCTTGAATCTTCCGGTCAATTCTCATTCTCTAAAGGAAGTAGGAACTATCATCGGTCACTCTGTGCAAAATCCATGGTTCCTTACATGTCTTTTCCTTATTAAGTTACATGTCTTATATGTTTAATGATATCAGAAGAAGAGAAGGCAGCTATGCAATTACAGATCAATCTGCTTGAGGATGAAGTGGAACAGGCAGGACAACGACTTGGCCGTCTTGAGATAGAAAAGGTGCAACCTGAATTCGTTAATTTAGATCTGACGCAAGTTGCATCTTGCCTCTGATTCCTTTGGTGCTATGTTTATTTAGCTGTATCCTCTTCATCTATTCTTTGAAACTCATTGTCGATATTGCTTTCTTTAGATTGATTGCTCCATTCCTGATCTCATTCTATGTCTCTCCCACCAAAGAAAAAGAATGGGAAAAAAAAAAGTTAACAAACAAAATCTCAACTACAGAATCTAGTTGCATAATTTGCTGCATATGGGATTTCTGTTTAGCCATAGCTTATTACTTATCAATAAAAGAAGAAAAAGAAGTGATTCTGTAGCATAAATATACATTAACACCAAAAAGTTGTTTGAACCTTTGTGAATAATCAGCTTGGCTCGTCATCTCTCAAAGCTCTAGGTTGTTGCTTCCAAATGGCCATAAATTGCTTTATGTTTGTCACAGCTAGGTGTGAAATATTTAATGAATACCTAAATACATCATCTCAGGAACAAGCTAACCACAAATAAGACTAGGACATTTCTAGGCTGTTCTTGGAGAGTTTCCCGAGCATTAATGGATCAGAAGCAAAGATAGTTCAGTTTAGAAAATTGCTCCTTTTGTTATGCAGTGTATACTGTGAACCCAAGGCTCTAGGATAATGGAATTTATTATGTCATAATCATTTGTAGGATATTTAAACGGTTGAGCATTGAGCCAATTTCTGAAAACCTGTAATTTGTTATGTCATAATCATTTGTAGAATTTGTATGGAATTTGTTATGACATCTGAAAACCTGTAATTTAACATTTATACCCTTGTATCATTGATTGTTATATATCATTGTATTTATTTGTCATGTAATCTAAAAATAATATATCACAATTTAAATAAAATTATAGTTCATTTTAATTTATATTCCAAGAAAATATTATTTTTATGTTAAATAAAATTATATATATGTATATATACATATGGGTCAGGCTATATTAATTCAAATTTCTGACTCAAATTTTTGACTTCAATAGTCTCAACCACCAATTTGCTCATGTGCTATCTAATCCAATATTTTATATATTGAAGTCATAAATTTGGGTTGATATAGCCGGACTATATATATATTATTACTATTTTTTTCTCACACAAATTCCTTTTAAGGAATTAAAATAAACTACTAATGAAAAGGAATATTGAAACCCTAGCTATAAACTTGAGTTGATATGGCCGTAGTCTTTTCTCAAATCAGATGATGTGATATTGTTCTTGTTGGTTTGATGCATACTGGTTTTTTTTTAATAATTTAATTAGAGGACTACGTTTTCATAGTTAATCTGGATTTACTTTCTTAGTCATACATTCATGATTGAATGTTCCAAATGTGCATTGCTTGAATTGCAGGGATTCCTACTCTCCCGCCTAAAATTGGCAAATGAAGAGACTGAGAGAAAGATTCGGTAAGACATTTTAGATCCATTTTCTGACTTTATTTTCTCTTAAACTACTATTTATATTATCTCACGGTGAAAAAAATATTAATTTTGTTTTTAAGAAGTTAATTTTTTTCAAAGAGGTAAAATTTGAAAATTCTTTTTTTTTTTTTTTTTTTCATTTCAAGGAGATATGTCGTAAACTGTTTTCTAAATTTGTGATTTACACACAAATGCGCACAACAAAAATGTAAAACAAATGTGATCCATTTAATACATCTAATGGCTAAGAATTTAAGGTCTGGATTATGTTAAAATTTAGATCCCCTGATCAATGTATATAGAATTTATACATACATATATATATATACATACCTGTTTTGTCTTCATCATCTTTGTTAAAGTCTTAATAGTCATAAAAGTTAATGAAGATTGTGAAGACTTTAATGAAGACAATCAAGACAAAACTGATTTTTCACATACCTACATACATAAGTACATATCAGTTTCATCTGGATCATTTTTGGTAAAGTCTTGATAGCCCTGAAAAATTAAGATTTTGAAAACTTTAAAAATGATGATCAAGACAAACTGATTCTTCAAAATCAAGACGTGTGTCAATATAAATTATTTTGTCAATGCACTTTGATTTTGTTAGAATCGTTATTCAGTTTTGAGTGCCTTTATCAAAGTCATGACATTCTTAATCAACCAAGACTCTAACAAAGGTAGCAGTACTGATTTTTTTATTTTTTTTTTTAAGTAGTGCACAATGAGAAGATGATTGTATTATATATTTTAGGAATTAATTAATTATATATATACACATACGTACATATATAATTAATTAATTCATAAAGGGGGTCGATCCACTTGCAGCATGATTGCATGAATGGACCTTGCCGAAACAAAATGTAGTGGAAGTAACAAAAGAGCTCTCTGAGGCTGATTTGTTTTATTTTTGTGTATTCTTGCCAATTACATATTCAGTTTTTATTAGAAAGGCGAGTTCTTCAATTGTTAGCCCAATGGGCAGCAGTACTGGAAATCGACTAATAAATACTTTTACCCATCCCATAGAAAATAATATGAAGGATTGTGTTCATCGAAGTTAAGATTTATTTAGGCCACTTCATTGGTTTTATCATGGAGCCCAATAGAGATTGTTTATTTTCTTACAAGCATCTCTGTTTGAAACCACAAAATATATGTGTAGTTTATTTATTCTTATTTATTTATTTTGGTTTGGGTAACTCTCTCTCTCTCTCTCTATATATATATATATATATATATATATCCCTTGTTTAAGTCTAATTTATAACCAGGGTTACTGCCCAGTAAAAATTACCAGGTGTGATTAAAATTTGGATTCCTTCCCCTGATCTTCTAAATAACAAAGTTTTCAAGTTTTGTTTTATAGTTAATTATTGGCTGCTCTGATCACAGTGATATTATGAAAGATTTGAATGACGAAGAAAAGATTTTACCTGAATTGTACGTGGACCTTCACAAAATTCACACCACCTTGTCAAATGAGCAAGAGAAACACGGGAGTGAGATCAAGAAATTGAATACATTGCTCGATGAAAAGGTACTCTGGTTCCGGTGCTGGCTAAATGTTTTTCAAATTCTTATTATTGACGCTCATCTTCTCCTTTTCCTTCGTTAAGGATGTTATTGTTCTCTAAAAAGGAAAGAAGTTAGTTCAGGTGCACTTATGTCTGGAATTATATATACATGTGTAGAGAGAGAGAGAGAGAGAGAGAGAGAGATTTAAGCTATTTTTGTTTGTTTATATTTATATTGATTTGAGAGATTTAAGCTATTTTTGTTTGTTTATATTTATATTGATTTTCACTTGGTAATTCAGGAAGCTGTTCTTGAGGAGACGAAAGAAGCGCTGCGAACTAGTCAAGCAAGATTGGTTAATCAGCTGCGTCACGAAAAGCTAAAGTCGCTGGTAATTCTATCTTTCTCACAATTTTCCGGTAATCAATGAAGATTTTCCCTTGGCCAATTTAGTTTCAGCTCTCATGAAATCAAACTGAAAGTCAATATACTTTAATTAGGTTCTGTTTAGTTTATTGGTCAGTTGACAATGCTTGGGTTATTTTAAATTACATTAATCTGATAAGTAAGCTTGCTAGTTATGTGATTTTAGTGTTCAATCGAATTACAATCTACTGAATTGGTAACTCAGTGCTAAGCCATTATGAACTTAAGAAAGTACTGAATTTATTTGAAGATTGAATTGAGTCTTAAAATGTGTATACATTTTTTGTAAATGCTTGAAATCTAAATTATTCTTCAAGCACTGTGAATCATTTTGCTTCTGCTTCAGTTATCGTTTTAGCTGCTTATACAAGTATTATTTCATTGCCCTCCTGACTTGAAGTATGTGGTTTTATAGTATAACTGGTATATATGATCTTCATACAATTGTGTTAGTGAAGGTTTTTTATTTTATTTTATTTTATTTTTAATAAAATCGGACTGACCTAGAGGGAAAAACATCACCACAAGATCATATGCTAAAATAACCTAGGTATCCATATATAAAGTTAGTTAAGGGTTTTCTGAAACTTCAACTATAATCATTGTCCAACATGGATGACTTTGTTGTTTACTACGTATGCTTGAGAATGAAAATTTATGCATCTTGGTGTGCTTTGTTGCCATGCCCATGTTTTTGAGTCCTACAATACTTTTTAGTGTATCTTTAATTAAAGTTTGATTGTTTTAGGCATTCAATTAAATCTGAAAATTTATTGTGTTTTGGTGTATTCCATATAATGCTTGAACATTATAGGTATTTGGCAAAACAGTGTCGGTTCTTCTAGAAAAAAAACGAAAACTGAAAGATGAACCAAATCAATTAGAGGTATGCTATCTCTACTCCTTGTGTCTTTTCAAGTATTGTTTTATTAATTTCTGTCTACTGCATGTCATATGTTGATTTTGATTGTTAAATTTAATTTCGCACATCCCATTGTAGTTTTTGAGGTGGCCCTTGTAGTTTGTATGACAAAGTGGACATCATGTTCACTTCTCGATTGTTTATCTCTTTAATCGGTACAATTAATGCTGTTACTATTCCAAACAAAAGAGAAAAAAATAGCCTATATATACATGTGTAGAGAGAGAGAGAGTTAAGCTACTTTTGTTTGTTTATATTTATATCGATTTTCACTTGTTAATTCAGGAAGCTGTTCTTGAGGAGATTAAAAAAGCGCTTCAAAATAGTCCAACAGCAAAATTGGTTAATGATATGCGTCAAGAAAAGCAAAAGTCGCTGGTAATTCTATCTTTCTCACAATTTTCCGGTAATCAATGAAGATTTTCCCTTGGCCAATTTAGTTTCAGCTCTCATGAAATCAAACTGAAAGTTAATAAACTTTAATTAGGTTCTGTTTAGTTCATTGGTCAGTTGATGATGCTTGGGTTATTTTAAATTACATTAATCTGATAAGTAAGCTTGCTAGTTATGTGATTTTAGTGTTCCATCGAATTACAATCTGCTGAATTGGTAACTCAGTGCTAAGCCATTATGAACTTAAGAAAGTATTGAATTTATTCGAAGATTGAATTGAGTCTTCAAATGTGTATACATTTTTTTTTTTTTAATGCCCTGTGAATCATTTTGCTTCTGCTTCAGTTATCGTTTTCGCTGCTTATACAAATGATATTTCATTGCCCTCCTGATTGTTATCATTCTGAAGTATGTGGTTTTATAGTATAACTGGTATATATGATCTTCATACAACTGTGTTAGTGAAGGTTTTTTATTTTATTTTATTCTTAATAAAATCGAACCAACCTAGAGGGAAAAACATCACACAAGATCATATGCTAAAATAACCTACGTATCCATATATAAAGTTAGTGAAGGGTTTTTTGAAACTTCAACTCTAATCATTGTTCAACATGGATGACTTTATTGTTTAATACATACGCATGAGAATGAAATTTTTTTCTTCATCTCATTATGCATTTTGGTCTACTCTGCTGCCATGCTCATGTTTATTTGAATCCTACAATACTTTTTAGTGTATTTTTAATTACATTTTGATGGTTGTAGGCATTCAATTAAATCTGAAAATTTATAGTGTTTGGGTGTATTCTATATAATGCTTGAACATTATAGGTACTGGGCAGAGCGGTGCCGATTCTTCTAGAAAAAAACCGAATATTAAAAGATGCATCAACTCAATTAGAGGTATGCTATCTCTACTCCTTGTTTCTTTGCAAGTATAAATCTAGGCACAAGGCACCAACTATAATTATAATCATTAAACTTTCTTCATTTTTTCAGGTCAAACTTTTAGAGAAAACATCATCGTTGGAGACAGCTGAAGGCAACATAGCAGAACTTACAGCAAAGGTCATTGAAAAACAAAAACTAATTCAGAAGTTGAAAGAGGATGTATTGAAGGTTTGGATCATCGACTTTTTAAAGTTTCGAAAGCCCTATCTACTCCCAAGTTTTATTAAATGCATTCCATCATGTCAATTGGTATTTGTAGGTTTGTGAAAACCAGTGCATTGGTGTCAACATATCTGTTTTAGTTGTAGGTTTGTGAAAACCAGTGCATTGGTGTCAACATATCTGTTTTAGTTGTAGGTTTGTGAATACCAGTGTATTGGTGTTATGAAAACCAATGTACTCCCAAGTTTTATTAAATGCATTCCATCATGTCAATTAGTATTTGTAGGTTTGTGAAAACCAGTGCATTGGTGTCAACATATCTGTTTTAGTTGTAGGTTTGTGAATACCAGTGTATTGGTGTTATGAAAACCAGTGTATTGGTGTCAACATATCTTTTTTAGTTGTAGGTTTGTGAAAGCCAGTGTCTTGGTGTCAACATATCTGTTTTAGTTGTAGGTTTGTGAAAACCAGTGTATTGGTGTCATGAAAACCCGTGTATTGGTGTCAACATATCTGTTTTAGTTGTAAGTTTGTGAAAACCAGTGTGTATTGGTGTCAACATATCTGTTTTAGTGGCATAATATGGAAAAATATATAATCTGTTATATTTAGCATAACATATTTATGGTATGGAAAAATTTGTTACTATCAAGAGAAAGTAGTTTCTAGAGGATCAAGAAAGTTATATGATTTTTATAATTCTTTGATATGCTCTTGGTTTCTTCTGTTTATTTCAAGCGCATGATTACTTTTATTTGATCTTTCCAGTATGCGAGGGATGTTGAAACTCTAAACTTGGATATTGAATCGAAGTTTAAGAAGAAATACGAGGATGAGGTTATTAAAAGACCATATCTACTTTATATTGAAATAATATTGCTGAAACTATAAGATATTGTCAGTGATTATAATTTTATAATGTATAAATATTTGTTTTGAATTTGTTTTCTATCTTCAAACCCGTTTAGGCTTATTTGATTTGTTGTTTGATGAATGCACGTGTGGTGTATATACTCTATTTACTTATTGCTAATATTTGTATTTCATGAACTCACAATGTTTATTTTCCTTCGATTAGGAAAGAGATCAATGATACAAGGAGTGGGTTTCAAGTGAAGTTTCCTTCTTAGAAACAAGTATAATTTGAATATTAATTTTAGATTTTTAAAATTTTTTGTCGTGTTTCAATGTTTTCATATGGTTTTTTAGTACCATGAGGTCCATGAATTCAATGCATGTGTTAAGCTTAGAGACAGATGTCAGCTTTTAGTTACTTATGGTATTAATTGCATGATTTCTTATCCAATCAGGTTTTAGTTACTTACGGTATTAATTGCATGATTTCTTATCAAATGCATGTTTGAAGCTTAGAAACAGATGTCAGCTTTTAGTAACTTATGGTATTAATTGCATGATTTCTTATCCAATCAGCTTTTTAGTTACTTATGGTATTAATTGCATGATTTCTTATCCAATGCATGTTTGAAGCTTAGAGACAGATGTCAGCTTTTAATTACTCACGGTATTAATTGCATGATTTCTTATCCTATAACTCTGTGACATTTTATTATTATTATAATTTCTTTGCAGCAATGATCCGGATGATTTTATTGATGAGAAAGAGATTATGAACCTCCCCAATGTGTATCGAATTTTCATCTTTACTCATATTTCAATGGTTTTCACTCAAAAGTTTATAAACAATGTACAGGATTTTACATCATAATTTCTGTACGGATTTGATTTCTGGATGCTTTTTGGCAATTTTAGTTTTTGTTTTTTCTAAACTCCGGAATATACATGACAAATTACATCATTTTACAACCATTAAAACCAGTATTTCTAATAGCTTATTTATCTGATGACCGCATATACTAATATTAAATAAATCAATATTTATTATCTTAAATATAATATTTAATAAAATAATGTATAACTATTTAAAATAAATTTTATATTTAGTTTTATAGTATATATATATTGGGTCAGGCTATAAAACACCGGTAGTTGTTAACTTATAAACTTGTTGAGCAGGTTATTATTTAATCTAAGACAATTTAAATTTCAGTTTTATTTTCCTTAGGTAAAACAATCATTTCTTTTCAAATTTAAAAAGTAATCAATGCTATGAAATAAAAAAATAAAAAAAAACAATAAATGCCTTTAAATTTAAAGAGCAATCAATGCAATAAATAAAAAAAACAATAAACGTCTTTCAAATTTTATTTTTAAAATTAATAAGTAAATGACTTGGATAAGGGTTATAGGTCACGGTCTAGTACTTTATTTATAATGTCCTTTCTAACAATATATATATTTTTAGAGCAAATTGCAACCAACCTCCCTAAGGTTTGACCTTTGACAATCAGTAACAACTTTATGTTTAATTGACAATGATCTCCCTCATTGTTAGTTAATGTAAAGTCAAACTTAACAAAGATAAGGGTATTTTTGTCCATTTAAGCCTTTTTTTTATAAAATTAAAAAAATTAAAAAAAAAAAAAAAAGATCTCAAGTTTTCTCAAGTTTTTTTTTTCTTTTCTATTTTCTTCTCAAGTTTTACTAACATGGAAGAATGAAAAAAAGAAAAAAGAAAAAAGAAAAAAAAAACTAAAGAAAATGTTGTTGGATTGGATTTAGGTGAGCCACACTTTTTATTTTTTATTTTTGAAAAATCTAAAAAACTTGAATCTAAAGAAAAATCTAGAGATACATCAATGGAAGAAGAAAATGTTAGATTAGATTTAGATGGGCCAATTTTTATTTTTTTTATAGTTTTCATATATTTATATATTTTTAAAATCATAATTTTTTTTTTATTCAGGGATATTTTGGTATTTGTAGTGCCCAAATCCGGTCAATAGTTAAATTTGACCGGCTTGGACTAACATTAGGGGAGGTCATTGTCAATTAATGATAAAGTTGATTTTGGTTGTCAAATGCCAAACCTCAGGGAGTTGACTGCAATTTGCTCTTTTTCTTTTTTTTTTTTTATAAATTAAATGTTATTTTTTTATAAGAAAAAAAATAAGTAAATTAAAATATATATATAGTTACGTGAGAGAGTTTGAGGAGAGAAAGGTGGAATTTATTTGTGCCACTTTAAATATATATATATATATATTTTTTAAATCAATTTTCTTTTATCATTTTTTTAAATTAAATTTTTTTGACAGATTTTTTTATATTGAGTTGAAACCTAATTATTTTATCAAACAATTTATTTTAAAGATTAAAAATGAATAAATCTATCTGATCTTTAGATAATTTTTTTGACCAAATAGATAAAATTAATCTACTATAATAATAATAACAATAAAATTGTATTTAGATGATTTTATTTTTTTTATAAATAAAATAAAAAAGATCAATTTTATATTGCTCTATTCTAACTAAAAAAATTAGTTTTTCAAAAAATATCTATTTTAAATTGTCACTTCATCATAAGTGATCTATTTTATCGATCAATTCTTTAAAATAGATCATTTTTACCTAAAGTGATCTTTTTGATTCTTTTTGTAGTAGCTGTTGCCATATTATTTATTTGTAATGTAGATGTGAATATGGGGTTAGTTTTTATACGTAACGAATTCAGCTTGATGTGGATTTTTATCTTTTCAATGGAACTAAAACTGATATAAGTATTTTCGTTTATTCAACCATAAGTTATATGTCCTTTCTCTCTTGTTTTAACTAATTTATGTATGCAGCTTATACATCACCAGAGAATAAGAAAAAATCAAAAGATAGGAGGAAAACAAGAAATATTAATTAGATTTTATTTAGGAAAGTGAATATGTGAGAAATGAGAGAGAAATAAAAGAAATAAACGTTAGATAACGGAGTAGGAAAAAAAAATGAAATCAATTTATGAAATCTAAGGCATCCAAATCTCAAAGATCCTATGGTTGAAAAATAGTGTCAAATCTTGTATCAAAAATTGTGTCCCCTGATAGCTCCCGATATATATATATATATATATATTTATTTATATTGTTTTTCTATTGTCAGTTCGTCCTGACAATAAATATATCAGGACGAAGAATGTGGAAAAAAATATATTATTCACCACACACAATTATTTGTATGGTGATGACAAATCATTTGCTACATTATTGGGATTGAATTTTGAGTTAATTTTTTAGGTCGTATAGTATTACTCTTGTTTTAATTAAAATTTGCAGCAATACAAACCCATTTAAATGTATATAAGTTAAGAGGATCTTGGATGAAATATGTTACTATACATGATCTGTATAATTACAAGAGTAGTTACTAGTTTTTGAATTCAAATATATGAGTTCACAAAAATTAAACGTTTTTCCTTTAAAAAATTTGATTGATCTCATAATTACAAATTTTTTACGGTAAACCATAGGCCACATACCTTTTTCTTAGACCAGGTGGTATGCATCTCCCTTTCCGGTTTCTATATTTGTGGTGAAGAGTTTTTTCCTTGTTGTTGTAGGAGTAGACATCCAGGACATGCATGTAGTGCTTGATCTCGGTAAATTTCGATAGACTTTGACATTGACCTTAACTTGTTGGGTGTCAGATTGGGATGTCAATGGTATGGGTTGGGGACAAGTTTTCCATTACTATCCCCAATACCAATTTGTATGAGAAATACCATCCCCGATGAATACCAACATTAAAATAAACGGTGCAGGTATGGGGATTCCATATTAGAGGATTGGTTTTTTGCCCCATAAGATCCCTATCCCATTAATGTATTTTTTTATGACTTTTTGATAAATATCATATAAATAGTATTGAATAATATGAAAATAATAGTGTGAGGGGTATATTATATATAATGATTTGGGATGGAGTAGTGTTTCAATGGAGAGCAAAAAATGGGAAAAAAAGAGAGGGAAAATTATGTTTGTGGGAGGGAGGGAAAATTATGTTATATACAGTCTTTCTATTATCAGTTCGAACTGACAATAAATATATCAGGACGAAGAATGTGGACCTCAGATTATGAAAAAGTTTTGACAAGTGTATACACTTTGAGTCAAAGTATGTAAATCTAGTGGTCCACATTCTTCGTCCTGATATATTTATTATCAGTTCGAACTGATAATAGAAAATATGTATATATACTATGGGTGAATGTTGCTAAGTAAGCCTTGGAGAGTCACTCTCACACACAAGAAAGACTAGAGAAAGGGAATAGAAGAGCTTGGATGGAAAGTAAAGAAAGCTTGTACTACTATAAGAAAAGCTTTACAAGGCTTGTGTTGGCTTGGATTGGCTTGGATGCCTTACAAATGAGATGGGTTGGCTATTTATAGTGATCCACCTCCTCAATGAATAGTTAGGATCAATTTTGAACCAATGGTGGAGGATTTGTCTCCAGAAATATCTATAAGGTTTTAGAATTCTCTACAAGTGTTTACAACACCTAGAATTCTATATACAAGTATCTACATCTATCTAGATCATTCCTACATGCATCTGGATACGTACAAGTGTGCTATAGAGTGTTCTAGAGTTTTTCTTTAGCTATAGACTTCCAAAAGCAAATTATTGCATGAAGTGTGTGTGTAGAAATCTCTAGAATGTTCCAGCAACTTGGCCTTGTTGTGGACTTGTTATACTCCTTGGCTAGAATTTGAACTTTGGATTTAGCAGGCCGTGACATAAAGCCTTCAAATTAGCCGTTCTTTTTAAAAACAATAAAAATAAAAATCGATCTCCTAAGAAATAAATTACATAGACCACTTGGACCTACTTGTAAATGGGGTTTTGGGCTGGAATTTGAGCCCATTATGTAACAAAAGCAAAGAAAAGAAAAGAAAAAAAAAAAATCAAAAGCCCACCAACTATATACATAAAAGTTATAGAGAGAGTGGAGTATTCCCAATTCACATAGCTACCTTCGTTATCTCTCGCTCTTCTTTGATACCTCCTTGCTCAAGCAAAGACCTAACTCAGTGAGTCAGCCATGGAAGGTCAAGAAGGAACTCAGCAAGTGCACCTTGTACTCGCTAACAAGCGCTTCCTTCTCACGCATCCAGATGTTCAGGACATCGAGAAGGTCCGTCTCAAAGAAGAGGTCTTCTCCATGGTCAAAGCCGACGGTACGTAATTCGCGTCGCACTCGCCTTGCATTCGACTTTGTATCTTACAATTTTTTTTTTTTTAAATTTTGCTGCTGTTGTGTTTGCGTGTAGATATGGCTCCATTTTACGAAACTTTGGTGGCTGAATCGGTGCTGGAGATGGATCAGAGCGTTTTAGATTCCATGCGTGCGAAGATCGAGGAAGAGCTTAAGAAACTTGATGAGAAGTGAGTTATTTAAACTTTAACTCTTTGTTTTGTTTATATTAAGTGTCTGTTTGTTTGTCCAGAAAATGGAGGAAATGCAAAAAGATTGAGATGTTGAATCTGGGTGTACTTCGAGCACTTTTGTTGTATGAAAATTTGAATGACATGAATTAGACTCGGATAACTGAAGTAATTTGTGATATGGCGTTCAAAGCAATAATTAACTAAAAGAGCAATGTTGAAATTTTCATTCTGTTTGTTTGCTAAGGCTTAGTTAGATACTAGAACTCTATTTTTTGTTGACTAAGTTATTGAACATTGTTTTTTCTGGTTTAATTTTTTGGTTGTTAGATAATAATACCAGAATTTAATATGTTACTTAATAGATATACAAAGAGATCCGAACTTAAAATTTGAGCGGGGAAACATTTTTTTGATAAATGCTGTGCTGATGTCTCTTAGTCTACTGGTTTACATTTTGCTTTACATTGGCGAGGTTAATCTGTTAGTTCTTCTTTTCAATTGTTGCACAACCTGAAGAAATATGCTTTGTTGTGAAGTTTTTAGTATCGGAGTCATCAGTTGGTGTTGGAGGTATTATTGTTGGCCGTGTATATGACCCTTTTGTATTATAAAAAGTGCTTGGACCATCAAATTGATCTTGCACATTTTTTAACAAAAACGATGATCTTGCACAATTTATAATGGACTTATATGCATGAGTTCAATCAAGTAAAAACAGAGGGAGCTTATAACTTATAAGAGGTGGATCCCAAGGAACTATTGTACATGGATGGTGCAATTGAGCTTGTTAGATTGGATAAGATGATCTTTAACCTCTCTCTCTCCCTCTCTCTCTCTCTCTCTCTTAAAAAAATGATTCTCAGTTCACTTTAAGGTGATGGAAAGTTTGCTCCTCATTTTGTTTAACCCTTTTGTTTCTTTTTCTGCCTTTCCCAACTGTTGTACTTGTACTTTATGTTCACTTAGTTTGGTTTCAGGGTACGTTTTTGAGTAACAGAGGGGACTAGGATACAGAATAATATATTAATTATGCTGTTTGGATTGCCATAAAATTTACCCTTCCTGTCTGATTTGTGTGAATAGCTCTCTCTCTCTCTCTCTCTCTCTCTCTCTCTCTCTCTCTCTCTCCGGCCTTGTTTCTATTGGAGTCATAACTTCATAGCTCAGACAAATTCCTGAGCTTCAAGCACATGAGGCCTTTGTTATATAGGAATCCATCATTTAAAGTTGGTCATAAGGTATTAGGATTTTTAATAGACAATGCAGGAAAACAAAGGAGAACGGTCATTTGTGTGAGATAAATTCAATGGAGAGATGCTGACCATACCTTTGGTTTGATAATTGGAGTGTTAGAATTGTTCCTGGACTTGCATATTAATTTTTCTTCTGTCTCGCTTTACAGTAATGATCTTTAGTTGTCTTTGATCCCATTTACCTGCTAATTGTCTTAGGTAAGGCTGAGATTGATGATTAATTGAATTTTAGTTGGAATTAATTTTCAGTGTTCTGCATTTATCTATTTTGAACTTTTTATTTTTATAAGATATTTTTCTTCTTGGAAAAATCTTTAACCCCATCCTCGCTCCCAAAAAAAAAAACCAAGAAGAAAACCTTTACTACAATTCTTATTGGGGTAAATCTTGTATTTCAAATGGGAATTTTTCGTGAATTTGAAATTCTAACATTGTTATCAATGAATTGAAACACTGTGAATTAAGTCTATGTAGATTCATCATTCATGGGTGGACTACAGGGTGTTTGTTATAAAAAATGTCATATAAGAGGCCTGTCATGGTCCAATTGGTTTGTCTGAATACACTTCTAGTTTGTCACCTGCACTGTATGTTTTGCTAGAAGCTAATTGGTTTATGAAGTGCTTAATAATTGTTTGCTTTTTATTGCCTTATTATAGAATTGCAGATGCTGAAGAAAACTTGGGAGAAAGTGAAGTTCGTGAAGCCCATTTAGCGAAGTCCTTGTTTTACATTCAGATTGGTGACAAGGTAGATACATTTATGGCTTATTGCTTTTGATGGTACTACTGTTTCAATTATATCCTTCTTCTGTGCATCATGCTTCAAAATTAAACTTATTCCCTTATGAATCCAGGACAAAGCATTGGAACAACTCAAGGTAACAGAAAGCAAAACTGTTGCGGTCGGGCAAAAGATGGACTTGGTGTTTTATACACTGCAGCTAGGGTTTTTCTACATGGATTTTGATCTCATTTCGAAGAGCATTGATAAAGCCAAGAGGTATGACATGAATCTTTGATTGCTTATGTTTTGGATTTATTTCCCATAAAGCCCAATTGTTGAATCTCTGATTTTTAATTGAATGTGTTATGATGATAGCTTGTTTGAGGAGGGAGGCGATTGGGAAAGGAAGAACCGTTTGAAGGTGTATGAAGGCTTGTACTGCATGTCCACCCGAAATTTTAAGATGGCAGCCGACTTGTTTTTGGATTCCATTTCAACGTTCACAACTTATGAACTTTTCCCATATGACACCTTCATATTTTACACTGTCCTCACGAGCATTATATCATTAGATAGAGTTTCCCTGAAGCAAAAGGTATGTGGGGTTTTCCCACCTAATGGTTATGATGTGAATTCTATATATCATTTTTTTTTTCTTTCCAAATGACACTTATTGATAGTCATACTTAATTGTAACTGATGATGAAGGTGGTGGATGCTCCGGAGATCTTGACAGTGATTGGGAAAATCCCTTATCTTTCTGAGTTCTTAAACTCTCTGTATGACTGTCAATACAAATCGTTTTTCTCAGCTTTTGGTGAGTATAGATCTTATATATCTTGTGCCATCATTTAATCGAATGACATTGCAAATTCTAGTTCTTTTTGCTTCATCCCAGAATTCTATTGTCTGTATCTAATTTTGCATTTGTAGGTGTTGTCTGAATGATTTTCAAAATTGTCCAATTATATATCTAACAGTAAATATTATCTCTTTTATTTTTTATTTTTATGGTTGATCTTCAGCTGGCCTGACTGAGCAAATAAAATTGGACCGCTATTTGCACCCACACTTCCGATACTACATGAGGGAAGTCAGAACAGTTGTGTATTCTCAGTTTTTGGAATCCTATAAAAGTGTTACTATTGAAGCAATGGCAAAGGCATTTGGGGTGACCGTAGAATTCATTGATCTGTGAGTATTCAGCTCTGTTGACATATATATATATATATATATATATAATTGTTATGGTTATTCACTCTTTATGAGGCAGTGTCATGTTTTAAGTTTCTTGTGGTTGTTAGTAAGTAAAAACCATTTCATGCTTCCAGGGAGCTATCGCGTTTTATTGCAGCAGGGAAACTTCACTGCAAGATTGACAAGGTTGCTGGTGTTCTTGAAACTAACCGGCCAGATGCAAAGAATGCTCTTTACCAAGCAACTATCAAGCAAGGGGACTTCTTATTGAACCGGATCCAGAAGCTTTCACGTGTGATTGATCTGTGAAGTAGGCAGACTTCCAAATTTGCAAATTACAGAGAAATACCCAGTGTAGACGTAAGAGCTGCCTTTGTTATGAATGCGATACTTTTTTAATTTTCCAAATTTGTTGAGAATTATAGCTGATTAAGTTGTAATCATTTGTTTCTCATTTTACTTGGTAGTTGCTTCTTGTTTGGGTATTACGAAACTGAATCCAAATGTAAGGAACTTGACATGGACTTCTTCAAAGCATCCGTTTTACTTGGTAACTGGCTAACTGCAATGCACAATTTTATGTGTAGGGTTAACATGACTCCAGGAGCTCCCTCATCTGTTTGAACATGTAGGGATCAATCCATATCACAATCAATTTTTCTTTGAGGGAAGTGATGTAGAAGTTAAAATTAAGATAAATCAACAGATATTGAAATCTAAAATCTTATTGTTGCAGAGGTGGGGGAATTTTGTACTTTCTAGGTCTAAGGGAGCAAACGGATAGGCTCTGTTAAAAGGGTTGAGACGGATGTTGCCAATGTAGCTTTGCTCTGACTATTCTTCAACGTCCTGCCATTAATTATATAAATTTAATAAACACTTTCAGGTATCTCATTTATCTTCTTTTATGCAGTTTTTGTTAACATAATTTCAACTAATAAGTTTGCAATTTGATTTTTCTATTATCGATTATGTCAAAATTTTCTATTATGTTTTAATGGATACAAAAAATAAAAAAAATGTTTGGCTTGATTCAAAGCGTGATTGTATAGTTGCTCTTCTGTAATGGAAGTTTTTTAGGTAAAAAAGTTTTCTATTATTCTTGACTTTTCTCACACGAATACTTTATACTTTAATAGTTTAATTTGAACATTAAAAAAATAAGGAAAAATTAAATGATTGCTATTTATATTTTATACGAGGTTATTTTAGGAATATAACGTTAATATATATATATATATATATATTTATTGTGGCAATATCTATTAATTTAGGATAAAGTATTTTTTTAAAAGCTTTCACCATTAGTAGGATTTGAGCTGCTGACATGGGAGTTAATTATATCTTATGAATTGAAAAGTTAGAAATTTTGAGACATTTTAAAATTTAAATTAAAAAAAGAAACGATATTAAATAACTTTACTTAATTCAGTTGAGATATAAATTAAAAGGAGCTTACTTTTTTCAAGGGAAAAATGTGTCGTGTAAGCGAAGTGTCATCAACTTGCAAGCATCAAGCAGTAGCTTTAAAGCGTAAACAACAACTATTCACCGTCCACATTCTCTACACATGTTTATATAGAGAGAGGGAGATATCACCATATCAGATAGATATATATATATACATAGAATCGTTGGTTTCTCAGCCACAATTTCAGTTCAATCACTTTCATGATAATATTCTAATATAATATTATCCTCTCACGAAGATTCCTGTTAGTTTCAGTCACTAGTATCAACTTGTCCAAACCCAGAATGTCACAAACGCTATTAGTCTGAGCTTGATTGATAAAAAGTAAAAACCCAGAGACCAACATGCCTCCTCTCCCTCCTTTAGATTTCAAAGAGATTCAAGACAAGCTATCCTCTCGTTTCAGACCTCTGCAACGCTCCTTCCAGTTCTGGGTTCGAGTTGCTGACATCTATACTGGCTACAAGGTTCTTCTCTCTCTATATATGACATGCATGTGTTTGCTTCATGTTTTTCGATTTATGGGGTCATTTATTTTGTTGGGTTTGTGAGTTAGGTGTTTCAACTGCGAGTCAGTTTAGTGAAAGATGTGGAAAAGCAGGAGGCAATGTGGGAAAGGCAACACGAGGTTGCTGCTGAGAAGATTTATACAATGTGCTCTGACCTTGGTGGTTTCTTTCTCAAGGTGTGATTTTGGCATTTCTGATGATATTATAACAAGTAGAGCTTCAAATTTATTGATTCAAATTAATTAGGTTTCTTCTTGAATTTTCTGAAATTGTGCTTTATGTTTTGTAATAACTTGTCATATTTACATTTGAATCATTCCCTATTATAATTTTTTTATTAAAAATGTGGCAGTGATTTATTATTTGGGTTTTTAGTAGAAGACTGGAATTTATTGATGATTATGATGTTTTGTACACTTTGCTGGATATATTTTTAATTTTGGAAGGGTTATGGATTTAAATTAGGTTGCCCAAATTATTGGGAAGCCGGACTTGGCACCGGCTGCATGGGTGAGAAGGCTTGTTACTCTGTGTGATCGAGCTCCCGCAACTCCATTTGACACTGTTCGACTCGTTATGGAGAGGGAATTAGGTCAAAGTATTAGTGAAATGTTTGAAAGATTTGATGTGGATCCTATTGGTTCTGCTTCTATAGCGCAGGTACCATACTTTTATCATAGCATTTTGATGCCATTAGGCAATGCTGCAATGGTGATGTGTTGTTTGAAGTATTTATATTATCCATTGTCTACCAAGAAATTTAAGTAAGTCCGGTCATGATAAATGTCGAGCACTTAAGGGTTTCATGCAAATATTTAATATTACTCAGGATCCCAAGCTGATAGTTTGGCCAGGATCTTGGAGTTTAGAGTGGGTGATTTGGAAACTGAAATGAACAGAGGAAATAAACATAATGATCTCAGTTTCTGTTGAGATTTTCTTGTTGTGGGTAAAAATCTGTATGCTAAACTTCAATTGTTGACAAATTGATTTTGAAAAAAATAAAATCAACTTGGTGTTCATGACAACCTAACTCAACCCAAATGTAAGGGGTGCATTTGGTGTCATATCGTTATTCATTTTCTTTTTTGCAAATGATCTCGGCATTGAAATTATGGGGCACATCTGGTGGCCTTTTAGACTGATTCTACATAAACTCATAAAAGAGCAATGCTTTCTGGTGGTGACACTAAAAGTGCTTCTAAACTTCCCTCTACTGCTGTCTTGAAGCTAAGGAATTATATAAATCTAAATGCTCTTCTGTATTGTACCAATTAGAGGTATACCATTTATAAGTCCTAAAACAATAGAAACACACTCGTACCCTTGTGTTTGTGTTTTCTGTTAACTTTTACATATTCAGATTAAGAATCTCATAAGAGGAATTAGATATCTAATCATTAAGTTATTAATTATGTGAAACTGCACTGTTGACCCCCAAAATGGAATCTGCATCTTTGGCCTTATCTAATACCCAACTTGATGAAATTGCAGGTTGGCTCACGATCTAATACCCAACTTGATACTTTGGTTTTTAGTTTTCTAGAAATGCTTGCACAAATTTATTCTAAAGTACAGCTGGTTTTAAATTCAATATTTTGTGGCATGAAGAATAGATAGTTTTTTTTTTCTTTGTTTGGTAAGGGTGAAAATCATTCTTGAGACTTTGCTAGGTCGCTTATGAATATATAACTGACAGTTTTATGCTGAAATTAGGTTCATCGAGCAAGACTTAGAGGAGAAAAGATTGATGTTGTTGTGAAGGTAAGGACTCCTGGAACTGATATAGTGATATTTATAGGTCTATTTACTTTCAGGATACTAACTATTAAGCTTGTGATAGGTGCAACATCCTGGAATTGAGGATCTGATGATGACAGACATCCATAACTTACAAGCATTTGCCTTGTACATGCAAAAGATAGATATTAAATTTGATCTGTTTTCTATAACAAAGGAAATGGAGAAACAGGTGCATGTCATTTTTGTTCACATTCTTTCTTGACTTCTTTACTTACATCTTTTGCATATAGTTATGTGGTTATGCTTTGTTATTATTGTTGATTATTTTTCCCTCTTTAGTTTTAGGATAGTTGAAGCTAGCATAACTAGTAACACAGCTGAGTTTTCCATATTTGATAAGTTAATCCCATGATATTACTATCTAAATGGAGAGCTTCATTTATGGTTCTGGCTTTGACCATATGTGCCTGTCTAATCTTTTTTTTTTTTTTTAAATGCTATTGAAGATTGGATATGAATTTGACTTTGCAAGAGAGGCAGATGCAATGGAGAGAATTCGACATTTTTTGTACAAGAATAACAAAAAGTCTCCTGTTGTCGTGCCACGAGTGTTGCAGGATAAGGTTACCAGGTAATTTTGTCACACCCTGTATTTATGTTGTCTGAAATTCCAAAGTCTAATTAGGAGTTGTCACTTTCAGTAGGTCACTGCTCGGTACTTATATGGCTATTAAAAAAGAAGCATTAAGAATTTTCCTTGTTTTATTTATAAATAAAATGTATGTGCTGCACTTTGCAACCTGAGCTGCTTTCATTGAAGGGGTTGAATAGTATTGAGGCTGTGTGATCTGACCTTTTTTTTTTTTTTGGGATTCATCCGCTGATTGAATTATTCCATACACTACTAGCATTGACATTTTGATTTGCTATTTCATATTTCTTCTTATTTGAGATAAAACCAGTAGGTCTGATATTGATGATGGCAAAGGTGAGTGTAGTTAGTAAAAGGAACACATAAACAAATAATTGCATGCTTTAAGTAGAACCGAAGAATGAATTGATCATATGGGGTTGCATAATTAAACGTATGCCATCAACCTAGGAGGACTGGATAAAAACATTGTGGTGATTCTGGGGACTTGGATTCATGTTGCTAATGGGAAGATAGTGTAGTACTTCACATTGTGGACTGATACTCTCTTTCTAGATCTGCTTAATCTATGCAACTTTAATGTTATTTTTGCTAAAGAGAACTTGGTTGTAAACAGTTTCACCTGCCAAATTTTCATGCTATAGTTGTAACAATCTTTTATATTATATTACTCCTTCATTCACTTTTATGTATCAAATGGTCTGTTTTCTTAAAAATACCTTTACTCACTCAATGATATTTCATGTGAACTTTCTGAATGCCAATCTTCTTTCACAATTGGTTCGAATTTGACCACTTTTTTTTCAGGAATAAAATGAGCTTTGATTTTTTTTCTAGTGAATATATTATGTAATTTAGTGTTTACTTCTTTTGTCAGGAAAGTCTTAATGATGGAATATATTGATGGAATCCCAATCCTTAATCTTGGTGATGAAATAGCAAAAAGAGGAATCAATCCCGGTGGTAAGATTGCAGCAGCCGCAAAGCAGTAAGCCCCTAGATTCTCAGAGAGTATGGAGCCCTTTTTCGCTGCATTTTTCTTTTTAACTTGATGGCTATTATTTTGCCTGTAAGTATCTTTTTTGTTGTTGTTGAGATTATATCTTTTTATCTCCTTCATATAAATTTGGAGCCTTCCTATAAGTTTCAACTTATATGAAAATGTTACTTTATGCTCAAAATTCCATGGCTTTCTTTTGTGTACTCTTCTGGTCATCTGAAAGCTTATCATCTTATGCCTGCCATTTTTTCAGTTACTGGTTTCTTCTTAGAGCTTTCACTTTAAACCCGTTGTTCTGAGTTTTTGGCTTTTTGTTCTTGTAGTCATTTTTCTGGAAGAAAGTTAAGTTATTAAGAAACCATTTTCTGATGATTCTCTGTCTTCTCTACTTTTAGTTCTGGGCTTCTTTCTTGTAGTAAACTAGTGATCTTCAATACAAAGCCTGATATGATTGTTTAAATTCTGTGCATGCAGGAACATACTTAAGAGTTTAACTCTAGCATATGGACAAATGATACTGAAGAGTGGTTTCTTCCATGCAGATCCCCACCCAGGAAATATCCTGATCTGTAAAGGTTCAGAGGCAAGTGTTCGGTTAACGTTTTGTTGCATTAAATGGTTTCAGTCTTGCATAGCCTTTTAAGTAGAATACTGCCAAATAGGTGAAATGGATAGTTACAGCTTCCTTCCTGATATTTACTTCATCTTAATCATAGGGTTAGGTATATTATTTTTGACATTTGTGAACTCTACATGTTTGTCTTTGACTATTAGCTTACTTGGTCTGCGTTTTTCATCTTAATTCAGGTTGCCTTGTTAGACTATGGGCAAGTGAAGGATCTTCCAGACAAGTTGAGGCTTGCATATGCAAATTTGGTTCTTGCTATTGCTGATAATGACCCCATAAGAGCGTCTGAGAGCTATAGGTAAATTGAGCTGGTAAATTATTGCCTATTATACTTACTAGCTTTTCAAAAGTTTTATCATCTAATTCAATTGGTTTTCCAATACAAGAAGATAAATTAAGAGCAAAATTGATGGGCTGCATCACAGTTAGTTATAAAGATTCAAATGGGAAAATAATAATCAGGAGAGCTTCTTGGTTAATCCTAAGATTCTTTTAAAAATTATACTTCACAAGTAATTGTTTCATTGGGTGCATTGTAATGTTCTATTATGTTTATTTCTGGTCTTATTAGATATATATGTGGTTGAAACTTTGATCATTGATATAAGTTTATATTCTGTCCTAAATAAGGTAAATCTCTAATGGGTTGCACTACTATATTTTGAATTTGTTTTGTTTATAGGGAGCTTGGCATTGATACCATAAGCAGATGTGAGAATGAACTGCAGGAACTGTTTAAGTTGGCGCAGACGATGTTTGATACAAAATTACCTCCTGGGGTAATGATGCTGCAACCCTTCTCAGAGGAATCATCAATTAAAAAGATTGGTGTTCAGGTAAGCTGTGGATTTGACAGTTTACAATCAAAATCAAAGCTATGTTGTTTTTGCTTCATTTATAATAATAATGTTCTTAAGAATGGCCAGTATGCGAAAACTTAAGTTTACAATTGTTCATATTGTGAAAATCTCAGGGAATGACCTTACAACATTTCATCCCTATTTCTGAGGACAAGTCTTTTATATTTTTGGGATGTCTTTGTTTTAAAAAATAAAGCATTTGAAATTTCCAATGTTGAGCTGAAAAGGAAGAGAACGGAATAACATTAATTTTGTTTCCCAAGGCCTCTTATGTGCTCCTGTTGCATATTATACTCTTTGTGGAATAATTTGTTCCTGTGGTTCTTTGAATGCTACTGGATTTTGGATTTAAAACATTAGTGGAATAGGCTTGAACTTGGATTGCATTTTCTCATGTTTCACAATTCTCCTTGCTGTGTTTACCTAAGGCAGGCTTTTCCAGAGGAACTGTTCTCTGTTCTTCGCACTGTGCATCTTTTGAGAGGACTTAGTGTTGGTTTGGGAATCAACTACTCGTGCTCCGAACAGTGGAGACCCATTGCTGAAGAAGCTTTGTACCTTGCTGGAAGACTAAAAGGTGGGTCTTTTGAACTTGTTATCTCTTGAGATTTGTGTCCTAGAGTCTGATAGACATTTATATGGTATCATATGAATCTTTGTCTTGTTTGAATGCACCCTGAAATATTCACATTCTTTATGGTACTATATCAGATAAGGATCGCAAGACTAAAGCTCATAGGCGTAGTTTCTTCAGAGGATTGTACCGTAAAGAGTAATTGCCTCGTGGAAACTGCAAGAAATAGGCGAGAATTAATCCTGATCTGAAATGGTATTGATTAAACCTTCCTATGTTTAATGTAGAGATTCTGTTCATTTATAGAAAATATTCCTGTCCTTAGAAATCCTTCTTCTGCAGTAACCACAAGCTCTTGTGAGCTTCTAAATGAAGCATCAACAATTTTTTTAAATGACCAAGTTTTAATTCCTTGGGCGAGCTGTACAATAACCTTATAGACCAGCAGAAGATGTATATTTTAGGATTTCCATAGAAGCTTATTGTACTCTTTATTCATTGAACTTTCTACTGATGTAAAACTGTAGAATTTTGATTTAAATCTTATAAGAGGTTGATTTACATCTTTCTTGTTTACTATTTTTCTCGCCGGCATAGATATAATAAAGTGAACTTGTGAAATGACATATTCGATCAATGATCCGACTGGCTTACTTACCTAGGATACACTAAGAATTCATTTGTCTTACTTATGCAGGGATCCGAGGCTAGCTATTTGGATCATCTTTGCAGTTTCTATGTAAAAATTTACCAAAGTTTTCTTTTGGTTTCAGTTTCTTAGCTGCCTTTGTTTTAAGAAATGTGAAGCAGTTTTGGAATTAGAAAGAAATCAGACAATCAAAATTGTACATAGTTTCCAGTCCCAACTACATTTCTCAAATTTTGGGATGAATAACTGTCGTATATAACTAGAAAACAAGATGATAGAGTAAGCTATTAAAATATCTGGAATTTGGAATGGAAATTTTATGTTATAATATCGATGTATGAAATCAACAACTTATCAAAACCTATCAAGCATTTTAAATAACTTGAAGCTCTCAAGTTCACTTAAATTGTCTTTATATGTTTTGCCATAAAAAAGTCACAATATATTTGTAAGGGTTGACAAGATGAGGTTGGTACATCACTCCTACCACCATGAGGTTGTGGGTTCGAGTTTATCCTTCATCCCTAAATCGTGAATCATTGCAATATTTCAATATATATATATAAGGGTGACAAATTGTGTTATCGTATCATATTTGTGTTATTTGATTAATTAAAATTGAATTTTAATATGGTAAAATTTGTTTTGCACTGTCAAAACAACCACTTCTTAATTACATACCGTATAAGATAAGATGAAATTAATTCAGTAGTATGCCTATCACACCCACATCATGAGGTTGTGGGTTCGAGTTTCTTCTCCTTCCCAAACCCTGAAATGTTGTAATATTAAAATAAATAAATAAATTATATACTGTATATATATATAACGTATTAACTATTAAGTATATATATTCAACTTAGCATGTGTAAGGACCATGCATGTAGATATCCGCACTGTACATATGTGCTTTATCTTAGCGATTTCGTTAGATGTCGGATCAGTTTGGGGTCATTTTTTTTAATATAAAAAAACAATATTAAAGTGGGCTATGTATTTGGGCTCCCGTTGGCCCAATATTTTGATTATATAATTTGGCATGAAAAAAATTTAGACAGTAGAAGGCGGTGAGTTGTGGCGCCAAAGCACTGGAAAGTCAAAAGCAGATCCAGAGAAGAGAGAAATGTTTGGGAGAGTGAGAGCAGCTTCTTCAACACTCGACACCTTGGAGCTGGAGAGAGCGCCGTCCAAGCTCTTCAAAGACGATTCTCTATCCATCTACGGTACACCCCTTTCTGTTTTATAATTTATAATTCAATTATTGAACAATTTACATACCCTTTCAACTTCGAAAGCAGCTTCAATAGCAATTGGATTATTATGATGTGATTTTGCATTTTATGTTACTGTTGTTCTACTGAGAACCCAACAATGAAGAGACTAGACTTGTAATTTACATTTGATTGTGCTATGAATTGAGTTATAACCAGAGTTAGAGACTGCTGATTTTAGCATCAACAGTTACTTGTATTTCATGTAATTAGTTTTAGTTTTAGTTTTGAGAAAATGTGCTCCCCATTTTTCGGATGCAGAGGCTACAATTATGAAGCTTAAACTAGGTTCTCAACGTAATCTAGATCCACCCTCGGAGATAGCAATGGGTACAGAAAGCGGTTGTGCTTCTGCAGATGTTCCAAAATGTTGTGGGGATGGTTTAGGCTCACCCCATCACAATACGAAGATGATGGATACAGATTGTTCTTCTGCGAATAGTTTATCAACATCTAGTGATTGCCAATATATAGGCAGCTTGAAACAGCATCAAAGCAGGAATGTATCAGTCCTTTATCTGTTTTCTAAATATAAGAGTTCTGGACAGGCAGAAGAGGAGGTAACGACAATACAAGATGAAGACGGTTCCTCTCTAAGTCTTTCGCCAAGTTCTAGAGACTGTCAATCACTTGGGAGCACCAAAGACCAACTTGAGCAGGATAGTTTCAGCTCTTTCCCTATGTGCCAGAGGTGAGAGTGGAATTGGATTCATTGTCTACACAGCAACTGCTATGGAGTTTCAAAACTTGGAATGAAATGGGAAGGAGTTATGATGGTGAATTTGTGGAAGCTTGCTTGGCCAGACATATCAGTGGTTTAACGAAGTTGGAGAGTTTGCATAAGAGAAACAGCATCAGTAAAGTTGCATAGATTGGAGAGTTTCACATACCAAGGATCCAATGAAGCTGGCTGGCTGTGTATTTGCATATTTTTATTGTTTGCAGTTTTGTTTGGTTTGCTTTGATGTTTCCATTTGTTGCTTTCCCCCCATTTTACATATGTGCAGCTGGAAAGATGAGTTGGATATATCTGGTTATGTAGTCCATCCATAAGCTGGAGATTGTATAAACAATAAGGAAATGATTGGGGGAAAGCTGCACATATGTAAAATGGATTTTTTTTTTTTACATATGAACGTATGAACATTCAACCCTAACAAAACAAAAGCTCAAGGTTTTTTTATTTTATTTATATTTTTATTGTTTAATTTTGATTTAGGGGTAATTTTGTCTTAAAGTGGTCAAAATTGATGAAAACAATAAAATATAAATTGCTAGCTAAAATTAGTAAACTCATAAATTTTTTTGCTCTTTCTGAATTATGAATTCACCCCTTAATAAAATAGGAGAGATTGAAAAAGAAAAAGAAATTCTCCCTCTACGGTCTTTTGGTTCATCAGTTGGAAGGCTATGGCTGTGCAAAGTATTAATTCTAATTCTCCCTTTGTTACGTTGTGGAAGGTCCTCTTGTGACGGATGAGATGGAAATAGGGTACCGGATTAAGACGTGCTTAAGACTAAATAGTTCCGTGTTGCTTGGAGTCTAATAAATATACGATTGAATTAAATATAATCAAATTCTAGTTTAATCCCCAGCAATAAACAGGTTCGATTTCATAGGACATGATCCAAACTACAAATAACACCTTTTTTTTTCTTCCATTGAGGGCTAAACTAGAAATAACATTGAGATGAAAAAACTTGTTGTTGAATATTATTTTTGAAACTTAACGGTACTTATTTGAGAGACAAGCTCGTTTAGAGGGGTGTATTAGATTAGGATTTTAATAGACAATTTTGGGATAGTAAGATTTTATGGATTTGTATGATTTTAAAGACTATTAGAATTATATAAACTAGACTTTTAAGATTCTGGAATTTTTAAAAGAGTGTTTAAACTTTATTTATAGACTATTAGGATTATTTAGACTTTATTTTAAAGACTTTTTGGACTTTTTTAAATATTGGCTCTATAAATTTGCTAGCTAATACACAGACTTGAGTTGAGAAATCCAAACTAACTAGTTGGCCTGAGCTGAAAAAGAGTAGCGATATTTATACCTCTCAAAAACTGTATGCACACCCTATATTTATATATTTTTAGAATTCCAAAATTATCCTTAAGTTAAATTATCAATATTATTACTCTCGTTGTAACAATTCTTCTTTTTAATAATTTCAATTTCCGGTGAAGTGCATACAAAACAAAAATAATAAAAAAAATAATATCAATCAAATTAATATTTACAAACACATTAAAGTTGACTAGTTTATATTCGGTGACAGACAATGAGAAGCAAATATGGATGATTAAAAAAAAAAAAAAACAGATGCGGGTTAAAAAATGCTGTTAGAAATAACATTGGGGGTGAGAAAATGCTGTTAAAAAATGTTTCTCAATCTGTTGAGCAACTACCTCTTTTACCTTCTACCATTATATTTAATTGAGAGACAACTGGGTGCCTCTCTCTTCTCTTCCCATTATTTGTTTTTACGTATATTTTCCATAATGCATTTTATTTGGATACATCACATAAAGGTAAAGCATATACAGGCATCACAAAGCTCAGATTGAAATACAAGAATTTCCAATTTACTCATTACATCTTAATGATCCAAGTACACACATTTTATCAGAACTTAAAACCTGCCAATGAAAAGTGGGAATGAGCAATGGAGATGATAAGAGTACACAACTTGGAGTTTTCTTACATTTACTTTGCTTACCTAAGAGAACTAGAATGATATGTCAAATAAAACATGTCTTTCAGAAGGGGATATTGCAGCAGAACAAATACAGTGATCGGTAAGGTTACAACTATGAGAGTAATGATCGGGATAATTATATTTGATCCGTTATGATAAACCAAGAAGAAGGTTGAACTGAAAGTTATCGACATGGCTATTATGGATATGAAGAGAGCTAAGAGAGCAATCATCATCTTGAGGGTTAAAGATCTATAAAAGTCAGTTTCTGTATAACGCGATGTAAGGATAGAAAGTATTATCAAAATAGTGAGAGAAGAAGAGGATAGTGCGATTGCATCTGAAATAGCAAATACACGGAACCAAATATTTTTCTGAAGAAGGGGCATTCCAGTTTTGTCATTATTACCGCTCGGAACTGTAAATGCGGCTGCAAAGACCATAGTAGCAATGAGTGTGGCAACAAGCATGCATGAGCCAGCTGTGTTCCTCATCCACTCTGATCCACTTTTCAGTAAATTACTGTGTTCTATGGTGAACAATTCTCGAGGTGTTAGACCATATGTATTTTTCGCTTCTCTTAATGAAACATGCATGACCTTTTCAACTTCCTATCACCATTTTACAATAATATTAATAATAAATAAATGAACAAGTTTAAAAGAAAATTTAAGACAATGAAGAATGGGAAAGTTTTACCTTAAATAGCAGTAACTCTTGTTGCATTTCTAGAGCGGTAGTTGATGCTAGAGATTGATTTGGATGCTTTGCCACCATATGCAACAATGTATTCTTTTCGGCATCCACATATGTAGCTATCAACTCTCTAACATAGCCCAACTCATGTATTAGATTGAATATACTGGAATGACGGTGCAAAATTGCAATGTGAAATATGGTTCGCTTATTTTCATCCAATTCAAAAACCATATCAGGATACAAGCGAATGAACAAACCCAATAATGGTAAGTTCCCCATTCTTGTTGCATCGAACAATAAATTTGAAGGATGTCTGATTAATTCTTTAATATCCACGTTCCGTTTATTTGTTACTACTTGCCAAAGATATTTAGCAAACATAAGAGCCAACGATCCTTCGGCTGCATGCATATGAGTAGGAAGTTGTAATTTAGAAAGTGACTAATAAGAACAAGATCAACATACAAAGTGAATTTTGGACAAGTTCTTTGATCTCTCGACTAATACTAGAGGCTTCAAATTTATAACAAATATCTCATCACCAATAATATCGCAAGTGGTTTGTAACTATCATTATTATTCATCACATAATTATTATATGATTTACATAATAATTATAAGATAAGTGGAAATGGTGGGAAATAACACTCTTTTTATTTTGAATTTGGAGAGTATCACTAGTTTAATAAGTTAAGTTTAAATGGCACCAATGAACTAAAATACCCTCATCTCCTTCTTTTATTACGTTTGTGCCATTTTAAAGTTTTTTTTTTTTTTTTTTTTTCTTTTCAAAGACCTCCATTGATGGAGGACCAATGGAGGTTCTCCGTCAATGGAAATGAAAAACCTCCATTGGAGTAACTGACCTCTCGATGACGAAGATGACCAAAAAAAATTGGAAAATTTCATTTTAGCTAAATAAGTCTTGAAAATTGCAAATATACCGAATAAGTCTCGGAAACTACAAAATAAGTCTCAGAAAATAGAAAATAAGTCTTGGAAACACAAAAATAAGCCTCAGAAACACAAAAAAGCACGAGACTTATTTTTGTGAGTGTGTTTGAAGGGTATTTTTATCAGATCCATACTTTAGGTGCTATTAAAACTTAAGTTATGAAGTTGGTGATAGTACTTTTTAAAAGTGCTATTAAATTTTTGAACCCCAAACTGATTATATAATTTGTATGCGTAGAGGTTTGACAAGAGATAGTGAGTATTATTAATACTAACTGAATATAGATGGAGGCTTACGGGCCAACACATGCAAGGCAGTGTCATCATCCATGTCACTGGTCAGGGCTAGCCCATTTGCTTCTGTTAACAATCTGAATGCCATATCTAACAGCGACAACGGTGAAAATTAGTGTATATAATCAAAAGACAAAAAAATCGTATATATACGTTATACGTACCATATAAATCTGTTTTAATACTTTGGAAAAAGATACGAACTCGTTCCTCCGCTGTGAAACCAACAGTGTTCTCATATAAATACACTGCCATATTAGTATTTCCAAGCAAAACAGCCAAGTAGAGCGGCGTCATGTTCCAAGAACCTCTTAGTGTCGCTAAATCAGGATTCCTACTTCGCATGACCTGAACAAGTTGTATATTTCCAGTAGCAACAGCTAAACAAAAGGCAGTGTCTCCTTTTAGATCTTGCAGTGTCAAGTCTTGTTCATTCATAAGTTCCATTATCTCCAACACAAAATCAGTTTGTTGTGCTTTCGTTGCAACGTGAAGAGCTGTTTCATATCCCTCTGTGATAGCTGTACGTACCATTAATGGATCGCCCTCTATCAAACCTCTAGCTTTTTCCCAGTCGCCTTTTAGTGCAGCCTTATAAAGGGGCTCACATTTACGGTAGTATTGGTCCTTGTTTCCATCTGTGTAGGTGTAACTTTGTAAGTTAAACAAATTAAACAAGATAATTTGGTTTAATTTTATACATATTAGCTTATAAGTACTAGAAAGAGTGAAAGACCCATATTTATCACCGAGAGAGAGAGAGAGAGAGAGAGAGAGAGAGAGAGAGAGAAAGAGCTCACTGTTTATATTAGGGAGCAGATCAAGGACAGGCCAGTAGTAAATTGGGGCATTGTTATGATTTCCGGGGCCTTGTGACGAAGAAGCAGATTCATCTATTTCTGCCAATTGGATTGTATGTGGAGGAGCTTCTGGATCAGCAGCTGCAACGGTGGGTATTGGCTCCATTTTTCTTTTTTGTCAGGCGAGAGAAATTAGGAGTCTTGACGAAAGGATTTGGGGATTTTCTTAAGACAAGTTGATGTTGAAGTGTTTTTATCTCAGGAACTGTTCTGGACTAGGCTGCTGGATTTCGGGTCGTTAGTGGATATGGTCTTTGGGTCGCTTAGATAAAAATAATAATTGTGTTTTATATTTGATACAGTAGAATAATATTAGATTAAATTAATTTGTGAATAAAATAAAATCAAGAGAAAATATATTTACATATTTAAATTAAATTTGGTTCAAAAAATTGAATTAAGTTATTATATATATTATAAATTATTTAAGATAACTTTTGAATAAAATAATATATTTTTGAAAAATAAATAAAAACTATTTAAAATAATTTTAAACAAAATAATAATATTTTTTAATTAAATAAATTTAATTATATATATAAAGAGTTTAATAAAATAGGAGGCACTGAATAGGAAAAAAAAATTCTCTACCTATGTTCTTTTGGTTCATCAGTTGGAAAGGTTTTGTTTTTTTTGTTTTTGTTTTTTTTTAATTGGACTGACCTAAAGGGAAAAAACATCACAAATGAGTATATGTTGAAAAACCCCTAAGCAGTATCTAGAACTATATAAATAATAAAAGAAGATAACAAAGTGTAGAACAGGCCAAACTAACCACAAAAACACAGGGAGCAAATCCCCAACCAGAAAAGTGGTGCACAGGTTACACAAGAAAACAAAAACATCAAGAAAAACGAAAAGACTCCCGACCCATGTAGTCATTGGCCATCAACGAAGAACATAAGGAAAGATCGGAAAACCACCAAGAATCAACCTCCAGCTCCAAAGCATGCTTGGAAAGATCATCTACAACCTGATTGCCTTCCCTAAAAATATGGGACACCTGTAAATCCATCTGAGAGATTTGGAAGATACATTTTTGCCACGTCTGCCGCACTTGCCAAGGAACATGCTTGGAATGAGAAGAAAGCAGCTAAACCACATAGGAAGAATTACTCTCCAACCAAATTCGACACCACTCGTACTTCTAAGCAAAGTTAATGCCCATAGAAGCCGCAAGAAGCTCAGCCTCAAAGGCAAATACTTGACCAAGAGGGATAGCAAAACAACCCTTCACAAAGGATCTACAATTACGGAAAACACCTCCACACCCTCCCGTACCTAGAGAACTCAAGGCAGCATCATCCGTATTAATTTTGATCCAACCCGGAGCAAGAGGTGACCAAATCACGCTTTTGATAACCAAAGTCTTGGTTAGCCAACCATGAAGACAAAAGCACTGAAGGATCAAAAAGTCATCCACAGAATTATGCATACACCCAATGCTTAAACGGTTAGCTCCAGAAACTGCACACTAAACCAAAGACAACGTAAATCTAAACGTAAATCTAAAATCAATAGCTTTACTCTCAAAGATCCACTGATTCCGGATAAACCACATACTCCAAACCACTTGGTGAATAGCCCGCCTTCGAAAGGACATGCACCTTGTGAACTTGTGAAACAACTAGGCCCGGCCCTAGGGAGAGACTAGTGAGGTAGCCGACTAGGGTCCCCGATCTTTAAGGACCCCCAAATTGTAAAAAAAAAAAAAAAAAAAAAAGATTTCAGATATAACCCATGTATGATTTTAAACTAACAAATCCATAAATGAGTTTAAAATAGGCTCATCAGACATATAATTTTTTTAAACTAACAAACTCATAAATGAGTTTAAAATAGGCCCATTGAACTTTTTTTTTTTTTAAATTTTTTTAATTTTTTTTTAATTTTTAATTTTTTAAGAAAGGCCCACAAATTATAAAACCCAATTATCATTCTCAAGTTCTTACACCAAGTCAAACGTGGATTGAATCATATTCCTAATACTAATTGTCTTTTATATATCTAAAACGGGAAAACAACACTACATCACTACTTATATCACTTAGGGTGCGTTTGGTATGCGGGACGGGACGGGCCAAGACGGGACAACTTTCTCTTGTCCCGCTTTTGGCGTGCCATTAGCTTGGGACGGGACGAGAAGGGACAAGGTGGGACAAAAACCATGAAAAATTGTCCCACCTCAAACTCTCGGCCAGACTTGTCCCATGCATGGGACAAGTCTGGAAAAGACATTTTTGCCCTCATAACTTCAAAAAATTACAAAAATACCAACTATAAATTAAAAACTAATCTTCAAATCAGGTTTTCATTTCATCTTCACTCACTCATCCTCAGTTGCTCCGCTCCTCTCTCTCTTTCTCACACCCATGACCCAACAGCTGCTCCGCTCCTCTCTCTCTTTCTCACACCCAACAGCTGCAGATCCATCTTGGTCGGGGTTGTGTGAAGTCGCTGTCGACGCCGCATCAGATCGTCGCCTGCCGTTGCTACCGCCTGCTGCTGCTACCGCCGCTCCGGAAGAGAGTGATGATCGATTTGTGTGATAAAAAGGAAGCAACTCCAGTTGTTTATCTGATGCTTTGTAAAAAAAAAAAAAAAAAAAAAAAAAAATCATTTTTCAATTTTTTCAATTTTTCTGTGTAAATTTTTTCATGCGAGTTTCAATTTTTTACTTTAATTGAAACTCAATTGGTTTGAATGGCATCTTCCATAAATTTGTAGCTGGTGATAGGTCACACCCACTGATGGAAAAGATCAACGAAACCGAATTGCAAAGAGATTGTTTTGCTTTAATTGAAAAAAATTACTGTGGAATAGCAATTGTCATGTGGAGATTATCGGTGGAGTTTCAATTTTTTGTTTGTCATGAGAGAAAAATATTTGCGAGATTTGGGTTCCAGATCTTGAAATTTTATTTATTTATTTATTTATTTATTTTTCATTTTCATTTTCTTCATTAATTTTCTATTTTGTAAAATCCAAAAATATTTTGACAAAACCCAGGTCTTCATAATTCCATACAATTATGTGTAAAATCCAACCAACTCTATACAAAAATATTTTTTAATTTCAATATTATGGACAAGACAAGAAGGGTATTGTGGTCATTTGAACCTCTTGTCCTGTTCTGTCCCAGCAATACCAAACGTATAATGGTACAGTCCACAGTTTTGTCCCAGGCCTTCCAAACACAATACAGAACAACCTGTCCTGTCCCGTCCTATCCTGTCCCGTCCCATCTTGTCCTATCCTATCCCGTCCCATCTTGTCCTGTCCCATGTCTGTACCAAACACATCCTTATCAGACAACCAGAAGCAGACATCGAACAAAAATAAAAAATCAAATTAGGGTTCTTCAAAATTTTCTTAAATCTTGTTACGAAAATTCATAATTCAGATACAAAATCTCAATTTGAAATCTCAGGGCCCCGTAAATTCATTTTCTATAGTTCGCCTAGGGCGCCGAAAATCTCAAGGCCGGCCCTGGAAACAACCTATTCGATCAATGATCCAACTGGCTTACTTACCTAGGATACACTAAGAATTCATTTGTCTTACTTATGCAGGGATCCGAGGCTAGCTACATGGATCATCTTTGCAGTTTCTGTGTAAAAATTTACCAAAGTTTTCTTTTAGTTTCAGTTTCTTAGCGGCCTTTTTTTAAGAAATGTGAAGCAGTTTTGGAATTAGAAAGAAATCAGACAATCAAAATTGTACATAGTTTCCAGTCCCAACTACATTTCTCAAATTTTGGGATGAATAATTGTCATGTATAATTAGAAAACAAGATAATATAGTAAGCTTTAAAATATCTGGTGTTGACGGTGAAATTTGGATTGCCACGCACTCAACAATTATATCAATTTAATATAAAACGAGAAAATTAAAAACGCATGCAAAAGACAGATTTTACGTGGAAAACCCTTGAATGGGAAAAAACCACGGCGCCCCCTGAGGGCAGAAGAATAATACTAGGTTTTTGTTGCCTTGTTACACACTTTGATCTCTCTTACAATTGCTCTCTTCTCTCTAGATTTCCGAACCCCCTCCTCATGGGATAGGTGGTTCTATTTATACATGTCTAATTAGGGTTTCCCCTTGTTTTTAGCCGTGTGGGTGGAAGGTTTCCCTCTTTGATTCGTACTAGGATTCCCCTCTTGTCACGGATCCAAATCTACTTTCCTCTTTATGATTCCTTCTTGTTATGGGTCTTCTAAAAGTTTAGGGTTTATTTCTGTGTTTCTGCCGAGTCGGTTCAGGCTCAGTATACTGGTGCAGCGAGTACCTTCACTTCTGAGTATCGTCTCTTCGGCGACCACATTTCTACATTTGGCGAGTAAATATCTTGCTTCGGCGACCATATCTTTGACTCCCTTTTGGCTTGAGGTATTTTGTCATTTCTGACTTGTCACACTCCCTCCCTTGACCCGGTCAATGAGTGACGTGGCAAACTTTTATTGGCTCTTTTGATGACGTGTCAGGTTAGCGAATTTATACATACAACAATACCCCCATAAATACTTCGAGCTGGGCGAATGACTTGTTCTTCTCACTTTGTTTGTCTCTGCGAGCAGTATTTATATTTATGCTTATAAGATTTCGGCGCATTTTATAATAACTCCCTCTTTCCTTTTTACCACGCGCTGTATTGATTAGTTGATTCTTCCAGTGCAAGCTTTTAATTTGAGCCACACAACTTCTGGCGCTTCCACTTGCTTGACAGATGAAGGGACATTCTGACTGCTTGGTTATCCCCGAGATGCCACATGTCATTTATTTGGTGGTGACTATTGCGGTTGGTCACTGTGGCCGTCATTCTCATTAATTGCGTATCATTCACTTGATTTTCTTTTTGAATTTCAAAGTTCCCTATTTTTAAGGCCCGATCGTTTCTTCTTCCCCACTTTGCTCTTTCCATTTATTTCTCCATTTTTCCCCATTTTTCCTCTCAAAGCAGAGTTCTTTTATTTTCCTTGGAAATTTCTGCCACGAATTCCTTCTGTTCTACTTCGCTGTCAGACAGCTTGCTTTGAAATCGATCGTGCTGATTTCTCGGCGTTCCCAAACCTTTTGCTCATCCTCCGAACCTAGGGTTTTTCTAGTGAGTTTTCATGGATCCCTCCTTACGCTCTTCTCTTTTTAATCGGATGATGCAAGCTATGGAGCTTGGTGACAAATGTACTGCGGATAAAATCGAATCTCTGATTCGTAATTTTCGTCCGGATTCTTCGGTTCCAATTTCTGTTTATGTTCCATCTTCTGAGGATACTTTTATTCCTAACATCTCTCCTCCGTCTTCTAATAGTGATTCTCCAACAATGCTGAGATCTTCTAAACCAACAAGCAGTAAACGACGTGCCTCTAGGGCTCCCTGTGAGTCCCTGCTGGATGCGCAGACGATTGTCGACTCCGACGTTGAGGACCATCAAAGGGATAGGCTGCATTTCTCGCTAGACCGTCCGTGTTCTTTTGATACGGAGGTTAATGTGGTTGGCGAGGACAAGCTCCGCAAATATAAGAGTCGTTTTGACATTCCAAACTCTGTGACTTTGATGTTACCCGGCGATCGAGTAGCATGGAATCCTCCCGAGAATGCGGTCGCCATCTATGGTGCCATGCTCAACTGCGGAGTAACACTTCCTTTTCAGCCTTTTATCGCGAGGTTTCTTACGGATGCTCAGATTGCACCGGCACAACTTGCTCCAAACAGCTACAGGATACTGATGTGCCTGTGCCTTATGTGGAAGTTGAAGGGTTATGGGCCCCTTATACCCCACGAGATCCGCCACTTTTATACTCTAAGGCAGGCGGACAATGGTGGCACGTACTTCCTTCTCTCTTCGCCTGTGGAGAACTGGATCCCTAAGGTGTGGCGAACCCTGGTCAAGTTGAGGTCTCCAGTGATGAGAAGAAGAAGGGTTTCATCTGGGGCTTCCCCACTTCAAATAAAAGGTGGAAAAACAGTTGGTTTTTCGCCGGTGGTGAGTGGGGTCGGGATGTGCCAGCTAGCAGTCGCTGTAATCTTTCGGCGAAGAGAGTTCCCAAGCATTTCACATCTCCTAAAGCTTGGTCGAAGGCAGCCCCTGCTTTGCTGGATAGGGAGATCTCTCACCTCGCCGCGGCGGTTGTCCTTCCTTTGGATTCAAGGGACATATCCTTCCTCTTGGATGAGGAAAAAATGATTTCTCAGTAAATTTTCCCACGCCTACCTGCAAGGCTTCCTCGCTGTAAGTCTTTATCCGTTCCTTCTTTTGTTTTACTGTTTTGTTTTATTCTGTTAGTTGACACTTGGTTTATTTCTCTTGCAGTGTGTGACTTTGACACCGTTTGCGACTTGCAAGCCCGGGCGGTGAAGAATTCCGAGGTTGCCAGCAAAAGGCACGCTGCTGGTTTGGCTAAGGAGGGAATTGCTGGCCCGGATGGTGATGATCCCTCCGACGGCGAGGACGCTGGTGATGTTACCGGGGGAGGGGTTGAATCGGGGCAGCCTCCCATGCATGCAGAGGTTGCTGCGAATATTGCTGTTGCTGCTGCTGCGACTACCCCTGCTGTGACTACCCCTACTACGACTACCCCCAGTCGTAAGGGTAAGGAGAAAGTTGGTGTTTCAGGAGGGGTCAGTGACATCCCTTTTTTTGACGTGGATGTCCCTGAGACTCCTCTTGATCCTGTGAGTGACCTGGCCCCCAGAGCTGGTAGAAGTAAGCGCCCAGCTGGGAGTACACCTGATCATGCTGCTCGACCTCCCAAGTGGGCATTAAGGGTGGTGCAGTATGTTGTTTCTTCAGACGAGGAAGGTGCTGAGGAGCCAGCTGTCGTCGAGACCCCTTCTACCCAACCGGCTGTTCGTGAGGGGCCTGCTAAAGCTGATAATGTAGCGGTGCCTCCCTCTGAGGAGGTTAATGAACCGACTATCCCTGCTTCCACTTCTCCCCGAACAGCTTCTCCTTCAGTGGCCATGGGCGAGCCGAATGTCTCCTCAGATCAGCCTAGGCCGTCTGGTCAACCAGAATCAATTGATCGGCCAGGCCCATCGAAGCAGCCTGGGACCTCTGCTTCTGGTTCGAGTTTTACCCATGAAGCCCCTCCTGCAGGACCAGTTGAAGCCGATGAAGGGAACATGTCCTTTTTTGATTTTTCGGCTACTGAAATCTGCTCCCACCTGGTTAATAATGATATACATTGGTGAAAGCTGGGGGCATGTTAAAAACAAGTCCTGCAACAGGAAGATGAAATTTTTCTTCAACTGCCACTCTTTGGTAAGTTCTTCGCCGTAAATCTCTATGTTTTATTATTTTTTCATATACTTCCTAACTTCAACTATCCTTCTTCTCAGATGATGTCTGAGTTGGGTGAGAACTACAAGTATGGGATCAGAGCTTCCCGTGAGATTAAACGCTTGCGCAAGCAGGCTTCTGTTTTGGCGGCTGAAAAACTCTCTGCTGAAGAATCCCATGCTTAACAGCTCACTCAGTTAAGAGAATCCTCAGATGGTCATCTGTCTGCTCGGCTAGCCGCCGAAGAAAAACTCTCTGCTGCTGAAGAGGAGATTCGCTCGCTGAAGGAGCTTCTGGCTATGAGTCAAGAGTCCTTTACAGAACGTTTGGAGGCTGAGCGGGTGGCTGCGGAAGCTAAGGAAAATGCTGAGCATGAGGCGGCAGACTTGCGCAACCAATTGTCTTCTCGCGACCTCATCTTCGATAATTTGAAAGCTGTGTGGAGGCTGAATCAGTTGATCGTTTCAAGAGATCCCTTGCCTACGATGCGCTTTTGTTGTGCAAATTTGAAAAAGACATGAGGCAGGCGAAAAAATTCTTTGCCATGAAGGATCATTCTAATGAGAAAGCTCTGAGGCGTTTCGACAGGTCCCTCCAACAGCACATGGCCAGTGGCGTGGGCTCAATTAAAGAGCAAATAAAACGATGGAAAGCCCACTGCCGTTATAATAGGACTGAACCTCATCCTATGCATTTAGAAATCCCCAGCAGACGTGCCTTCAATACTTACTATTCAGGTTAGAAGGGCAGCTTTTCTGGCTCTGGTGCTGAGCCTGACTTGGGTCCTATTGCTGGAAGGGATTATGAGTCTTTCATGCCAACAGAGGATGAGGAAGTCATCTGGCCTTCGGAAGAGGAGATTGAAGATGAGGAAGACAGCGAGGGCCCTCCTGCAGCTGGTTGAGTTTTGGATCTTTTCTACTATCTAGGACTGTAAATTTTTATTTCTTTTGCTCCTTCATTTGTAAATGATACAAAGTTATAAATTCTTTTGTTTTTTGTTCAGCTGCCTTTGCTGAGTTTTCGGCTCTACTTAGTTTTTCACCAAGTTTTTTAGCATATTTTATAGCTCTATTCAGCTGCCATTGCTGCATTTTGGCATACTCAGTGTTTGTCAGGATGTGTCCGACCATGCACCAAGTTTTTAACATGTTATTTGTTTGTTCAGCTGCCATTGCTGAGTTTTGGCATGTTATTGGGACGTCTCCCCCTTGTTTTACTTTATGTTTAGCTGGCTTTCTCACCTATGGGGATTCTATTTTTCCTGTAATGGCGACTCCCGATTTTTATAACTTGGGATTTTATCTCTCGCCAGTTCTTGTTGCTGTGAGCATGAAACTCGTCTTTATGTGACGGTAGCAATATACGATGGCGAATGCCCTTTGTGACTGGCGAGTGAAATCGTGAATTCTTAGTAATAAATTACTCTTTTATTGAATATTTCTTGCAACTTTTGTTAACATAGTCATAAAGAAAATGCTAAAACGAAAAACTATTCTAAGACATAATAAAAAGGTTAAAAAAGCTCTAAACTTTGAAAAAATTAAGGATAATATATCTTCAAGTACTGCGCATTGCATGGGCGGGGTAGTTCGCCAAAACCTTCTCGAGTAATGCGATATGCCCCGTGGCCAGCTATTCCTGTAATTTGATAAGGCCCTTCCCATTTGTCTACGAGTGATCCTGCAGCTTTGTCTCTTGTTCCCGGATTCACCCTTTTCAGCACTAAGTCGCCAAGCGAGAACCTCCTTTCACGCACATGTGAGTTGTAATATCTGGCTACCCTTTGTTGGTACGTAGTATTCCTTATTTGTGCGCGCTCTCTTCTTTCTTCTAACTCATCCAGACCGCATTTTAACATATCAATGTTAAGTTCTGGTTGGAAGAGTTGTACCCTTGGTGAAGAGAATGACGTTTCCACGGGAATGACAGCTTCAGCTCCATATGCCATGGAATATGGGGTCTCACCTGTTGAACCCCTTTCTGTGGTTCGATACGCCCAGAGCATTTGTGGTAATTTATCTGCCCATCTGCCCTTTTTTGTTGCCAATTTAGCTTTCAGGTTGTGCTTTATGATCTTGTTTATTGCTTCAGTTTGGCCATTCGTCTGCGGATATGCTGGGGAGGCGTAGTAGTTGTTGATGCCGTACTTGTCACACAGCTCCCTGAATTTCTTACCATCGAATTGGGTCCCATTGTCCGTGATAATGGTGTTTGGTATCCCGAATTTGTACAGGATATTTTTCTTTACAAAGCTTATAGTGTTCGCTTCTGTTATATGTACCAATGGTTCGGCTTCTACCCACTTCGTAAAATAATCCACGGCTACTATGGCGTGCTTTGCTCCTCCAGTTACTGTTGGCATTGGGCCGATTAAATCAATTCCCCACATGGCGAACGGCCACAGCGAGGTGATACTTTGCAAAAGTTCAGGTGGTTAACGGATGTTGTTGGCAATTTTTTGACACGCCTCACATCTCGTTGCTACTCTTTTGGCGTCGGTGAATAGTGTTGGCCAGTAAAAACCCTGCCTTAATGTTTTGTGGGCTAGGCTGACACCCCCAGCGTGGTTCCCACAATTTCCACTATGTATGCTTCTCAGGATACCTTCTGCTTCTTCAGGTCCGACACATCTCTGCAGTGCCCTTGAATACCCCCTTTTGTACAGTTCTCCATTGAGTACTGAATATCTTGTAACTCTGTATTTCAACTGTTTTGCCTCTAATGGGTCACTTGGGAGTACATCATTGATGAGATATTCTTTGATTGGTGCGATCCAGCTGTTCCTCTCGCCAAAGACTGCCCCCACTTCTTTTGATTTGACTATACTCGGCTACAATAGACGGATCATGGATATACTCTTAGGCCAGATGTTGATTGTGGCAGATGCCAATTTGGCTAAGGCATCAGCTTGCTCGTTTTCTTCTCTAGGGACATGAACAATTCTGTATTCTTTAAATCTTTCTAACAGTTCCTTTGCTAATTCCAGGTAGGTGATCATGCTCTCATCTCTCGCCTGGTATTCATCTAGCACTTGATTGACAACAACTTGAGAGTCGCTAAAGATTTCTACCTCATCTGCCCCTAGGACTGTGCAAACTTTTAAACCTGCTATGAGTGCCTCGTATTCAGCTTGATTGTTAGTAGCTTTGAAGTCAAAACGCAAGGCACATTCGACTGAATCTCCTTCCGGGGTTGACACTACTACCCCTGCCCCGCTGTCGTGCGTGTTTGACGAGCCGTCGACGTGGAGTTGCCATTTGAATATTTTCTTATTTTGCTCCACCATCATTCTCGCCACCTCTATGCTTGGCTCGGTGAACTCTACTACAAAGTCTGCCACCGCATGTGCTTTAATTGCTGTCCTAGGGAGATACTCTACATCGAATTCACTTAACTCGATCGCTCACTTCGTTAATCGACCGGATACTTCTGGTTTCTGCAGGATTAACTTTAGTGGGCAGTTGGTGTATACCCCGATTTTATGAGCCTGAAAATATGGCCTTAGCTTCCTTGCTGCTGTGATTAGAGCGAGTGCCATTTTTTCAGCCGGCGAGTACCTTGTTTCGGCTGGTAACAGTGCTTTGCTGGTATAATATATTGGCTTCTGAATCCCCTCTTCTTGTCTTACCAGCACGGAACTTATGGCTACTTCAGAGACGGATAAGTACATATATAGTGTCTCTCCTGTTTCTGGTTTCGATAGCAGCGGTGCCCGCCCAAGATAATCTTTCAAGGCCTAGAAAGCTTTTTCACAATTCTCATTCCACTCGATTCCCTTTCCTTTCTTTAGAGCTTTAAAAAATGGTAGGCATCGGTCTGTTGACTTAGCTATGAACCTGTTCAGCGATGCTAGGCACCCCATGAGTCTTTGGACGTCCTTCAAAGTTCTTGGCGAAACCATTTTTGCTAGGGCTTGGATTTTTTCAGGGTTCACCTCTATTCCTCTTTGATGTACTTGATATCCGAGAAACCTCCCAGACGGTACGCCGAATACACATTTTGCTGGATTCAACTTCATTCCATACTTGACCAGCACATCGAATGTTTCCCTCAGGTCATCTGCATGTCTATCTGCTGTGATGCTTTTTGTTAGCATATCGTCAATGTAAACCTTCATATTTCTCCCTCTTTGCCTGGAGAACATTTTGTTGACTAAGCGCTGGTAAGTTGCTCCAGCGTTCTTCAAACCGAATGGCATGACCGTGTAACAGTACAACCCCTGGTCTATGGTGAACGCTGTCTTCTCCTTATCTGGCTTGTGCATCTTTATCTGGTTATATCCTGAGTATGCATCTATGAAGCTCAACATCTCATGCCCAGCTGTTGCATTGACTAATTGGTCAATCCTTGGTAGCGGGAAGCTATCCTTGGGGCAGGCCTTGTTCAGATCGGTGAAGTCGACGCACATCCTCCATTGTTTGTTCTTCTTTTTCACTAGAACTACATTCGCCACCCATTCTAGATACTTAACTTCCCCGATCGATCTTGCGGCGAGCAACTTTGACACCTCCTCTTTTATTGCTGCACTTCTTTCTGGGTTAAAGCTTCTCCTTTTTTGCACAACTGGTTTGCATTTTTCATTCACAACCAGGTTGTGTGAAATCACGCTTCTATCAATTCCCGGCATGTCTTCGTGGCACCAAGCGAAAATCTCCTTATACTCTCTCAACAAGTTTGTTACATCTTTCTTAACTCGTTCAGTCAGCCTTGCTCCGATCTTGACTGCTTTGTCCGGTTCTGCTTCGTTTAAAACAATCGACTCAGTTGGCTCTTCTTTTTCTCTGTTTGTTTCGTCCCTTGGGTCCAGTTCGAAGGTTTCTGGATTATCTTCCTGCACTTCCTCATCTACTTCGAATATGCTCAAGGTTTCCATCACTACCTAATCTTTGAAGATTGATAGGTTGGCGCGACGAGCCATCTCCTGTGACCCTTTCAATTCTCCGACACCAAATTCTGTAGGGAACTTTATTTTTAATGCATGGGTTGAAGTGACAGCTCGAGCTTTGTTAAGAAACGGTCAGCCAAGCAAAGCATTATATGGCCAATTATGGATGTCGACTACAACAAAGTCCAGCAGGATCATTCGCCGGCATGGTGCTGTACCAAACCTTACTGGCAGCTTCACAGTTCCTAACGATCTAACTTCTGCGCCACCGAATCCTTTTAATGGCACATGGAATGGTTCAAGATCTTTTCTGTCCAGCCGCAACTCATCATATACTCTGGCACTTAAAATATCAGTTGAACTCCCATTGTCAATCATCACCCGAAGGACATCCCTATGGGCTATTCGAACTCCCACTACGATTGCATCATTTGGCTTTGCATCAATTCCGTCTGAGTCTTTTGCTGTAAATGTTATGGGATCGTGTCCTTCTCTTCCTTTCTTGGGGTTTCTTTGCACAGAATTGATCTCCATGCTTCTGCTTTCATACATCACTTCTCGGACTTCTGACATCCTTTCTCGATTGCTTCTCCCAGTATGAGGTCCGTCAAAAATGGTGTTTATAGTGGCGTTGGGGCTGTTTCTCCTTGGACTCTTCCTTTCCTGCACGTTTCCTTGGCGGCTGTCTTGGCGACCACCGTGCTTGTCCCCCTTCAAAGCAAAGTCCTTCAGGTGCCTATCTCTGATCAAGCTTTCAATGTGATCGCGCAGCTGGAAACATTTCGAAGTTTCATGCCCATGGTTTTTGTGAAACCGACAATATTTAGTCGTATCTCTCCTGGCATTTGCTGACTGCTGTCGAGGGTATTTAGCGAGTCCTTTGTCTTCTAACACAGACAGTATCTCCTCCTGATCGCCAGTTAAAGGGGTGTAATGGTTGTACCTTCCTCAAAACCTACTGGCTCGAGCGTTTCCTCTGCTTTCCCTTGGATGTCCCTTTTGGCCCTTCTCATCTCTCTGGCGATCACGCGACTGCGTCTTTTTGTCATCCTTATGGTCCGATTTTGAGTCAGGCTTGTGTCCGTGCACATAACTACCCCCTTGCGCTACTTCTTCTTCTTCCGCCAGTGCATAGTCGCCAGCTATTTCCATCATCTCCTTATAAGTTTTTAGTCTCTCCCTTCGTAGGTCAAAGGATAATCGCCCACTTTGTAACCCATTGGTGAATGCGGCGATCACAGCTACATCACTGGCGTCTTCAATTTGAGCAACCTCCTTCCCAAATCTTGCTAGATACTTCTTGATCGACTCATTACGTTCCTGTTTCAAGTTGGATAGATGAGCGAGTGACTTTCTTCTCTGGACACTTCCCATGAATTGCCTTATGAACGCTTTGTTGAGATTTGAGAAACTGCTTATACTTCCGGGTGGAAGTCTTCCAAACCACCTAGAGGCAAGGTCACCGAATGTTTGCGGGAAGGTGAGGCACAGCAGCCCGTCATTGGATGAGTACTCGGCCATAATGTTACGGAATCGGTGAACATGCTCCTTCGGATCCCTGTTCTCCTTGTACTGCTCAATGGTTAGCATTCTAAACCTGTCTGGAAATTGGGTGCGAGCGATATTTTCAACGAATGGGCTATCTGACTCATCATCCGAAGATACGTTACGACCATACCTTCGTGCCATCGCTGAAACTTTTCTTGATAGCTCTTGTAGGGTGACATCTCGCTGACCGGTTGGTTCTCCTGCCGGGTCAAGTCTACTCTTGATTGTCATTCTCCCATGATTGCCTCTACCATCCGGGCTCCTTCGATCTTCTATGCTCTCAAATCTTCTTTGTCGTGCTCTTTTGGATCGTAATTCCCTTCGTGGATGAGGACTCTTATCTTCAGACGAGATAGAACGGTGTCTCCGTCGGTTCCGTTGATATGTATCACTGGAATTGACCCCATGTGTTCGTGCATGATCTCGCTCCTCCCTAGACTCTTCATTCATTACACCTTTCCCCTTCCTTTGTTTTCTCCCTTCAAAATTCTCAAGGTGGTCCTGTGGAGTCTCCTCAGTGGATTGTATTGCTTGAGCATCTGGGGTTGCAATGTGAACTTCTGATCGTATCCTTCCGGGCGGATGGACTCTAGGAGTGGTTAGCTTGTAGGGAGAAGAAATTCCCAATCCTATGGGGAGCGAAAGCCCTATTTTGCTAGCTTCGCTGATTAAGTTTACCAACGCAGTCTGGAAGTGCTGCAGAACCCCGGGGTCAGCTACCCTAGTTCCTGGCGTTGCCACCGATTGTTCCCCGATCGCCACTGCCCTATCTCCTGTTGGTGCGGTGGGTTCAACAATTAGATCTCCGCTGGAGTTACCATCTCTGTCACTGTCATTGTTCATATTTTTCAGTTCGCAAGGGTTCCTCGAAGTTTTTGTTCAAAGCCCCCTCTTTCTAGCGCCAATTGTTGACGGTGAAATTTGGATTGCCACGCACTCAACAATTATATCAATTTAATATAAAACGAGAAAATTAAGAACGCATGCAAAAGACAGATTTTAAGTGGAAAACCCTTGAATGGGAAAAAACCACGGCGCCCCATGAGGGCAGAAGAATAATACTAGGTTTTTGTTGCCTTGTTACACACTTTGATCTCTCTTACAATTGCTCTCTTTTCTCTAGATTTCCGCGAACCCCTTCCTCATGGGATAGGTGGTTTTATTTATACATGTCTAATTAGGGTTTCCCCTTGTTTTTAGCCGTGTGGGTGGAAGGTTTCCCTCTTTGATTCATACTAGGATTCCCCTCTTGTCACGGATCCAAGTCTACTTTCCTCTTTATGATTCCTTCTTGTTATGGGTCTTCTAAAAGTTTAGGGTTTATTTCTGTGTTTTTGCCGAGTTGGTTCAGGCTCAATATACTGGTGCAGCGAGTACCTTCACTTCTGGGTATCGTCTCTTCGGCGACCACATTTCTACATTTGGCGAGTAAATATCTAGCTTCGGCGACCATATCTTTGACTCCCTTTTGGCTTGAGGTATTTTGTCATTTCTGACTTGTCACACTCCCTCCCTTGACCCGGTCAATGAGTGACGTGGCAAACTTTTATTGGCTCTTTTGATGACGTGTCAGGTTAGCGAATTTACCAAAGTTTTCTTTTAGTTTCAGTTTCTTAGCTGCCTTTTTTTTAAGAAATGTGAAGCAGTTTTGGAATTAGAAAGAAATCAGACAATCAAAATTGTACATAGTTTCCAGTCCCAACTACATTTCTCAAATTTTGGGATGAATAATTGTCATGTATAATTAGAAAACATGATAATATAGTAAGCTTTAAAATATCTGGAATTTGGAATGGAAATTGAGTGTTATAATATCGATGTATTATATCAATTACTTATCAAAACCTATCAAGCATTTTAAATAACCTGAAACTCTCAAGTTCACTTAAATGGTCTATATATGTTTTGCCATGAAAAAGTCACAATATATTTGTAAGGGTGGACAAGACAAGGTTGGCCTAGTGGTTTGTCTCTCACACCTACCACATGAGATTGTTGGTTCGAGTCTATCTCTCACCCCTTAAACCCGAGTATTTTAATATTTGAACAAAAAATAAATAAATAATGCAAGGGTGACAAATCGTGTTCATATCTTATTTGTGTTATTTGATTAATTAAAATTGAATTTTAATACGGTAAAATTTGTGTTTGCATCATGCTCACGCTCACAAGACATGATAAGACAAGATGAAGTTGATTCAATGAATTTTTTATTTAATTAATATTATATTATTTAAAAATTAAACGGGTTTGCGAGTTCAGGTGTGGATTTTTTTTCAAATCCACACCCGAACTCAAACCCACCACGGGTTATATTTTAGCACCCAAACCCGTGTTGGGTTAGGATTTGCAACTCCAAACCCGGTTGTGAAGGGTCGGGTTCGGGCGGGTCTTGCGGGTTTGGGTTTGATTACCATCCCTACTCACGAGACAAGATAAGACAAAATGAAGTTGATTCAGTGGTATGTAGTCCTGACACAGTTCCAGTTCGGTTCTAGTTCTGGTTTAGAACCACTGCGGTTAGGTGGAACCAGAATCGGAACCGTCGGTTCCGACGGTTCCAAACCTCTTTTTTTTTTTTTTTTTTTTTTTTTTTTTTTTTTTTACATTACAAAATATTACATTTTATTTAGAAAAAAAATAAAATGTTAGAAAGGACATTAGTAGAGTATTGGGCCATGGCCCATAACCTTTGTGCAAGTAATTATGTTTTCCCTTCCCTTCCCTTCCCTTCCCTTCTCTTCCTTTTTATATAGGTTAGGCATCTCATTCACTTCTCTATTTATCCAATGTGGGATGTAGGATAAATGAACATTTAGTTTGGTTTTTATGCTTTTCTAGTTGTAACATAAAAATATAAAATGCATTGAAATCAGAATAGTAGTAGTTGGTAATTTTATATATGGCAAAATGAATCAGATAAGAAATCTAAGTTATGAGAATGACATTTATGTGCTTTGATGGTGGGGTAATTGGTTAGTTGTTGACTTCTTGTTATTCAATTGTGTCTGCTATGTATTAGGTGGCAATTCAATTGCAGCATATTGGATGTTTTTGATGAAAATCAGTCAACTTGATTGTTGTTTGCTGATGACAACAGGGTATGGACCAGTAGAGTCATCTACGGTTTTTGAATTTATACAATTTCAGATGATTTAGGGTTGTCAAACATTAGATATTTATGAGTTCATTACACCTAATATATGCAATGGTCAATTTGTATTCTTGACTGACTTTGATATTACCATGGACGGCTGGCTGGCTTCGAAGACTATGTCGGTTTTAATTATCTTGTGGCACGATTCTTCTAATCAATTGTAATATTGTTTACTTTAAAAAAAAAAAAAAATTTGTAATATTGTAGAAGAAACTATACTAAAATTTCATTTATCCCACATCCCACATTGGATAAATAAAGAAGTGAATGAGATATTTAACCTATATAAAAAGAAGGAGAAGGGAAGGGAAAACATAATTACTTGGACAAAGGTTATGGGCCATAACCCAATACTTTACAATATCCTTTCTAACATTTTTTTATTTTTTTTACCCGAATAACCTCCAGATATCTCTCATCAATTTCCTTTGTGATGTCAATGGTATCTCTACGGATGAGTATTTCATCTCTCAGACATACCCCGAGACTCTTCTTCCAGCTGGCATCCTTTCCAAGATTGTGTCCCCCTGGTGGTAGGGAGCCTTGAACCGTCTCCATACAGTTTTAATGCTTTCCCCATAGAGCGGCCTCAACTCAACACCCTAAACAGGGTACTCACAGAGTAACCTTCTAGAGACAGACAAGGACCTTAAGCCATAGAATCAAAATCCATTTTCTGATGTGCAGGATCCTCAACTAGAGGCAAGCACAGAGCATACTTAGATCATTACAGACTGTTAATTCTCTTGTAGAGAAATATTGAAGGAAAAGAAGAAAAGACTTAGAATGTTTATTGATTTTCTGATGATTTTTACAATGAGCGAACTCTCCTTATATAAAGGGAGAGTGAGAGGATACATCCAAACCACAAACAGAGACAAGCCATCATCGTGGCAGACAAGATAAAAGGAAAACCAAAGAGGCCTAACAGGTGGCCGACAAGAGAACAATAATTACATCGCAATTATGAAAACATACATAATAATTGAAGGGCACAGGGAGAAGATAAGATCACGAGCTACTCAGATTGCAATTGGCATGATCTTCATCATCTGAATCGTGGGCTCCACAAATAGTGCAAGGCTAGGTGTCAAGAGCCATAGGGTCTTGAGAGTCCAGGGGGACGGAATCTTGGAAAGGATGCTAGCTGGAAGAAGAGTCTCTGGGTATGTCTAGGAGGATGAAATACTCATCCATAGAGATACCATTGACATCACAAAGGAAATTGAGGAGAGATATCTGGAGGTTATTCGGGTAAGTCTTCTGGTAGTCATATGTGGTGTGCCATTCATAATGGGTGTTCGAAGTCCAAAGAAGTCTTTTGCTGGGGTTGTAACGGTATAGCCTATGAAGTATCCAAATACAAGAAACCGAGGAAACAAATTCAAAGTCAAGCTTCCAGAGGTTATAATGGCCCATAAGCTTGGTAAGCTCATTTTTCCAGTTTATCAAAGAGTTAAACCACTGGAGAAAGGTCCACAAAAGTGAGCCATGTTGGGTGGAATCATGGAGATGAACATATAGGGCCTGTAAAGGGAAAATAATGGCATGGTGGTGAAGAACCGATAAACACCATAGAAACCACATAACTTGTGGTGAGAAATAGTAAAATGGAGGCATGAGAAAAGGATCTAGGAATGGCCTAATAAGGTTGATGAGAGTATGTTTGCATCCTTGAGCTTGAAGTTGAGATAGATAAACAGGGAGGTGAGATTTGGCGAACTCTTGTATCTAATCAAGAGTAGGCTGGTGATCTGGAGGAAGTGATTGAAGGAGCTCTGGAGGATAGGTGAGAGCTGGAGTAGGTGGCTGAGATGAGGAAAAAGATGATGTTGAGATTGCCATGTAGATAAGAGGGACCCTTCCGATGAATGTATGAGATGGATTGGCGGTGGTCTGGAAAGCATATCTGCAATTATATTGTGTTGTCCTTTCACGTGCTTAACAGTGAAGTCATATCTGGAAAACCAATCTTTTAGTCTCAAGAGCTGTGGATTGGGAGGAATCTTATTGCGAAAGTCGAAGATCTTCGGGAAAGATGAGTTGACCATTTCCACAATAAAGTTCTTTGTCCTAAGGTGGAAATCAAACTTTTGGATTCTATTTTTGATTGCAAGAATCTCTTTATAGGTAGTGTGGTAATGTTGTTGAGCATCTTTAAATTTTTCGCTTACGTGACCACAGTACCTTCTTTGTCCGTTCTTATCCTCAATAAGGAGTGCACCCCAAAAAGTGTCACTAGCATCGGTCTGAAGAATGAGCTGTCCAGTGGAAGGAATGGTGAGGGCAGTGGAGATTATGCTACTTGTTTTAATTTGGCAATAGCATCGGTATGAGATGAGTTCCATGAAGGAGGATTTTTCTTCAAGAGAGTGGAGAGGACTGAAGTGTAGTGACTGACTCGGGTGATAAATTCTCTGATGAAATTGATTATACCAAGGAATTGTTGGACTTGTTTATGGGACAAATGTGAATCAGGAAAACTCAGTAGCTGTGTAGCTAAGTGAGGACCAGGATGGTATTGACCATCTGAAACATGTATTCCAAGGAAATCGATTTCTATACGACCAATCATACTTTTCTTTTCAGAAAGCATGATGCCATATTTGTTGACCAGTTCATGGAATTGCTGGAGAAGCTTGTTGTGAGAGTCTACATCAGGAGAGAAGAGCAGGATATCATCAATGTAGAGTAATGCTGAATGTAGGATGGGATGAAGGATTCTGGTAATGGCATTTTGGAACAGTGAGGGGGCTGTTTTTAAGCCAAAGGGCAAAACTGTCCATTGGTATTGAGTATTGGGAAGGCAAAATGTTGTTTTATATCTATCATCAGGATGTATGCCAATTTGCCAGAAAGCTCCTTTCAAGTCAAATTTGGAGAAAATGGTAGCTCCAGGTAGTTGGGCAAACAATGTAAGTGTTCTTGGAACCGAGAACTTATCATCTTGGAGGAAAAGATTGAGAGGTTTGTAGTCAATGACTAACCTCTTCTTTCCCCTGACTTGTTCGGAGCGTTTTTCTACATAGAAGGCTTGGCATGCCCATGGAGAAGAGGTAGGCTCAAGTAAACCTTGGCGAAGTAGATCATCACATTCAGCATTAGCCAATTGGAGGTCTAAGGGAGACATTCCTGTATGGGTGGTCTTAGTATGATTAGCATCTTCGTTAAGCTTGAAGAGGAGCTTAATGAAGAAATCTGGATTTTTCCACAAAGGAGAGGGATGGTTGAAATCAGCATGACTATTAGCACAAAATTCAAGCAACTGTTGCTGTACATGTTGGAAAGAGGGTTGTATCTCCGATAATGGGAAGATCTTGGGGATGCTGGAGAAAGGTTTGAAATCTCTTTTGAATCTGATACTAGTAGAGAGGATCCTAAGAGATTTACATTGGAAATAGACATCCCAGCCAATGAGGATATCTTTGTCAGGAAGAGGAGTACCTATGACACGGGCCCAAAGGGTGTAAGATGGAAAAATCTTGATGCCGATCTTATGTTTTGAAATCAAATTAGTAGTGAATATTTGTCCATCAGCTGCTTTGAAGTATAGGACATGGGATTTCCAGGCATCAGGAGGAAGTATCTTGGGATTCATCATAGTATTATGTGAACCAGTGTCGAAGTAGGCAATGGCATCAACAGGCTTTGAGTATTTTTCAGGCAATATTTGGATAGGGACTTGAGGTCCTGATTGGGGATCCAGTTGTGCTGCCTGATAGGATTCCTGAATGGTTTCTAAATCTAATGAACCAGAGTATTCTGAAACGGATGTGGAATATGTATCCTGAAGTATGAAGGTTGTGTTGTTGTCAACACTTTCTTATTCCGAGAAGATGGATTCTATATCTGCATCAGAGGGGACTTCATCAGCAATCTGTTTGAGTTGTTGAACCAATTTGGCTGATTTTGCTTTCTTGTTGAGACATTTCTTGGCATAATGCCCCTTTTGACCATAAATGTAGCACCATTGGGATTTATTCCACGCTCTATGGGCTTTCTTTTTGAAGTATTTAAACTTCTTGTTCTTCCTGTGTTTGTGCTTGTGGAAGTGATGTTTTTTCTTGGGTTTACAGGTGCACATTTCTATAGATTTGCATTTGATTTGCTGTGAGGGTTGTCTGCACTGTGAGTCGTACTGCTTTCCTTCTTTCAGCATTTTTGAGAATACCTTTTGCATAGCACAAAGCTTTTCTAGGGCACTTAAGGTATACATGTTAATTTCACCTAAGGTAGTGTCATGTAGGGGTCTACCTGAGGTATCAATTTTCCGTTGTAGTTCATCTTGAAGCTCTGTAGGAGGAGAGGACATATAAACATGTTTAAGACTTTGATCATTGATACCACCAAGAATGTGGTATTGGCTGGACATTCTCTTGTAATGGAATTCAATATCCTTTTTGCGAAGAGAACAACATCGCATGTCAAAGAACTCTTGACGTGATTGCTTGTAAAAATGATCTGGGTCTCCAAGAAATTCTCTGAAAATGACACCCATAGCCTGGGAGGTGGAGGGTGCTCTAACAAATTGCAATTGTCGATATTCCCCTAGAGCTTGGTACCAATCTCGTAGGGAACCTGTCAGTCGGGAAGCAAATTCTCATAAAATGGCTTTTAGATTGCGATCAAATTTTACCATCTGGAGGTCAAGCCACACACTCATTTCAGAAATCTTTTTTCTCCAAGAGTCTGGAGAAGTGTCGTCTAGTCGAAACCAAGGACCATTAGTTGGTTTGGGAGTTTGAGAACGACCAAAAGGATTGCCTTCTTGGGTTTCTTCAACAAAAAGAGCTTGGCCTGTAGAACCTTCGTCAGGAGAATCATAAGTTTGAGCAGATGGCTGAGGATCTGTACGAGATGCCATAAAAACCTATGTGAGGTCTGCCTTTTCATTAGAAAATGATGGTTGAGGAGAAGTAATCGGGACCGTATCCCAAGAGGACTAGGAGGAGGAATCCTTAGATATTGATTCTGTGTCAATTTCGGAGGAGGACAATTGTTGTCGGGAAGTGGACAGGGCTGGTTTATAATGATCAGAATGAAAAGGTTGTTTGTCCTTCCGAGATGTAAAAGCTTTCTTTGAGTGCTGCTTAGGAGGAGAGGAGAGGAAAGAGGAGGGTACTTTCGGAAAAGTTCCCTAGTGGATTTGAAGTAGTGAGAATCAGGAAGTTTGTTAGAAGGAGAGTATGGAGTAGAAGTGGAGAAGAACAGGGACTGTGTATATGGCTTTGCCACCTAAGGGGGAGGTGCAGTGTTTAGGTGGTCTCTGTTCATCTGATCCAACTGTTATTTGAGTAGCCTGATTTCTCTTTCTTTTCAATCAAATTCAGGACCGAAGTATCCATGATCAATGTACCTATGGAGATCAGCGTCTAACTTGGAGATCCTAGATTGGAGATCTGTAAATAGATATCTGAAAACAGCATCTAGGATTTGAAGATGATGATCATGTTGAGAGACATGATGAGTGACCCGGTCAATCTTCTGATCAATAGAGTTTAGAACTCTATCCTGGATTCTGGCATTATGAGATTGTCAGTTGAGAACTTGTCCAGTCTGGGATGGATGTTTTAAAGATCCGCCATGGTATTAGAGCCTCTAAACCTGGAGTCCAGGATAAGAGTTAGACTGTTTTGAATCAAGTAGAGATAATATTGAAGAGAAGATATCCTAATGTCATGACAACAACTACAGATGCTCTAACAGCTTTAGCTTTCGTTAGACTCTCTTCTGCTATTTCTCTTCCCCCTTCTATCAGATGAACACAATCCTCAAAAATCCAAAATCTTGTTGAATACACGCATATTCCAGATTCTGCCCAAATCAACGAAACATCTTTACCTCTGTTAAACCCCTACAATGTCTTCAACAAAAATAAATCTCTTACAAGGCATCTCACTCACCTTGTTCAACACAGATCTCCTCCGATCAAAGAATATGTTCAGTCCACAGCTCTTGACAACTGTTTAATTCCTGCTTCGACTGCTGAGCAGTATGTTGATCTTGAAATTAGTCAGCCCATGATCAACCAATGGATCAAAGAAGGATACTCCCATTTACATGTTGGTGCTGTCTGCATCATCCTTACCTTGCATGGCAAAAAATGTTTACCAGTCACTGCCAGAGTTGCTCTGCTCAACACCATCTACAAAGACTATGAGCAAGCCGTTATTGGCACCTGTCTGTCCACACTTCATGCCGGTAGTATCTCACTCACATACTACCTCAACTTTAATATCCCTTAGAGGGATGACAATCTCCACAATTGTCTCAAAATACAGCTCCAAGTTTTGGGAGCACTCATGTTACCAAACTCTTATATGGCCACTCTTCATCACCAGATAGCTTATTGGCTCCAAGATCATGCCCTTGATCTTCCTTTCCCTGGCCACTACGGTGACACTATTTTTATCAAAGCTGAAAGGGAAGATGGGGTTCCTACCATCATCCAGATTCCCAAACAGCTACCCAGAGAAAAGCTCACTAAGATCATGCCTCTAGAATGGATCACCAACTATGAAAAAGCCTTTGAGAATACTACTCTAGTAATCACTTCTGACTCATCCTATGTCAGAAATCCAGATGGCACTATAAAAACAGTTTATAAGCCACTCTCAGATGCCTCTCCCAATGATCCTCCTACTCCTCCAATTTTCCAAGCTCTCATGATCAGGCCAATCGTCTCTAAGGCCGATATCCCAATCCACAGTTTTGAAGCTGATGGATCTGTTATCTACACTGACAAGATCAATGGCCACTTCATCTAGGATATTGATCCCAATATATGTGATGCTGACTGTGAATGCCAGAACTGTTTAAAAGGCTACCAGTCTCCTTGCAAACCCTATCACAAGCCTCGCAGGCCTGATGACCCAAACAGTCCTTGGATAGGTTTAAGGCCTGTCAAAAATAAGCCATTACCAATTTATGACAGAGCCTTACAGATCTTAAGATCTGAAGGTCTCTTACCCCCAGAACTTGAAAAGTTTGTCCCATCTTTGTCTCCACCAGTCCCATGTTACATGGCTTCCAATTATGATCAAGACTTTCCTCCACTAGAACCCTCTTCCAATTCAGAAAAAACTCGTTTTCCCCGTTCTTATGTCCAAGTATATATAAATATAAAAAACATATTAACAATCAAGTATATATATTTGACTTGGCACGTGTAAGGACCGTACATGTAGATATTCGCAACGTGCCAACGTGTATATAGTGCTTGATATTAGCTGTCCGTTAGTTCTCTAACCTGTTTGGGGTCATTTTATATATATATATATATTAAAGCGGGCTGGTGTAGTTGGGCTCCCGTTGGCCCGGTCCAATATTTTAGATTCTATAAATATAAATCGGTATGAGCAAAATTTAGACAGTAAAAGGCGGTGAGTTGTGGCGCCAATTGCCAAAGCACCGAAAAGTCAAAACTCAAAAGCAGATCCAGTCATCCAGAGGAAGAGAAATGTTTGGGAGAGTGAGAGCAGCTTCTTCAACACTCGACACCTTGGAGCTAGAGAGAGCGCCGTCCAAGCTCTTCAAAGACGATTCTCTATCCATCTACGGTACACCCCTTTCATTTTTATAATTTATAATTCAATTATTGAACAATTTACATACCCTTTTAACTTCCAAAGCAGCTTCAATAACAATTGGATTATTATGATATGATTTTGCATTTATGTTACTGTTGTTCTACTGAGAACCCACTTGTAACTTGTTTTGATGTTCTACTGAGAACCCAACAATGAAGAGACTAGACTTGTAATTTACATTTGATTGTGCTATGAATTGAGTTATAACCAGAGTTAGAGACTGCTGATTTTAGCATCAACAGTTACTTGTATTTCATGTAATTAGTTTTAGTTTTAGTTTTGAGAAAATGTGCTCCCCATTTTTCGGATGCAGAGGCTACAATTATGAAGCTTAAACTAGGTTCGCAACGTAATCTAGATCCACCCTCGGAGATAGCAATGGGTACAGAAAGCGGTTGTGCTTCTGCAGATGTTCCAAAATGTTGTGGGGATGGTTTAAGCTCACCCCATCACGATACGAAGATGATGGATACAGATTGTTCTTCTGCGAATAGTTTATCAACTTCTAGTGATTGCCAATCTACAGGCAGCTTGAAACAGCATCAAAGCAGGAATGTATCAGTCCTTTATTTGTTTTCTAAATATAAGAGTTCTGGACAAGCAAAAGAGGAGGTAACGACAATACAGGATGATGACGGTTCCTCTGTAAGTCTTTCGCCAAGTTCTAGCGACTGTCAATCACTTGGGAGCACCAAAGACCAACTTGAGCAGGATAGTTTTAGCTCTTTCCCTATGTGCCAGAGGTGAGTGGAATTGGATTCATTGTCTACACAGCAACTGCTATGGAGTTTCAAAACTTGGACTGAAATGGGAAGGAGTTATGATGCTGAATTTGTGGAAGCTTGCTTGGCCAGACATATCAGTGGTTTAATGAAGTTGGAGAGTTTGCACAAGAGAAACAGCATTCTTACTTGTCAGTAAAGTTGCATAGATTGGAGAGTTTCACATACCAAGGATCCAATGAAGCTGGCTGGCTGTGTATTTGCATAATTGCATATTTGTATTGTTTGCAGTTTTGTTTGGTTTGCTTTGATGTTTCCATTTGTTGCTTTCCCCCCATTTTACATATGTGCAGCTGGAAAGATTAGTTGGACATTTCTGGTCATGTAGTCCATCCATAAGCTGGAGATCGTATAAACAATAAGGAAATGGCTCAATAACATTTTGTAAAACGAATTATTATAATTTTGGATGTTCAAGCTTTTAATTTCTGTGAGTCAAATTCCAAATTCTTTGGATGACACAAACCCCCCTTAATTTATGTTGGAAAGAAACTCTCCAACTCCAAGCAAACATGATATCTGTTCTTCAACATCAAACATAATGTCATTGTCAACAGTAAGATAACTAGGTCAAACCCAATGAGTTTTGGGTACAAATCAGAAACTAAAGGGAACAAAAGGATTTGAGGACAAAATTTCCAAATGTCTTTACATGAAATTTCATGAGTAATCGATGTATCAATAAATAACTTTATTCCTCTAATATAAGTTCTCGAAATCGGTCTCTTCGAAAGTGCATGCCTCAATATAATAAGGTTTGGTGAAAGATCACTCCCTTAACCATGGTGCTTGAGCTGGTGTCCACTCACATATCTCACCTTCTTTGAACCACAGAGCTACAGAGAACCAAATCATGAGAATTAGAGATTAGAAAAGAAAACGTGAGGGGTCAAAACAGGAATATGCCACCATAAGTTCGTATTTAGGCATTATTACTAGCAATATAGGAAAAAACTTCAACAATCTAAATAGCAGGACAGTTATTTCCTTCCTCTGGTGTTGAAAGAGGAGGAAATACTCTTGGTGAGCATTTTACTACTTTCCACATCTATAAGGAAGTTTCGAGTAAGGTGGAAAAGAAAAAAGGCGTTACACATTGCCGAAAATAAAAGTTGTTTTGGAATGATTCTGGCACCTCTAATTTCTGGATAAGATATTGCTATAAGAGCAACCCCATATCTGCACTTTTACTACTTACTGCTTGAACCACCATTCTTTTTCTTCTCTTTTTTGTTTGCTACAGTACCATTGATGTTCTCTAGGCATTTTGCACTAGGATCTCATATGCCAGCTAAAGGTGGGATTGAGGAAAAAAACTTACACTCAAGCTTTTGTGAAACACAAATATACAGGGCATACATATTCATTTATTCGCTGACAGATCAGCAAGGCACTTTGCCTTAGAAGGGGTAGGGGTGAGGACGTGAGGTTAAGGTAGGTCCATTCATGTAAAAGGTCCACAAACTGGACAGGAAAGGGCTCCCAAAGTGAAAACCTCAGTTGCATCTCATATCAGTGGTGTTATCTACCAACATTAGGATTTGCATGAAGAACTGAGAGAAAAACATCATGAGAGCAATCATAGGCACATCGCTTGTGCATCACTATACCCAGTATGTAAAATGAAATTACCTATTTCACGCTTGCCATTCTCAGGGCTGTCACTCCCGTGCACAACATTCCTGCAAAAATTGATCATCATGTGACATTGTCTCTCAACAAAGTAATTACTACAAAATAATGCTACGCAACCAGCTGAAATTTAAAGCCTTAAGGGGTCTACCTTCCTGTTTGAACAGCAAGATCCCCTCTTATTGTTCCAGGTTCAGCTTGAAGAGGATTTGTTGATCCTATTAGCTTCCGTGCTGATGCCACAACACCAACACCCTCCCAAGCCTAGATAACATAGCATCACAATCAGTTTTTTTTTTAAACTCAAAAGTGACAATATATAGATACAAAGTTCAAAAAGTGGGGGCAAAAGTGACACATACCATACATATAACTGGGCCGGAAGTAATATACTCTATCAGGTTAGGGAAAAATGACTTGGAGCTTAGATCCTTATAATGTTCCTGTAACCATTGAAGAAACACATAACAAGAACATACACAATCAACATCTAGTAGAGATTAATGAGCATTGAGCAATGTCAACTAAACATTAGATAGCAATCAACTTAACACAATTATCAACGAGGAGACTCGAAGTATACCAAATGATTGTCACTAAAAACAGCAAAACTAAAGAAAGCTCACGATATTATAACTCAGAGGCACACTCCAATCGGGGACTCCCAAAGTTTTATCAACATGCTCTCTTATCTCTAAAAACACAAAAGGAATCCACTATGCACACATGTAGCATTGTGGAGCGTTTGGTTCTTAATTGTGATACAACATTTTCTAATTTATGTCAAGTATGAAGAGTATGTTGGATGTCTAATAGTAAAGTGAATACAAGTATGGTACAACAACATACCTCAGCCAACTCTTTGGGGCACTGAAAGAGCTTTAAGCCCGTCAATTTGAATCCTTTCTTCTCAAACCTTGAAATTATTTCTCCAACCTAAAATAACACAAAATTGGTGAATTCAGAACAACACGATTAGAATTAAGTACTCAATTGCACTGTTAAATAGAAAGTCTTTATCGGGTTCGACAGTTTAAAGCTTTGGCTTGTTTGAGTTACACAAGTTTAAACAACTTAAAGTTCAAAAATTTCTAGTTCTTCTCTTTTCCTACACATTCTCGGCAACCAAATTCAAGATTAAACTTTTGTTTCCACTTGGTTATACAAAAATTAAAGTAGAACTTACAAGACCACGTTGAACACCATCTGGTTTCACCATAATGTAAGTCTCTTCAACTTGTTCCTACACAAAACGAAGAAAAGAACATAATAATCTCCAACAGGCTTCCATTAAATAATGAAACCACACATACAGTTTTCGATTTCACCCAAAAAACCAAAATGAAGAAAACTTCAACTACTCATACAGAAAAGTCCCTTTTATTGTCTCACACAAATAAAACACAATACCAACCAAAAAATTAACAAGAGTGAAAAACACTAAAATGAGGTCCTACAATTATGTTAAAAAAAATGGGAGAGTGAGTTGGGGGGCAAACCAGAGAAGCGACCAGGTGGGGAAGAAAGATGCCATGTTTGGTGGATTTGCGAGAAAGGGTTCTGGCTCGAAGAGGACATGTAGGAGATTTGAGGAAAAGATGAGACTGTGAGTGGAATGCTGCAAGGTGGCTGGTGTTGGTGAGATTTTTGGAGTAGGATAAGCTGCAGTTTGTCTTACGAAGAAAAGATGATGAAACACATGGACTTGCTCCACCGAACACTGCTACACCCTCCATTTTCTCTGTCTGTTCATCCCCACCTCTCTCTCACGAGCCTTTAAAGGTCAAAAAATGTATTTTTTTATGACTAAACTACCCCTCTTCTGACTTTCTTTCATTTAATTGTTTTCGACTTTTCGTTAAAGTACCTTTAGACGAGCCTTCTAAAAACAAAAAAAACAAAAAAACTTTTTTTTTTTTTTTTTTTTTTTTTAACATAAAAAAATAATAATAATACTTTAGATGATATAACTTTAAAAAAAATTCTTTCAGAAAAAATAAATAAAATTTTGATGACCATAAATCTAGTTTTTGGTAAACTAGTTGAATTTATTAATTATTTATAGTTTTATTATTGAGAAATGCCGTCAACTAATTATTTATTTACACTTCATTTAATTTTTTTTTTCTTAATGACAATTTTAACCTGAATTAAAATTACTGAGCAAGACAAAAAATTCTAAAAACACTCCAAATTATTTTTTTAGGAAACGTGTTTTTTTTTTTTTTTTTTTCATCTTTAGTATTTTTTTTCTTCTTTTGTGTTTTTTTTTTCTTGTTTTACAAACCCTAATATATATATATTTGTAAATATATATTTTTTTCTCACACACCATCAAACCCACCATCATTATCATCACCAACAGGGCCGATCCTGAGATTTCGGGGGCCCAAGGCAAACTAAAAAATTGAGGCCCCCAAATCTCGACTTCCGGGTTCTATATACATAATACATACAAAATTCTGACAAAACTAAAATAGGAAAACAAATTCTAATATAATACATACAAAATTCAAAAACAATTATAGCAATGCATACATAAAAATTCAAGAACAATTTTTTCTATTGGGTAGTTGGGTTCCTGAATCCTTACCTCCGGGTTCCATAATACATAATACATATAAAATTCTAACAAAACTTAAAATAGAAAAACGTAAAGAGGTTTTTCGGATTAAAAGAAGAAGAAAAAGGAAAAGATGTGTTAAATTACTTTCTAAAACAATTACGATTAATTTCAAGAAGAGCTCCAATCCAAGAACAATTACTTTCCTACTAATTCCCAATTTCGTAAGAAGCCAAGAACAGAGCTGAGAGCTGCCAAGTGCCAAAAAAGAAAGAACCTTAAAAAATTTCTAATATCTGATACAATGAATTGCAATTTGCAATTTGATATGTTATGATGGGGTAAGCATATTGATTTTGTCTAAAAAAAAAAAAAAAAAAAAAGAAAGAGGCATAATGATTTTGTTTCTTTAATAGGCATTTTTTTTAACAATTAAAACATATGGGCCGTATATAAAAATTTCTTTGGTGGGCCTTTTAAATAATAATTGACATGTGGGTTGTTTTTTTTTTTTTTTTTTTTTTTAATTTTTTTTTAAATAAAACTCTACTCGGGTCTAATATAGAATACACACTAAATGAATTTGGCCTCGTTGGCTTATGCCCAGGGTTGACCCTAATCACTAGCTTTTTTATATATAATTTTTTTTTCTTGTTTTTCTTCGGTTCAACCAAATTTGAAATTAATTTTAATTTTTTTAAATACCAACCACGTTCAATCATCACAATCACTAGAGAATATATATATATATATATATATATATATTCTTTTTTCCAGAAAAATATATTTAAAATTATTTTTTACTCTATACAAATTTTTTTACTCAACTAAAAATCCAAAAAAGGAAATCAAATATTGTTTTCCTATTTTCACAATTTGATCTCAAAAACAATTTCAATCTCCTCACTTTTGTTCAGTTTTATTCTCTGTTCAATTTTCATTTGATTATTTCACATCTCTTTTCCATTTCCCATTTCAAACTTTATAAAGAGAGGTATTCAAAATGGGTAATATTAAAATAAAATGGGTTATCTTTATAATTTATTTTTTTATTTTTAAATGGAGTGTCTTTAGAATTTTTTTAAATTTAAATTTTTAGAATGAAGTGTCTTTAGAAATGAAATGTAAAAAGAAAAACATTGGATTGTAAGTAGAAACTCTCTTTATTATATTTTTATATTACAAAAACACCCATAAACAAAATTACAATTAAGGACAATAAAATCCATTTACCGACAAACACCTATTGTTCTATTTAAAAAAAAAAAAGAGACCCATTTTATATTGTTTTTGAAATAATTATTGAGGATATTATAATTGCTATAGAATTGTTGTAAAATCTTTGTAAGAAGCTTGTTAGTGGTTAGAATGGAAAAAAAGAAAATATTAAAACAAATGCTGTATCCCAAGTCAAACCATTTGTAGCTCTAAATATTTTCGAAAGTAGAAAAAAGAAGTTTACAGGGTTTCGCGATGAGTGCAATTTTGCTCACCCTCTTAACTAGAGGTAACCATTACCTTCCACCCCAAGTGTTGACATGTGTCCCAAACTTTGAATTAACTTTGGGTTAACTTTAGACTTTGGGTTAACTTTGGGACACGTGTCAACACTTAAGGTGAGAGGTAATGGTTACCTCTAGTTAAGGGGGGTGAGCAAAATTGCTCTCTTTGGCGATTGTGTCATGGCAGCAAAAAGAGGAAGTTTATAGGGTTTTGGTAATAGTGTAATGGCAGAAAAAGGGGGCCACTGGTGAGTCGTAAATATGGCATCGAATCTCATCTTGCAAATTGCAATAGATATTGCCTTCAAAAAAAAAAGAAAAAAGAAGATGTTTCTTTATCTTCATGACTTTATCGTCAACATGGGCATAGGTATATGGACGAGTTTGGGATTAGGGTAAATGATTATCAAATCCACTGCTTGAATCCTACAAATAGTGAAAACTTAAAAAAAAAATACTTGGTTCCGGATTAATAGATATTGTTAAAAAAAAATAAAAAAAACTTTATAACTTTATCAATGAACTGCTCAACTCGAAAAAAAAAAAAATCAATAAATTTGAGTTAGGTTGTGAATTTCAAATTAAATTTCGTGGGATTACAAGATATTTTGTTAGTCAAACATGATTGTTACACAATCCGAATAACCCTATGACAATCAAGTTTTTTCAACAAATATTTTTTTTTATAAATCTAGTTCATACAAGTGTTTAGCAGCCTAGAAGGTGAAGCAATATAACTTATATAGATAATATATAAATATATTAATCTTAGTATTTTTTATAGAAATGATTAGTTTTGTTATTTATCGGGTGCTTAAAGTAAACTTTTTATTTTAAAATTTCAATGATGGGTTTATTCATAAATTGGGTGTATAAAGTAGTTTCCTAAGTGTCAATACTGACACCCTTTTAATAAGGGTACTATTAGTCAGCGGTGAAGCTGTTTGAAAATCAGTCTGAACCGCTAATTTTTTGGAAAAAGGTTGTAAGTCATTACAAATTTTGCTCTCTTTGTTAATTATTTTAGGAAAATACCATTATTTTACAATTTTATTTACTAAACTATCCTAACTAATGCAAAATGCTTCGATTGTAACAAAACACATGAGATAAACAAAATAGAAATTTTAGAGGTTTAAAACAACTTTTAATCTTTGAACATAATTTAATCGAACATGTGTAATTTATAATATTGATTGTTAACCAAAAAAGTAATAAAAAGTAAATAATTCATCTTGATTGACATATGGATAATTTTGTTTTATTGAATTTTAGTACGAGTTTAGTTGAATTTCAATAGTAGTAAATTCACAAGTGTGCAAATGTATTTTTGTTTTTCATTTATTGATAATCCAATTATTATCATAAGTTGCAATATGCAGGGGCGGACCCACCTTTGGACCAGGTGGGGCCCATGCCCAACCTCAAATGCTTTTAAAAAAAAATTGATTTTATGTTTTGTTATAAATATATATATTTGAAATAACACTCAGTACAGCACAATTCACTCAGCGTAGCTGGTATTACATTGATGGTTTAATGTTCGATTCCTAGTACTAGCATTTTTCAAGGAAAACACTTTTTTTTTTTTTAATGTTCTTTTATTTTATTTTAAATTTTACACTCTTTTACGATTCCTTTCTCAAATTTTATTCTTGGACAACAAAATAATTCACTTTCTTTTTTCATGTCATTGTCAAACTTCTTAACTACCCATAATTTGTGGTTACTTGATTCAATTTTATTTTATAGTAAATTATCTATTTTTTTTTTAATTTCTAATAGTTTTAGTTGACCTAACACATCCAATCAATAAACCCTAAAATCTCAAATTTTAATATATTGTATTAAAATAGTCAATATATTATTATGATTCATTTTATTTTATCTTTAATATTTATATTTATTTTATAATTTTAATTTATTTAGAGTCAATAAATCAATAATTTACCAATAATGAGAATAAAAATTCAAAAACATATCTAGTAATATTTACTAATAAATTATTTTTATATAAATTTAAAGTGTTCACTATAAATATAAAACAAAATTTCTTATATAAAATTATATTGTAATTTATATTTGTAAGAATAAATATTATAATTTTTCATTGTTTATGTTGTTTCTCTTATTATTGTTTTTTTTTTTTTTAATATTGTATTTTTTGTTTTTATTTCTTTTTGAATGTTAGATTATTTAGTTCATTTTGAATAAAAGTGTTCTATTTGTTTTATTTTATCTAAAATTCACTATACCGTCAATTTATATATATATATATATAACTCATTTTATTTTGATCTTAAATTTTTAATATTTTTTTATATAATTGTTATTTTGTTCAAGTGCCCCATCTCGTTAAAATTTCTGGGTCTGCCACTGGCAATATGTCAAACAATTATATATCCATGCCAAAAAAAAAAAAAAAAAAAAAAAAAAAAAACAATAAATTAAAAAAATTTCTTACTACAGTTAAGGTTCGCTTAAAAAAATTTGGTTTAGTCTACACTACTATAACATCCTGGCTTCGCCCTCTGCTATTGGTATTAGAATATGTGTATATAGTAATGATTTAATTTTTGAATTTTAGATATGGATCTACTTATGAAATGGGTATATAAATCATATTTATAGGTGGCAATATCGACACTCTAACTTTAAAAAAAAAAAAAAAAACTTTAGATGATATAATTTGTATGCCAATCGGTGATACTATGATACATTTATCGACATTTTGCAATTGAAACAAATATATAATTAATATGAGTTGGCATACTAGTTGAAGTTGGTCCGGCACTAAACCTAATGGTCTTATTATGCCGTAATAAATTTGTCAAAAAAAATAAAAATTGGTCACGAAAATGGAACAAAATATTCATAATTGTGCAATTATTTGATCAAATTTTGCTATGGACGACCCTGCAAATCATAAAAATAAAATAAAAAACCAAACAAATTGCAAAACCTTAATCCTGTCAAGAGAAACAATCAAAATGTGGGTTGATTTGATAATTTTGCTTGAGGTGTTTGATATGTTTAAAATGTGTATGAAGTGTCTTAGTCATAAGAATAATTTTGAGATTAAAGGGTTAAAAAGAAGAAGTAGAGGGTATTATAGTCTATTGTTAGTAAAGTATAATAATAATAATAATAATAATAATAATAATGTTAAACTGTTCAAAAAATTTGCCAAGCAAATCATAAAAGTATTACTAAAAGAAATTACTAATTAAAAGAAATTACTAATTATTGATGTGATTTTAAAAAGTAATGCTAGAATGTATACATTATTTACCGAAAATGTCAAATGAGTTGTAATTAAAATGTTATCTTATGATTTATATGATAGTTACCACTCATATATCAGAACAAATAATTTAAAGAGTTTAAACTTTTTTTCAATATAACTTGATGGTGAATGACGCCAAGCCACCGTGGCAACTAGGAATTTTGAAACAGATATTCCAAATGAATAATGACACTCGAAATTCATCAATGCCAAAACCTCCCATTGCCCTTAAATTTTAGTATTAGATGACAATATGGTGAGGTGGAATTGTGGAGAAGAAGTTAAAAAAGACTTTTTTTTTTTAAATTAATATAATTTCCATAATTATCAAGAAAATAATTATACTCTGATAGTTGACAGGAATCCCATATACATCAACAAATTCTCAAGTTTAACACTAGTTGAAATTGCATATGACAATGAAAGGTGCTACTAATTAATCAAACTTGCCTCAATTGCATCCACTGATAATGACATTTTACTAACTTTCTAATCCTTCTTTCTTACCTAGTTTAAATGCTTTGGAATTATTATTTTTTACAAGAAACATTTTTAAAAGCCAGAGTTGTATTATAGAACAGACCCTTTGTGTCTGCTTTCCAAATAAAAATAAAAACAAGATTGATCAGCAATGAAACAGCCAATTACAGCTATGAGTGATGAATTAATTAAAGAATCAATGAAATGTTGACATGTACATTTTGGAACCAAGACCATATATGCAAACCAAATCAAACAAGCAATACATCACAATCATTTATTTCATCTGTTCAAACACCTGAACAGTTCACACTGAAAAAAAAAAAAAAAAAAACTACTTCCATCCCAAAGTTGCCACAATGCATGCATAAGCATGACTATAGTAGCAGCAGAAATGGAATTAAAGACATTATTGAGAGCTTCACATAGCTACCAATGTTACCATCAAACCCTCTGGTAACTTTATTGGATTCATGATGAGAATTATTATTATAGGTAGCTGATTGTTGTTGTTTTTAGCATTTCCAGCAAGAAGTAGCAATAATTGGCTTGGACTTCCAACCAAGAACCAGGCACCCTTTCTCCTCCACAACTGTGTAACCTTCATAAACATTAGTGTTGTTCTTGAGCCATTTCTGGGACTGAGCCAGCATCTTGATGGGTGCAGCCTGAAACCCTGCACGACTCATCCTCCTCCTCCACTGGTCCGCCCTCTCGTGGCGCTCCACCCTCGCAGGCCCCTCACAACTCACAATGTTCTTTATCTCCTCTGCGAAGTAAAACTGTTCCATCTTTGCACGCTTTGTGTCATATTTGGGCAACATGGCGTCTAGGGAGTCAAAAATTGCCGAGTAATAGTGCAGAGCTTCCATGAATCTCCCAAGAAAGAATGGCCCATTGTGGCTCGAGTCCTGCTCAACTAGAACCAACACTCTTGGTGAGAGCTCATGGATTATCTGCAGAACAGAATTCAGAGCTCCGCGACTTTCTTTAACAACACAATGCAACTGAAGAATGCTATTGACAACGAGAACTTCATTTTCGAAAATTTTAATGTCATTAGTCCTCAGGTTTTCCAGGTTGCTTTCCACCACCAAGAATTCCAAATTGATTCCATGTTCTTTTGCACAAGCTTCAAGTTCATCACCAATGATTTGGAACTTATCAACAGAAAGGCCAACGGCAGTTATACGAAGGCGTTGGGGTGGTTGGCCTGCTCGGCTGGCAAGGCTTTGGATAAGCTGGCGCCATTGGTGTCCATGCGGCAGACCAAGGGTCATGCCTAAGTCCACAACATGGACTAAACTCTCTCCCTCAAAGGCTTCCAATATTGACAAGTTAGCGATAAAGTGACCAAACTGAATATGTGGGCAAAATTCGTAGACAAGGCGCAAAGCTTCTTCCCTCTTATCAGAGGCAATGTCCATTATATTCATCGTGGGCACGATAGAATTATTACCGACCGCTCCAAGGGGTTGAACCATTGCAAGACGGTCAGTAAGGCCTTTGACAAAGCAAGAAGCAACGCGTTGGAAGGAAGATCCGAAGACCAAAGCATTCGCTTGAAGCTCTGATAACAAAGCTGAGGCATGTGACTTGTCTCTACAAGCCACAGCTTCAGCACAAGCAACGAGAAGCTGAACAAGCCTCATTTCATCCGCGGTTCCATCTTCTTTAGTACTACTTCCACCATCCTGATCTGCATTGATCATGGCAGCTGCTGCCTCTTCTACAGCTTCGGCTGCAAGAAATCTTTGGCTATAAGTCCAAATATGATCCCTGAACTGCAGCCTGCTAGGAAAGCTATTCAAGCTACTAGTGCTGCTACTTCTGCTGATACAGCTTCCACCGCTGTATTGACTACTGTCAGTACTCGAGATGGAATCAGCAGTGCTCATTGTTTGTTTAATCCTCTTTCGCTCCCTGGTAATTTCATCAGGACACGATAGGATCCAGCTAGAAGCAGCATTTGCCAACATTGGCATGAAAGGATAGTAGTAATCCATTGTTGCAAGGCCAAGTTCAAGGCCAATCATATCATTACTCATTTGATCACTATAAAGCTTACAATTAGACAAGAATGGAATCATCTCGAAAGCTCTCTTCGATCTCTCGCCTTGTCGTAAATATATTCAACAAAGCTCTGAAAGAACCTATTAGCAAGGGAGGCTGCTTTAAATAGAAATCTCGCGGAAATTACTATGAGAATTGGACAAATCGATAAATAATTGAATTCATATATGGTTGTCTCCTTACACTATAGCATTCAATATAAAATTTTGCATCGAGCAATAACATTGTTCTACCTGTCCTTTTCATAAAACTTTGGATTCGTCTTCACTTCCAACCTAGGTGGTCACTCTGTTTTCATACACACTGTAATTGAAAAAAAAAATCTTTTTGCCGGTAAATGTCATTTATGCATATTCTTATTTCTTGTTTGAGTAACGCTAGACATCCTACATTTGTATATCATTTTGATCTCAACTAATGATGTGTCAATTTGTAAATGGACATGTCATATGGGTCCAATTAATAGTCACATCATCGGTTGGGATCAAAATCAAAACCGGATACAAAGGTGGGAAGTCTGACACTACTTATTCCTATTTTTGCTCATATTTTTAATCCTTTTTTCATTATCTACACACGGTGGAATGGATAAGTTTACCAAGTTTTATACACCTTCTTAGCTTGAAATATGGAAAGAGATGGCTTCTAGAACGAAGGGTGCCTTAAGAAAAAATAAACTTGTATGTTGATGTTTTTCTTCCCCTGAATATATAAGACAATTAATATTATATGTTTTTCTACTTAAATTCTTTTTGTAGGTTATATGTAGAAGGTGTTTAAGAATAGCAAGTTAATGTAATTTCAAGAAAGTTAACAAAAAGAAAGACAAGATGAAAACCGTGTAACAATGATATAAAACACTCCTTTACATGCCAGACAAACGAGTTGCCACGTGGACCATGTGGGGAGGGATTAATCCCCCTCTTGGACCAAACAAAGCTCCGGTACCATATCAATTACCATCGAACTAAAAACTTAAGCTATCAGATAAGTACCCAAACAATGATATAAAATGCTGTAACAGTCTTGTAGCTAGACCATCCCTAATGAATTCTAGAATCGGGTATGTGTTGCCGGCCTAATTGAGTATTAGAGAAAAGTACAATACACATGCATATATCATATATGATGATGATTGATGAAGGTGCATTGATGTGTCTTTGAACCCCGGCCCTTACTGGTCATTAATATTATATCTTAATACACCTACTAAGTACTTAACTTTTATGCATGGATTACACATTTAACTTTTATGCATGGAGTACACATATTCCATAATTAATTTTGTGGTTTGACATGTTCTAGTGCAGCAATCAGCATATTCTAAGGTACTCCTTTCCTGGCAACAGACAATTTATCAATATACTATGTTCTATGCTGGCTTTGATCATGATTGAACGGTGTGGTAAGCTACTCTAATCAGAGTTATGGTGTACTTCATTTCACTCTATAATATCCTCAATTACAAGAACATATATATATATATATATTTTTTTAAAGTCGCACATTCTACAGATGCAACATATTCCACAATCACATCACGACACAAGGGAAAGACAAATGGGAAAGAATTAAAATAAAATTGCCAATGCATTGGTTGGAACATGTAACAAGATGCCAAATATGTTTTTTTTATAGCCCAACTAATGATTGTTAAAGCATCTCCAATGCTAGTGTGTTTTGCATTTAAAAAAATGATAATATGTTAACACTGTCAAGATACTTGCTTCCTACGTGTCATATAATTAAACTTGATAGACAACCAAATGCTTCACTTGTAAGAACCTATTTTTAATGACATGGCAATTTATTATATTATTTTATTATTTAAAATTTTAGCAAACTATAAAGTATAAACCACCACCCCACACTGTACACTGTCAAAATACAAAGAAGAGAAGACGACTGTTCATTGAGGTTTATTCTCAGGTAAGTTTTATTTTATTTATTTTATTATTATAATTTATTCATTGTATCTTTGTTTTGTATACTCTATTGTTGGTTTTAAGTTTAAGGTAGTTCACCAGTCCCTTGAATTAACAGTGACAAGGTCACAAGAGCAAAATCAAAATCGGTGAACTAAAATTGAAACTGTCGTGTCTATGACCAATGCTCACTCTCCTCTTCACTGCCAGTCATGTCTTCCTCCAAGTGAGCATTATACTTGTGTTGCTGATTTGCTAGGGAGATTTGGACTTATAGATGAGGCAATGAGTTTTTTTAGATCAAATAAGAGCATATGGAGCTGAAGTTCCTCCAAGTGTTTGGGGAGTTTTACTCGGAGCTTGTCGAATCCACAAAAATAATGCCTACAAAAAAATTTAGACAACTGTTGTAAGAGATTAAAGGGGCATGGCAAACAGCTAGTACTTTTTAAAGAGCTTTAAAAATACAAGAAAAAAGGATGTTGACATATTTTAACATAATTAAAAAATGTCTATTTAGATACAGCGAAGCAATGCCATGTAAATCGTAAAACTATAACATAATCCTTTTACATTAATGTATTTAAAACTATACACTTTCCCTATCACATGGCATATTATTATGACAATCATGCCTCATAGGAATGTAGTGGAATTTTGGGAAAGATTGGATAGAGCTCTTTGCTCTATGGAGTGGAGAATCCAGTTTGGGGAAGCTTTTGTGAGACACTTGCCAAGAGTGATGTTTGATCATTGTCCAATCCTCATTCAGTTGTGTAGTAATCGTCACCCTGTGGTTAATCGGAAACCGTTCAGATTTGAGGCTATGTGGCCCAAGCCCAAGGACTTTGAGGGACTGATTCGCGATAATTGGAGATCTCAGGCTGCTTCTATTACTGATAGAATTCAAAACCTCACGTATGTCCTTCATAGCTGGAACAGAGATCAGTTTGGCAATATTTTTCATAAGAAGAGGAGACTGTTGGCCAGGATTCAGGGGGTGCAGAGGTGTCTTAGTTTTAAGCCTTCTCCTTCTCTATCTAAGCTTGAAGAAACTCTCTTGACTGATTACAGGGAAACTCTTGAGCAAGAGGAAATATTCTGGCACCAGAAATCCAGAAATTGTTGGCTGAAGGAAGGTGACAAAAACACTAAGTTTTTCCACCTATCCACGGTTATCAGAAGGAGGAACAAAATTGAGGGTATAAAGAAAACTGATGGGATTTGGACAGAATACATCAAGGAGATAAAAGAGGAGGCGGTTAATTTCTTCCAAGATTTGTTCACGGAGAAAGTTAGCAGTGGAAATTTCTCTAGTATTCCCACCTTCTTTTCTAAGATTTCTGAGAGTGAGGCAGCTGGCCTCAGTGCTATTGCGACTGAACTTGAGGTGAAACAGAGTGTGTTTAGTATTGGGGGTTTAAAGGCTCCGGGACCGGACGGTTTTCCTGCTATCTTCTTACAAAAATTTTGGAGTACTTGTAGGACTGATCTGCTGGCTTTGGTGTCTGATAGTTTCAAGAGGGGCTATGTGACTAGTGATGTTAACAGTACCTTGATAGCACTTATTCCGAAAGTCCCTAATCCAATTAACATGTCACAATTCCGGTCAATCAGCCTTTGTAACACCTCGTATAAAATCATCAGTAAAATCCTTGTTCAGAGATTGAGAGGATTACTTCCGGGGCTGATTAGTCCTAACCAAGTGGCGTTTGTGCCTGAGAGACAAATTCAAGACAATACTGTTGTGGCACAAGAGGTTCTTCATAAGTTCAAAACCATGAGGGGAAAAAAAGGGTACTTAGCGTGGAAGATCGACTTGGCTAAGGCCTATGACAAGTTGCAATGGGGTTTCATTAAACATGTTCTGGAGGATGTGGGCATCATAGGAGACCTGAATAACTTATTCATGAGTTGCATCTCCAATGTGAACTACAAGGTGATTGTCAATGGTGATATGACTGAGGGGTTCCATCCTAGGTGTGGGATTAGACAGGGTGACCCTTTGTCTCCTTATATTTTTATGCTATGCATGAAGAAGCTTTCTCACATAATTCAACAAAAACTTCTTGATGGATCATGGAAGCCGGTTAAGATTTCGAGAGGAGGACCGGAAATCTCCCACTTATTCTTCGCAGACGACCTCATCTTATTTGGCCATACTACTCTCCAGCAGGCTGCTGTCATGAGAGAGTCTCTAGACATCTTTTGTGACATTTCTGGTGAGCAAGTTAGCTTCCCCAAGTCTAGAGTCCATTGCTCGAAGAATGTCAATTGTGCTGCCGCTAAAGCCTTGGCGGAGGTGTCTGGTTCACCAATTGCTAAGGACTTGGGGAATTATTTGGGAGTTCCTCTAATCCATGGTCGTGTCATGCGGGAAACTTACAATGAAATCATTGAGAAGACCCAAAAAAGATTGGCTTCCTGGAAGAGTGCCTCCCTCTCCTTTGCGGGGCAGTGCACTCTTATTAAAGCAGTGACTTCAGCCCTCCCTACTTATGCTATGCAGTCTATCAAGCTTCCCTCGGAGGTTTGTAACAAGCTTGATAAGCTGAATAGGGAATTCTTGTGGGGTAGTTCTATGGAGAAGAAAAAAATCCATCTTATTAAATGGGACTCCGTGTGTTTGCCTAAGTATCTTGGAGGTCTGGGTATCAGACAGATGAAACGCATGAATCAAGCCCTTCTTGCAAAGGCAGGGTGGCGTTTGAATCAGAAGAACTGTGGGTTGTAGGGTAACTTGATCAAAGCCAAATACCTTAATGGAGGGAGTATGGATGCTCATGATAGAGAGAATAAGAAGGTGTGCTCGAGTACTTGGAGAGGCTTTGCGTTTGGGGCCAAATTGCTTGATATGGGGCTGCAGTGGAGAATCGACAATGGCAATGGTGTGTGGTTTTGGACTGATAATTGGCTTCCAGAATTGGGGAAACTTCTTGGGCATGCTGACTCATGTCTCGGTGGAGCAGCTTAGAGAAAGGGTGAGTGTGTATATTGAGAACTGTGGTTGGAATCTGCCAAAGCTGGCTTCAGTCTTGCCTTGGTCTGTTGTTAATCATATTTTCAGTAAGCACATTGTTAAGGATAGCATCTTGGAAGACACGGCTATTTGGGGTTTAACAAAGAATGGCGAGTTTTCTGCTAGAAGTGCCTATGACAACCATTTTGTTAGGCTGAATCTCACTCCTTGGAAGTGGAATTTCATTTGGAAACTCTCCTTACCTCCCAGAATTCTGCATTTCCTGTGGGTTCTCTTGCATAACAAGTTGCTGACTAATGTTGGCAGAGCTACTAGAGGGATGACAACTGATCTGACATGTGGGACTTGTATGGTTGGTCAGGAAGATGAAGACCATGTGTTCAGGACCTGCAGTAGTTCCAACAGAATTTGGGAGGACATAAGCACGAGTGTTACTATGAGAGCTTCGTACAATTCTGAGTGGGATAGCTGGTTGTTCGAAAATCTTAAGTGTAATGAGCTGATTGGGGGTCGAATTCCGGGCTATCTTTTATTTGTGGTTACTCTATGGTTTATTTGGAAGTGGAGGTGTGAGAAAAATTTTGGCATTAATTTCACTATCCCTCCCTGCCCTAGCAAAATTTTTCGGCAGTATGTGGAAAGCTGGTTGGATGCTAACGCCAAGCTTGAGGACAGTCATCCTAAGAAGTCTTGTATGATCTCCTGGACTGCCCCTCCTCCTGAATGGGTGAAACTTAATGTTGATGGTAGTCGAATTTCGGACTTGGGATCTATTGCTGCAGGTGGTGTTATCAGGAATGATAAAAATTCTTGGCTGGTTGGGTTTGCCTTGAACAAGGGCTCTGGTGATGTCATTGAGGCTGAGCTGTGGGGCATTTTTGAGGGGTTGAATTTGGCTTGGAAGGCTGGTTTTAGGAAAGTGGAGGTGGAGTCAGACTCAATGTATGCTGTGAGGCTGCTATCTAATGATACTCCCATGAATCATCCCCTATTCAACATCATTTTTGATTGTAAAACTATCCTTCAGAGGGAGTGGTCCTGTAATCTTTGCCATACTTTTAGAGAATGTAACAGAACGGCAGACTCCCTTGCTAAACTTGGTCACTTATTAGAGTTGGGGATGACAGTTTTTGAAGACCCCCCTGCCCAGATTTCTGCGGTGCTGGAGGAGGACAGTAGAGGCTTAGTCTTTACTAGGATTATTCCTAGTCTTTAGTTTTTTGTTTTGTTTTTGCTTGGCTGCTTAGCCTCCCTTTTACCAAAAAAAAAAAAAAATGTAGTAGAATAGGCTATGATTTGACCAAAATCACCAAATGCCTTCACGAACAACTTATAGCTAGTTTCAACATTAAAACTTTCGAACCGTTTGGCAGATAACTAAATCATATGCTTCTTTACAGCTTAACAATTCATCTATATCAAACAAAATTAAGGCAAGATCGAATACAAGCATTCCGTAAATATTTCAAAACCATAACTAACAAACCAAAAGAGTTTAACTTAGTATTGTGAAAAGAGTTTAACTTAGAGCATCTCCGATGCTAGTGTGGCTTGTGAAAATAATTGATGCTACGGTTGTAAACAATCCATCAACAGAAAATAAAATTAAAACATTGAATAGAAACCAAAACTAACACAGTTGAATGCTCTGATGTCTAAAACCCAAAAGTCATCATCTCTAACTAGAAATGGCCAGTCTCCAACATCAAAATTGCTCAAACCAGCTGTTGATTACTAGTTACTTGTTAATAAAATTCCAAAAAGTACAGAGCACATGTGAATACAGTTGGTCATCAACTGAAATCAATTAGCTCAGACAAGAATCTGAATACAGTTCAATTACTATATATATATTTAGACAGATTTGGAAAGAAAAAAAAAAAAAAAAAAAAACCAACATTTTTGCAACAAAGAAAATATTCCAGATTTTGTTTTTTCATAATTTTACAGTGACACATGCATCCTCAGCATCAGCTTCATTGTATATTTGCTTATAAAAACCTTTTTGGAGGCAACGGCAGTACAGAGCACAGCTGTGTATGTGTCCATTGCCTTAATCAAGCAAAAAAAATAAAAATAAAAAACTAGTTTTAGCTTTGATCCAAGAAAACTACATACAACACCAAATTCATAACACATAGGAAGAAACAAAAATTGGATACATAAAATTAATCAAACAAAAACTAAAGAATTTGCCTCGAGTGTTGATATCAGAGAACCCCAATACATCACACATTTAAAGGCCATTATATAAACTACATTCAACCCAAAAAATCATTAATTCAACAAACAAAAACGCTCAACATCCAACAAAAACTCTCTGCTCTAGATAATCCCAGAAAGCATAACCACATACAACACTAGAAAATCAAATACAACAGAAATTGGAAACAATCCCACAAACAAAAAACTGAAATTTACCAATTTTCAAATCTATGCCAGATTCTTCCGTGTTGATATTTAAAGAGAACATGAAAAAACAAAACTAGATTCAGAGCAAGAAAATAAAAACCCAAGTCATATAATTATTTATATGATTCAAAAATGCATTTTCAATTGTGTGAGAGAGATGTAAACGTACCGTCGATGTCGAGTTCTGGCTTCCGATGTTGAGTTCTGGCTTCTGCTTATGTGATGGAGTTGTCTCCAGGGGTGGAACAATGAGGAGTGCAATTTTGCTCACCCACTTTTGCTAGAGGTAACCATTGTTTGGGACACGTGGCAACATTTGGGGAAGGAGGTAATGGTAACCTCTAGTTAAAGTGGGTGAGTAAAATTGCACTCAATAATGAGAGGTCTGCCCCCTTAATATATATATATATACAGTAAGTCTCTCGTGAGGGATCCCTTATTTTAATTTCGGTAAGGACCATGATGAAAACACATTGAATTTAATGAATTTTAATCTGAATTTTTTTGTGGATGATGATTTCAATGAAATATACATATGTACAAAATTTGAGAATTTTCTGAGTACTAGAACTATTTATCCAAATTTTGTTAAATATGAAAGCATCGGAAATTAGGTGAAATATAGGAAAATTCAAGAAAATAGTTATAGTACTCGGAAAATTCTCAAATTTTGTACATATGTATATTTCATTGAAATCATAATCCACAAAAAAAATCATATTAAAATTCATTAAAGTCAATGTGTTTTCATCATGGTCCTTACCGAAATTAAAATAAGGGATCCCTCATGAGAGACTCACTGTATATATATATATAAATATATATATATATATATATATATATATATATATATATATATAAGATTAATTATAGAAACAGCCCCTAAGGTTTGGTAATATTATATGAATATAATGTGTTTGTTTAAATTTAATGAAACGTAAATATTTTGTTGTTCAAAGTAAGCGGTAAAAATACACATAATATTATGGCTTTTAACATTATAGAATTTAAGTCATTTGTAAGTTTAAATATTTTTTTTTTCAACTACAAATTTAAATAATTGTTTATGTATAAATTTTACAATGTATTTTATATTATTTAGTAGTCCATTATTGGTGTCATCCAGGGCCAGCCTATGGAGGCAGCAAACCCAGCATTTTGTTGGGGCCCCTAACTGGCCCAATTTACTTCTTCTTCTTTGGGGTCTCAGAATCCAATATATTTATGTTTAAACAGGGTCCAATTCTAAACCTTTTATTTATATATTTTCCTTTTCGGCCCAATGAACTAATTCAACTAAATAAAAAAAACTTCACGCCCAATAAACTTGTCATTATGATTCTGAGATTACATCACTACACTATTTAAAACAAAACCAAATAGTAAATTAATTAAAAACAACAACCTAAAACTAAAATTGAAGTGCTAAATGAATCAAAGGGCCTGTCTTTCCTAGGTTTGGTTTGATTCGCGTTGCTTCTTGCTCTGTTTTGCTTTTCTATGTCTTTGTTCTGTGTCTGATTTTGCTTTTTGTGTTGCTTTCATGGTTTTGGTTTAGTCATTAATTTATACATATTTATTTTGACTCATTTTTTTGTTAGCTAATCTTGATGGTAGTAAAATAATTAGTAAATTTGCACTTAAAAAAGAAGAATAGAAATGTAAATAATGTTTTGTTTTTATGTTTTTAGATACGATAAATCTTTTTTGTTTTAATTTATGTAGATTACATTGTATTTGGTAGATGAAGAATTATTTATTTAATTTTTTTTTATGTTAATGATAATAATTTTATATAGGGCCCCGATTTTTGTTAATATCATAAAATTGCTCGGGCCCCAAAATGTTTGGAGAAGTCGACCCTGGTGTCATCTTATTATTAAAAAATTAAACAAATAATATCATCAAAATCATATAATTTTTTTGTTATTCTTAATCAATGGCTTGTATGTCTTGCACTAAACTTTATGACATCAATGTGCATGGAGGAAGAAAAATGGAAAATCACAAGAGTTTTCTCTGCATTACACACCGAATTTAATAAATTTAGTGTGAGAGTTTGTAAGCCATTAATTAAGCATTATAAAATATTGATTAAACAAAAGCAGATAAATCCAACTATTGATAACTAATCAGTTGTTTTTGTAATGTTAGTGTGTAATGAGGAAAAAAAAAAATACATTTATACATATAATAGCTCGGGTAGCAAATATATCCTAGGTACGCCCCTGGTTGTCGCGATCAATAATGCATGCTGGTTGTGGGAAGCAAAGCAACTTGGACTCTTAGAGAGGAAGAAGAACTTGCCATAGATTGAACAGAAGAAATTGACCAAAGTGATTTTTTTTTTCTTATTTGGGTCTTTCAGTGCCAAGAGAGAAAGAGAAAGAGGGTGGACAAATGAAAAATAAAGTATAAGAAAAGAGCAGGTTGCTGACTGAGCCACAAATATGGTTGTTTTAAAAAAAAATTGCCACCTCAGCTTGAGGTTGAATGACCACAACTACATTGGAGATGAATATTTTAACTGATTGGTTGTTCATCCTATGTGGTATCTGTTTTTTTTTTTTTTTTTTTTTTTCACAAACCATACTAGCATAGGAGATGTTCTTAGAGTGCTTATATTGTAACAGTTCAGCCCATCAAATCTCTCAATGGGTTTCATACACACATTATTCACCTTCACACTCATAGATTTGGCTTCACGTAAGCGTTCTTCACGCATAACCCAAAATACGTATCTACTTAATTAAGAGATATGAAGGTTTATATACAAGTCTCGGATCTCACTTGTTAGCAATGTGAGATGTGACATATATAGCATTTTTGGGTTTGAGCTTTTGAGATTTTGGGTTTGTTTGATACTAATCAATATAGTATTAGAGTCTTATTATATATTTGAATTTGTTATTTTTATATGAACTAGTTGGGTTTGTATTTGGATTTGAGCAACGTGATAAGTCCATTGATCTTGTACGTGAGAGGCCAGGGGTGTGTTACATTGCTTATTTATAATTATTAGGTCATTTGGTATTTCGAATTTTCTTTTAGAAAAAAAAAAGTTGTTTTTGTTGTAAAAGAAATGAAGAACAGATGAAGAACATAAGAAATGAATTGAGAGACACTTGTATTGATATATCTGGAGCTTCAGCTGGACAACATTTACAAATGAGAATCATAAGTCTTATATATAGACTTTTACAAAAGATCAAGCAAAGATATTATGAGATATTATAGGAGATATTATATGAGATATTATGGGAGATATTTATGTGTATAACACATGTGGTAAAGCCACAATATTATAACACTCCCCCTTGGATTTATACCATATGTATTAATTTTCTAGGGAAAAACCCAATGGGATAAAACCAAAGTAAAATATATACAGTAATCTCCTGGATCTTGTGATGTTGGACGTTCTCAAAATTATCTCGTTAAAAACCTTGACATGAAAACCCAGTGGGACAAAACCTGATTGAAGGAAAAAAGAATATAGTGTACATATGTCCATTCTGAACTTTGCTCCCCCTGATTGTCTCGTTAAAAACCATGTCAGGAAAACCCAGTGGGACAAAACCTGATTAAAGGGAAAAAGAGTACAATGCAGATATAACAATAGTTAATGTTTTCTTCAAAACATTTCTCACATTTATACTTTGCTAGGAAAAACCCAGTGGGATAAAAACCTGAGTAAAGATATCCATTGATCTGTCAGATCAAAGTAATATTTATAATGATCTTTTGGATCAAGGTAATATATATACGATGATTAGCAAGATCAAAGTAATATTTACAATGATATTTTTGATTAAAATAACATATATACGATGATATATTGAATCAATGTAACATTTATGATAATTTTGTGGATCAAATGATTTTTGGGTGTGCTTAGAGAATTGTCTCATCAAAAACCTTATTAGGAAAACCCAATGGGACGAAAAACCTGATTGAAAGGGAAAAGAGTACAATGCACATATTCCCCAATATGATTAATATACTTTATTTGATATGCTCCCCTTAATGGGACGCTCCCCCTGATAAAAGTTCTTTTAATGCAATCTTCTAGATTGCTAAACTGGGGTATACAGATATTTATTTCATGAAATGAAATAACATCATAAATGATTGGAGGAAGTATGAGCAAAGACTTGCTTTATGGAGTAATATCCATATGGAATCTTTTCAGAATCTTTTCAACATATTCTGATTGATAGACAAACATTCCATTTGATCTATGCTCGACCTTCAAGTCGAGACAATATTTCCTTTCCCATGTTTTTCATTTTTAAACTCATTTACCAAAAATTCAAGAGTTTTCAAGAGCTCTCCAGGAGCTCCAATTAAATTCATATCATCAACATATGTTGTGAATATAGTAAATTCGGATTCTGATTTCTTTGTGAAGACACTTGGGTATATAATATAATTATTATACCCTTATTTTATCAGATATTCACTGAGACGGTTACATCACATCCGTCCAGATTGTTTTTAATCCATATAAAGATTTTTGTATGTTCATCAAATACAGATTACGAGATCTCGATTTACATGCTTCTAGCATTTTAAATCCTTCCGGGATTATAAATATCTGCATTAAGTGAATCATATAGATAAATTATTACTACATCTGAAGATGCATTTCAAGCCTTTCAAAGGCAGCCAATTTTATCAAAAATTTGGAACGTAATCGTATTCATCATTAGTGAATACCAAGTTTCTATAAGAAACCTTGTACTATGAGTCGTGCCTCATGTCTCATGATCTCGTTTTTCTCATTACGTTTTCTGTATGAAAACCCATTAGTATCCAACTAGTTTGACATCTCCAGGTGTCTGGAGTACTATTGGTCTAAATACTTTATGTTTGGCATATGAAGTCAATTCTTCTTGAATTGCTTATTTTCACTTAGGCCAATCATGCCTTTTGCATACAATCATTGATATTATGAATATCATAATTATCGTTTATAATGTCAGTAGCGCTACTGTGTATAAAAATACATCATCAATGATTGTTTCTTTATGATTCCACATTTCTCTCATATGATTTATATAAATTTTCTCAATTTCAATATACTTGAATCTCTGTTGAGATTTCTTTCATTACAATGGATTTAGTCATTTCATAGACTTGTGTCTCATTAGATATATCAGACTCTTTCATAGTTGATTTAGAGAAAGTGGATTTATTTATAACTCGAGTTTTGTTTATATCAGGATCCTTATAAAAATACATTTCAAAAAGGTTCATAAGCTTATGATATACATCAAATGATTTATTTATTGTCATTTACTCTGATCATTCTTTAAGAACAATCACCCGGCTGGGGTTTATGAGATAACAACTTATAAAATCTTGTTACCTTTAATATATCAAGTAACAAATTAATAATTATATGATGATCAATTATCTTTCGTATTTGAGTGATACAAAGATTGAAATGAGACATATTTATATATAGAGAACCGAACTGGTATCTCTATTTTGTATAAGAGTAACTTTTCATTTACTCTTTCTAGAGAAACTTTCCATTTGGAAATTAATCAATACAATGATATATAGATTGTGCGTAAAAATATAAACTATCAGAAGTTTAAATGATCTAATTGGAAGATTTAATCAAAATCAATATTTAATCTCATAATGATATATAATTCTTATCTTAGATCATGATAGAGATGAAATAAGCAGACGTACTACACAATCAAATATCTTAAAAATGTTTGCTAGTCAATGACCAATTACAAGTTTGTAATGGTAAATAATGATTATAAGTAGTGAGACATAGATGACTGCATCAACATGTAATATAGAACGTCTCATATAGAAATCGGTAATTGAATTGAAATAATAAAGTTCTCGTAATTACTTGGAGACGTTTGATAAATGATTCTACTAATCCATTCTGATTATGAGTACAAGCGAAAATTGGATGTTGAACATCGATCTCAACTGGAGACGTTTGATAATACATAAACATGTGATCATCTCGTAGATGCATCAACTAGAACCATAAAATAATGAAAGGGTTCTTTTGGCGGATGAATATGTCCACATATATCCCCTTGAATGATAGGGATTCAAAACCAACTTTAGAATGAGATGGTTTATTTGGTGGATGAATATATCCACATATATCCCTTTTCTGATTAGTAATATAATCCGAATGATAAAGAACGTAGTTTTCTATAATCAGCTTCTGGCCTGAATCACGCACAGATATTCAACATTCTTATTATTCATGGTCTCAATATGACATTAATAAAGTTATATGTTTTTGATCTAAACAGATTTATTTATGTTGTTCTTTGAATAATATCAAGTATCATTGTCTCATTGATACATAATTGACTATTGTTTGATAACAACATTGTGGCTCTTCCAGAGCTTTCTATTAGATCCGTTGGACCTAATACATAATTTAGTATTGTTTGATAACAATATGATGGCTCTTCTAGAGCTTTCTATCAGATCCGTTGGACCTGATACATAATTTAGTATTGTTTGATAACAATATCATAGCTCTTCCAGAGTTTCTATCAGATCTGTTGGACCTAATACATTAATAACATTTGCTCTTAGCAAAGTTGAATTCATAAAATATTTCTGACTCCGCAGAATTATAAGTCGTTGCACTCTCGGCAAGACATATGTTTTTCTTTTTAGAAATTTTATAGACATTATGAGTAATGTCATTTTATATCTTATCTGAAATGATAATAATTCCCCCTCCTTTTTTTTTTTGTTTTTTTTTGTTTTAAAGAGAAATTACAAAGTTGCCCCTGATTTTATAAATTACGGAAAGGCCCCTCAAAATTTTTAATTAATTATAAATCAACCCCAAAACTCTTTAAAAATTGCAAACTGGACCAATAAGTTTTGGTAATTATAAATTGATCCAAAATTTTGCCAAATTACAAAATGGCCCAAAATAATTACAAAACAGCCCATCAAAAATATCAAATTCTCCAAAATTGGCCCAGAGCAAAAATGAGCTCTGTGACCGATCTAGATCAGATCGTGGGTCATGACTGACGATCTCTGATCGTTGCCGTAAAACGCACTGGGCTGGTGCGAAAACCAACAAAGCCCACCGACGAGGTGGCATTGACCCGAATAGGCGATGGGTTTGGGTTGAAACCCACCAACCCAGAAGCAAACCCAGATCAGGGTTTGGTGATACTAGATCAGACGATCTAATTATCCAACACCCATCACATTCACATGTTCATCAATTTCATCTACTGTAAAGTAGACTACTGATATCAGAATTTCCTTTTTCAGCAACTTTAAATTTTGCTCTCCAGGAGTATTAAACACTAATGAAATGGATAAAATATTACATCCAGTTTCATTATACGTTAGGATCTTAAATCCTTTTATGCGATACTCACATCATCATGTTGGATGTGTAGATCCTTATCTGAATATTGCTCTTCATGAGTATCAAGTGTGTATGAAATGGATAAAATATTATTTCCAATTTCATTAAACATTAGGATCTTAAATCATTTTTATGATACTCACAACATCCTGTTGTATGCATAAATCCCTTTTCTCAAATGAACGATATGTAAATATATTACTTCATATATATGAGATAAAATAAAATCATGGATCATAATGATTTTTTGAATTTCCGGTTCGACCATGAACTGTAAGTTCATATATTAATTCTAGAAAACTTCATATTATGAGTGGATTTGAAACCCCAAGTTTCAAATAATGAAGTATGGCATTCATGAATATAACACTGGATCCAGAACTTCAGGTTTTCATCGGTTTTCAAAACTGCACCGTATGGCATTCATGTATATAACACTGGATTCAGAACTCCAGGTTTTCATCAGTTTTCAAAATCGTGCCGACTTAAATATCATAATTCCAGAAACTTTAAGTTCTGGTTTGTCGGTCTAGCCAATCTCATATGTTTCGTAAATAAATAGTTCCAGAACGGTATATATGTTCTGTAAATAAACAATTCCAGGAGGCTGAGCTCACTTGTTATGTTTCGTAAATAAATAGTTCCAGGACGGTATATATGTCCTGTAAAAACAATTCCAGGAGGCTGAGCTCACCTGCTATATGCATAAAAATAAATCCAGAACTATATATATATGTTCCGTTGACGGCACAGCCATCTTATATACGAAATAAATATAGATCCGGAATATAGAGATTTAAAGAGAATAAATTCAGGAATATATATATATATGTTTCGTTGACGGCAAAGCCATCTTTTATACGAAATATATATAGATCTAGAATATTGGGATGTAATTAAATCACCCATCAAGGATCCTTTTTATTTACATACAATCGTACTGATAACGTGTTGTAAAAGAAATGAAGAACATATGAAGAACATAAGAAATGAATTGAGAGACACTTGTATTGATATATCTGGAGCTTCAGCTGAACAACATTTACAAATGAGAATCATAAGTCTTATATATAGACTTTTACAAAAGATCAAGCAAAGATATTATGAGATATTATAGGAGATATTATATGAGATATTTAGGGAGATATTATATAAGATATTATGGGAGATATTTATGTGATATTTATGTGTATAACACATGTGGTAAAGCCACAATATTATAACAGTTTTCGAATTATTGGTACATTATAGAAGCATAATTGATGCTATTAATAGGCAACAGCTAAAGGAAAATTTATGTCAAAGCTGGGAGTCTGGGACAAAAGAGGGAATGCTATATATATGCAATTTATGCATGATGTTTTTGTTTTTCACTAGACCAATTATCACTCTAACATGGTTTGATTAATCTTTTGATTTGAACTCACTACAATAAATTAGGCTATTAATAACGAGACATCCACCACGGGCACAGAAGGCCCGTTGTTGATAAGTAATATCAATAACGGGCCTTTAAATGCCCGTTGCCAATAAGCACTAAAAATATTTTCCACCACGGGCCTTTATGTGCCCGTTTTGGATATGTTTTATTGACCACGGGCAGTTAATGGCCCATTGTGAATAAACTTGTAACAACAACGGGCAGATAAAGGCCCGTTGTTATTGAGAGCTTATATAGTCCAGTTGCCCGTTGTAAAAAAAATCCCCAAATAGCTGATCGAACCCTAATATCTCTTCTCTCTGAATCGACCATCATCTGTTCTCTCTCAATCGATCTCCGGCCGGCCATCTCTTCTCTCTCAATCGACCTCCAGCCATCGATCTCTTCTCTCTCAATCGACCAACAAAACTCCTGTTGCTCACGTATCACGCATCAACATCATCAACATAACTCTTATTTTGAGAAGTCCTGCAATTCAGCATCAACAAAACGATTATTTTGAAAGGTAATAACTGTTATTGTGTTTAATTATAAATCTATGATGGCCAAATGGGTTTCTCTTTTTGTGGTGACAGATGTTGTGGGTGACATGTGGGGTTTTTTTTGCCTTTTTGTGGGGTTTTGATGTGGTTTCTCACGCAGCATCAATGTTTTTTTTTTTTTTTTTTTTTTTTTGTCTTTTGGTGGGTGACATGTGGGGTTTTGCTTGGTTTTTTTTTTGCCTTTTTGTGGGTGATATCGTTGTCATTGGCTGCAGATGTTAATAAATATATGATATTGTTTGCCTTTTTGTGGGTGATATTGTTGACTTTGTGGACTGGGGTGACAGCTGAGTTTGGTGGGGGGTTTCTTGTTGTTGTTCTGGGTGTCCTGTTTTTGCTGTTTGTGGCAGTTGTTTGAGTTTGTTTTGGCTGTTTTCTGTTGTTCTGCTGTTGCTTTCGTGGCTTGTGGTGCTGTTGTGTTTTTTGGTTGTTTGGGCTGTGCCCTATGCTTTTTGTTGTGGTTTGGCTTTGCCTTGTTGAATATATTTGCTTCTTCAAAATATATATATATATATATATATATGATGAGTTGCTTGATCTGTGCGCAGTAAAAAGTAATATATACGATGCTCTTACAGAAAATACAAAAGTAATATATATATATATATATATATATATATATTGATAAAGGTACTGTATATATTATTAGTGTTGGAAACAGTACAGAAAATATAAACTTTTATTGCTTGAATTGCTTTGCAGAAGCAAATTAAGCAAATTACAACACAATGAGACAATAACTACATATTTTGGGAACATAGAAAACAAATGGTCTTTGGTCTTTCAGGTGACCTGTGCACATAAAATATATGATGAGTTGCTTGATCTGTGCACCGTAAAAAGTTTGTCTTTTGTTTTGTTTTTACCTTTGTCTAGTTTAGTTTCAGATTCTGCATTTTAAAGTTACTGTCCTGGAACTTAAAGTAGAATTATTTCAAATATATTCTCAAATCTTAGTTGTAAATAATTCCAATATATTTAAATTTTCATTTTTATCACACTTATCTTGAAATGGACCATGAATGATGCATTGACTTATAATACTATCCATGAGTAGTGTGTGAATATTCCCCTGTCTCTTCCCCTCTGTTTGGGGTTGTTGTGGTGTATTTGTTTGTTGTGTTTTGCCTGGTTTGGCCTTAATAAATCTCTAGCTGTTCAAAAGAAATTGGTAAGAGTCATGTGCTATCTTCGATGGGTTCTTGTTGGCGGCAATATAAGAGTAAGATAACAAAACAAATTAGAAGTGTTCCTTCTGGTCCTGAGGCAACTAGACAACTCCAAATGTTAAGGCCAGATAACATTGTAGATGATGAAGATTGGAATACATTTGTCAAATTTCGATTGTCTCCAGAATTTGATGTAAGTGTAATAAAACTTAACCTTGAACACAAATAGTAACATATAAGACATTTGATTTATTTTTTTTATGATTGTAGGAAATAAGTCGACGCCATACTGAGTTGGCAAAGAAGAATGATACCCCACAAACAACCGGTCGTAAAGGATTTGCACGATTACATGAAGAATTGGTAAAATCGTTTAAGATAAAAAAATTTATATCCACACTAGTTTAAGCTTAATTTTTCTTTTACATATACAAAGAATGTTATGAATTTTTATAGCGGGCTGCAAAATTGGCCAACAATGAAGATTCTGACCAAGTGGATAGGGTGGCAACTTGGATCGCTGCACATAAGCATAAAGATGGAACACCAGTAAACGAAAATGTTGGAGAAATGATTGTATGATAAGTTATTTTTTATAGTGTAATGTAATTTAAATTTATTATATTTATTTATTAATATCATGTAATTGTTTTCTTGATTGATATGTAGAAAGAAATGGAGGTGATTGCTACAGATGGCTCGAAAACAATTAGAGATGATGCTGTAGCTCAAGTTCTAGGAAGGGAGCATCGAGGTCGAGTTCGAGGGCTTGGTTTTGGTGTAACACCAACAAAAGTACAGGCATCCGTGATTGGTAAAAAAACCACGATGCAACTTCAAGAAGAGATGAATGATCTTAGAAAACTAGTCACGGAAATGCAAACTACACTAATAAATATGCAGGTAATGACATATTATGTTTTTTAGTACACCTCGATTTTGTTATATGCATGTGATATATTTTTATTTTATTACTTATTAAGTACATCTCAAATTTAGGCCAATGTTAATGGAGCTACACTAGAAGGAAGAACACATTCTTCTAATATGCATCATCAGGTAAATAATATAAAACCAAAATTTTGTATTCATGTCTTGATTTTGAATTTTTAATTGTTCTAAAAGCTATTTTTTTAGCCACAATATTCAAGTGCTTCAAATCCGGAAGGAAATAGTGAAAGAGTGAAAATTGTTGAATCTTCTTCAAAGGTAATTTTTATTAAAAAAACAAATTAGTTAAATATTTTATAGATACATTATGATATATTTTTTTGTCTTAATACTTTTGTTTTGTGTTTATATGTCAGTCACAAGCTGGGGTTTCTTCAAGTCAAATGAACAATTCACAACAAAATAGTAATAAATGCAAGCTATTGCATTGGATTGGCAATGGAGAAGTAGTGGCAGAAGCTGAAATTGATTGCACCGATCCAAAAGCATTTTGTCATCACATGATTCTTGGACCGTATTGTTGGAGAGTGCGTGTGAAGAAGATATTGGTGAGCAAGGTTCCTTTGATGCGCCCTACTAGTGATTTACATATTCTTGAAGACGCTAGAGGCACTTACATTGCTTGGCCATCAAAATACATAGTTAAATATTAGGATTTTAGTGAATATTTATAGGTTAACTTAATGTTAGGACTTGTCAACTTTTTAATTAGTTGGATGTTTATGGTAGAATGTTGGTACTTGAGGATTTTTAATTGAATGTTTATGGATATATATATATATATATATATATATAATGATATTGATTGCTTTGGAACTTGTTTAATTTTCCATATATTTTCAATAACAGAGTAGTAAATTCAATAAAATATATATATATAATTTTTTCAAATCCAACATCTACCGCGGACAATGCATGTAGAGGGTAACATAACGACCACGGGCATTGATCGTTTTATAAAAAGAATCGACCACGGGCAATGCCCGTTGTATGTAAGGAATCGACCACGGGCATTACCCGTTGTATGTAAGGAATCGACCACGGGCAATGCCCGTGGTTGACGAGTTATCTAAAACGGGCAACGCCCGTGGTCGATAAGTTATCTAAAACGAGCAACACTCGTGGTTGAAATCCAACTTTTCCATCACAGCTCTACCTACCACGGGCGTGATGCCCGTGGTAGATGCACATCTACCACGGGCATTGCCCGTGGTCGATGTCCGTTTTTCTTGTAGTGACTACTTCCTCCTTAGAGTTCAATTTCAATCAAAAAGAATGCCCGTGGTCGATGTCCGTTTTTCTTGTAGTGACTACTTCCTCCTTAGAGTTCAATTTCAATCCTAAAGGTCTTTTTGAAGCCTTCAACCACCAAAGTTCAAACCATGGTATTATAAATATATTAAAATTTTTACCTATTAAATCGCAAAGTGTGAGGAGACTCCTTCCAATTTGCCAAGAAAACAACAGTTATGATTTAATTTCATGATCTCTCTGGATGTTATTTCATTACAATCGTTTTTGCAAAGCAAAACAAATTTGATCACTCTACACTGGCCTAGTAGCACATTGATGAAATTTCACTTTGTATGATGCCATTATTGTAAAATGAATTATAAAATTTACTATGCCATTATTGTATATTTCATCATTTGAGCTGAACCGGCATCGAAGCAACTAGTGCCGGCCAATAGCAAAATGTCAAATTGGTTTCAGCTTAATATTGAAATATGTTTAATAGTACAATAATTCATGAGTTTTTTTTTTTTTTTTTTTTTGAAATCTAACATTAACGATCAAGGGTCTGTTGGGATCTGCCAAAATCAAGTTCTACAGTCTACAAACGTGTCACGCGACCCAAACATCTACTCGCTACTCCCATAACACAAGTGAAAAAACTACCCATACATACTTATAAAATATATATAGTGTTACTTTAGTTTCCAATAAAAAAACGTCAAATGGAGATGCACACCACTTAAGATAAAGAGATGTGCATTCTAAGTTACTTTACATACATGAAGACAATGTTGTTAAATCCAGAGTTTGTATTTAATTAGAAAAATAATTTGATTATTAAATTTAATTTCCACGGTTTAAGAAACTATATGTAATTTAGGCTGCATAGGCCTCTCTACCAAACTTAAAAGGGCAGCTTAAATTCTGAAACTTCTTACTCAAAGGTCCATAGCTAGATATATAGAGTGCTAATTCTTTGGTCCACCTAAGGTTTTTTGCAAATGACTGATTTGAGAAATAGGCACAGCAAGGAGAGTTTATATAAATATTTTAACTCATGAATATTGCTTACGAGTAATTACTTATTAATTTGTTCGAGCAACAATGGCCGGAGAAACGGTTCAATTTTGTTTGTTCCGGTAATGCAATGGTAAGTTACATGTCTACTTTTTTCATTTAATACCGAAAACATGGAAATAAAATTAAAGGTTGATTCAGTAGCATGGGTCTGTCATACACTCACACTTATTTAATTAACATGTTGTTCGAGAAATCCCGAATTTATTGTAATAATTAAAAAAAAACATGGAAACCGGCATGTACATAGACTAACTATGCACCATAAACGGAAGCAGCAGAAAGCCATGGAGAGAGTAGGACATGAAGTGGAGAGACTTTGCCTATAGTCAACCCCATTCCTACTCTCATGTCAACAGCCTCAGGGTTTCAAGATCAAACCCATGAAACAAAGAAGCAAGTGTGAGTTGCGCAACTTGAAGTGCAAACGACACTCCAGGGCAAATTCTCCTCCCACTGCTGAACGGCATATATTCAAAATTATGTCCCCTCACATCGAAATCCTTGTGGGTCGTCAGAAATCTCTCGGGAAGAAACTCACAAGGTTCGGTCCAGACACTCGGATCACGATGGATCTTCCAAAGATTGACAAGTAGACGTGTCCCTGTCGGGACATGGTAGCCACTGATGGTGCAGTCCTCGCTGGATTCGTGCGGGACAGAGAGCGGTGCGGCCGGATGCAAACGCATTGCTTCCTTAAGGATGGCTTGGAGGTAGACTAGATTTTTCAGGTCTGATTCCTTCACTTGCCTTTTTGAACCGACATGGATATCTAGTTCATTTTGTACCTTCTTTAGAACATTGCGATGGTTGAGAAGTAAAGTCAGAGCCCATGTCAACGTAATTGAAGTGGCATCTGTTGCCGCTAAGATTAGATGCTGCAAAAAATAAAATGTAGACAATCAGAGGCGAAGCCAACCTCATCAAATTTGGAAGGTCTGAAGCCATGACAAAAAATTTAAAAGAAAAATGTAAACATCAAAACATTTGGGGTAAAAATTAGGGATCAAGATCCCCTACTCATCTCATTTTTGCTCATCTTTTAAACATCTAGTGACATGTGGCAACCAAATAAACGAATGGTTAGGATTAATTTTTGGATCAAGATCCCTTACTCATCTCATTTTTGCTCATCTTTTAAACATCTAGTGACATGTGGCAACCAAATAAACGAATGGTTAGGATTAATTTTTCTTATTTTTTTCTCTCTACACCTAACAAACGACACCGTTTCTTTAAAATTTAATTTTTTTTTCATTTTTTCTCTCCTCTCTCATCATCACCGTCTTCCTCTTCTCTCTCTCTCTCTCTCTCTCTCTCTCTCTCTCTCTCTCTCTCTCTCCAACTCAATCTCACTTAGAAGTAAAATTGAAAAAAATAAATTATGATGCCAAGAACAGGTTTCTTCATCGGCAACCGGGGATCAAGCAATTCCTTGACTGATTGTGAACGTAAGAGCTCCGGCTCAATTCCTTGACAGATTTTAATCCATTGGATTTCCTTTTAATGAAATCGGTCTTAAGTTATCCCAAAATTCCCAGCTTTTAGAGGGATCCTGAGCTTGCCCTCATTTTTATTTTCTTAGCAACCTTTTCTTACTACTTTTTCTATGCAACACTAAGCAATGACTCGTGTTTATATAGAGGAAAAATGGAGTATTTTTCCATTAGAAGACTCGCAAGTCAAGTCAAGAGGAAGCAAACAAATTCTTGAGACTTTATACGAGAGAGACCAAAACAATGAAATCATATTCAGTCCAAGGCATTGCTAAGATTGAGTTGGAGATGGAGAGGAGAGGGAGAGAGAGAGAGAAAAGAGAAGAGAAAGACGGTGATGATGAGAGAGGAGAGAAAAAATGAAAAAAAAAAAAAAAACTTTTAAAAAAACGGTGTCGTTTGTTAGGTGGAGAGAGAAAAAAAATTAAAAAAATTAATCATAACCATTCATTTGTTTAGCTGCCACATGTCACTAGATGTTTAAAAGGTGAGCAAAAATAAGATGAGCAGGAGATCTTGATCCAAAAAGTAGATAAAATTTAAGTATATTTAAAAAAAACGTTTTGGCCACCTAGACAGTAGAGAATAATTACTACGGTACTACTACTTTGATAATGATAACCCATGCCAAGTGCCAACGCAGATTATTAAATATCGGAGAAGACAATAGAACAGATTGAGATTTCTCTTAAATAAAACAATTAAAATGTCACTGTATTTATGAGACAACTGATATTTCTTCTAATAGGAATACGTCACATGAGTGAGAATAAATTTTTTAAAGAGACGTACCAAGCATGTGGTTTTGATTATGGTATCAGCGTCATGATCAGGAAACTGTGTTGCAAAATGGGGCAGTATAGCCAACATCACGTCCATGAAGTCTTCTTCTTCTCCTTTCACCACTCTCTTCCTCTTGTGCTCTTCCAACCATCCTTGAATAGCAATGTCCAACTCTTTGGCTGTCTTCTTCATTAATGAACTCTCCACGCCTCTTAAATCAAATCATCTCAAAAATGGCAGCGCATCGGACAACAAAACCTGACCAGCCATTTCAAAAAACTTCTTTAATTCATATTTCCATCCATCCTCCTGTGAAGTACTACTCCACCGCTTTCCGATAATAACTCTCAAAATTACGTTAAGGGTTATGTCCCCAAACCATCTCTTCATCTCCAGACACTTAATTAGTTGAACTTATTTTGTTGTATAACTCTTTCATGGAAGTCTCCATCTCGGTTTCTTGAACATGTTTGAGCTTCTCAAGCTGGTTGTTTGAGAGAAGCTCGAGCGTTGCTATCTTGCGACACTGGCGCCAATAAGGGCCATATGAGGCAAACCCAAACATTGAGAAATTGTGGCTTAAAATCTCAATGGCAGGAGTTTTCGGACGGTTGGCGAAGACTTTATCATTGGTGCCACTAAAACACTCCTTAGCATTCTACCAATTACTCACTACTAAAGTTTGATAGACACCCATCTTGATAGTGAAGATTGGTCCGTATTTGTCAGCCATTTTCGCGAGGACTCTGTGATCCGGTTCTGGCCCTCCAAAGAGGTGTAGATGGCCAATAACAGGCCATGCTCCACTGGCTTCCGGTGGTGTTATTCTCTTCTTGCACCGATTTATGATCATCATCATAACATTTTTCGATATCAATGAAAAGGAGATAAGAAAGATTGCAAAGGTCGAAAGTGCAGCGAGAGCATGTAACGTTTGTGAAGAAAGAAGAAATTCCATTTCTAAGTACGTAGTGGGGGTCAGTTTAGATATGGTTATATAGGCTACATATGCTGCTATGCAAATATATGTATATATATATATATATATATACACATTCGATCAAGATTATGTAAATAAACATAAATAAATTGTTATAAATTGAAATGAGTGAATTGTAGCTTGAACACGTGGTTTTGATGAATAAGAAAGTTCATTTCTAAATGTAGTGGGGTACTAAGAGTTTAAATGTGTGCTATATTAAAGTCTCCATGCAATTGTACCTGGGAAAATTGCATAAAAACCCCTAAGTTTATATATAATTGTAGTTGTATGGAATGTTTGTTTGAAATTGCTCAAATATTATTCTTGTCATTAGTTGTCTCTCTTTAAACGTTAACGGTTGAGGAGAGAAAATGTTCTTTTACATACCTAAGAAGACAGAAATAAATAATAAATTATTTAATTATATGTAGATTTTTTTTTTTTTTTGAAATACAACTACTGCCGGGACCTGGTGAGATTAATTAGACTCTACAAGCACGGCCCAAAATACTATCCCTACTATTGGGGAGAGGTTACATATAAACTACAACTCTCACAACCGGAGAGAGGGCTGCTCCCATAAACCGGGAGAAAAACTCCCCACACATGCTTATAAAATGCATATGGTGGGACTCGAACCCCTGACCACTAGGTGTGGAAGGGAGGTGCACAACCATCTCTACTAAGAGGTGATGTGTATATTATTATTTTGTTTTAAATATAAAAATAGAGCTCTACCCATTTTTATTTTATTATCTGTTATATAATATATAGTTTAGAGTTATAAATAATTATATATATATATATATATAATAATTAACTAAGGGCATTTCTAAAAAATTTCATTAAAGGTTTTGAGTATTGGTTAAGTCGGATAATTTTGAGAAAAAGTTCTAAATGCAGGGGCGAAGGAACGTGGGAGCAACCAATAAAAATTTCTCAAATATTTAAAGTACAGTTATTTGTAAGATATTATATTATATTATATATATATATATGTAATGAATACTTCTCTAACCGGGACTGTCCTAACTTTATAATTTTAGGATGTCCAACCATAGTTACACATTAACAGTGGATCCACAGCCCCACATTAACAAATACTCACACCCAATATGAATATGTGGATGTGGTTTGACGTCCTTAACTTATAATTTCTGGACGTTTTTAACTTATAATTTCTAGACGTCCTTACTACAAAACCACTCTATATGTAATAAGGTATGTGGCTCCCACTTGTTAGTCTTTTATGTTTTCTTTTGAACAAAGTCTTATTTATTTATTTATTTATTTTAGCACGTTAGTCTTGTTTTTTGTTTTTTATTTTTTATTTTTTCATTTTTTTTATAGCACGTTAGTTTTGTTTTATAAATTATAAAGAAAAATCCAATTATAACTAATTGTAGGTATTCCTGTTTTATATAGAAGATAAAATATATTCCTTTTAGGGTTTGGTACTTTGGTTTCATGGACATCATGAATTAGTCTTATATATATTATTTTTCAGTTTTATAAATTATAAAGAAAAGTCCAGTTATAACTAATTGTAGGTATTCCTGTTTTATATACAAGAGAAGATATATTCCTTTTAAGGTTTGGTACTTTGGTTTCATGGACATCATGAATTAGATATATATATATATATATATATGTATGTATATATATTATTTTTCAGTTTTATAAATTATAAAGAAAAGTCCAATATATTATAACTAATCGTAGGTATTCCTGTTTTATATATTTAGGGTTTGGTACTCTGGTTTCATGGACATCAATAACATCATGATTTAGTCTTTTATATATATGATTTTTCAGTTTTCTACTTGAGCAATTTTATGCCTACTTCTGCAAATAAAAACTTCTTATTCTTCAAGTTATCTATCTGTATAATTTCATGTAGAGATTACAAATTAATAAATATTTTAGATTTATTTTCTTTATATTTGTTATTTTCTTAGGTTATTAATATGATTTTGCTATATTTATTATAATAGTTTGTTATTTGAACGTTTATTTATTTAAATTAATTCAAAATTATTAGTCCGAGAGCAATGTTATGATGGTGCGCGCAAGTAACATGCGTGGTGAGTGGAATGAGCTACATGCTTTGATTATAAATGATTGTCTGTATGCTTATTATATTTATTGTTTTGCATACCAATTGCAATTGACGCTAGTTTTAGCATCAAAATAAGTTACTTCTATTCATCATTTTTTTTTTACCTAAATTAACTTCTTTTGTCTATATTATTGGTGCTTTGTACAAGATGGAATATAACTTTCTTACAAAATTGATCATGTATAATGAAAGGGATATCATAGAGAAAATTAGTATATATTCGATTATAAATGATTTTAGAGGTTTAAAATAGCGACGGGTTTCATTTTTATTCATAAAGTTATATTTATTTTATTTGTTATACCATTACATATGAGACTAGTCTCTATTACATTTGGTTTTTTAATAACTTAATTAGTTTTTAAATGTTAGTATATTTGTTTTCCATTAACTTAAATATTTATTTGTCTCAGCCCCCTTAAAGCCGAAATCCTAGCTTCGTCCCTGTCTCTCTGAGTCTAATTAGGCATAAGCTAAGAGAAATGCTATTGACAATCCATTAATTATCTATTTAGACAAGACAAGACAAGACAAGAAAGTTACTAAACAAGATAAGAAAGTTCTAAAGACACTCAAAACTATTTTTTTTAGAAAACAAGTTTTTTTCCATCTTTAGTTTTTTTTTTTTTTTTTTCCTCCACTTTTGTGTTTTTTTTTTTCCTATTTTACAAACCCTAAAACATCTTCTTCTTCTTTTAATTTTTTTTTTTCTCACACACCATCAAGCCCTCTATCATTATCATCACCGGTTTATATGTATATGTATATATATATATATATATATATATTTTCTATTATCAGTTCGTCCTGACAATAAATATATTAAAACGAAGAATGTAGATCACTAGATTTACATACTTTGACTCAAAGTGTATGCACTTGTCAAAACTTCTCCATAATATGTGGTCCACATTCTTCGTCCAGATATATTTATAATCCAGACGAACTGACAATAGAAAGACTATATATATATATATATATATATATATAAGTTTTCATGTTTTCCAGTTCAACCAAATATGAAATTAGTTTTTTTTTTTTTCTCAAATACCACCCATGTTCAATCATCACCATCACTAGAATATATATATGTAATTTCTTTTTTCAAGAAAAATATATTTAAAATTATTTTTTAACTCACCTTAAAATCCAAAAAAGAAAAATGAATATTGTTTTCCTATTTTCACAGATTGATCTCCAAAACATTTTTTATTGTTTTGATCTCTCCTCACTTTTGTTTAGTTTTATTCTTGTTTTATTTTTATTTGATTACTCCACATCTCTTTTCCATTTCTAGTTTCAAATTTTCTAAAGAGAAGTATTCAAAACGGGTAATATTAAAATAAAATTGAGTGTCTTTAGAAATTTTATTTATTTATTTTTTAAGTGGAGTGTCTTTTGAACAGAAGTGCTAAAAGATAAAAGAGATAATTTTAAAAAAAAGGAAGCGTCTTTAGAATTTTTTTTTTTAAATTTAAATTTTTAGAATTGAGTGTCTTTAGAAATGAAGTGTAAAAAGAAAAACATTGGATTGTAAGGAGAAACTCTCTAAACTAATTAGAGGATGTTTGTAAATAATATTTAACTAATGATCTTAATTACACAAACACCCTTATCGTGAGTTTATTATCATTATGTTTAGTTTAGTTTAGTTTTTTAAGTTATGTTTAGTTATCGACAGATAAAGTGATCTTTTTATCTATTAAGTAAAATAAAAAATTCTAGGACAATCTCAATCTTTTTTATAATTTCATATTCGTTTATAGAAAATTATGTCATTTCTTTCTTTTATTACGATTTTGCCATTTTTAGGTTTTTTTATTCTTTTTAAAAACCTCCATTGATGGAGGACCAATGGAGATACTCCATCAATGGAGATGGATCATACATGACCTCTGTAGTGGTCAAAAAACCGGCCTGTTGCCTTATAGTCGAGCCCACCATTGAATAGGGGCTAAAGCATGTCTCAAGCCCATTTGTTCACCATTAAAAGGCCTAAACAAGGGTCTGAATAACTAAGTTAGTATGGGTCCAGTCTAAAACAGGCCTAAAGCCCAATCTAGCCTGCTAGGGTATCCGATGAAAGCTATTACGTGGTCAAAAGCAAATTAACTGGTCATAATCATGACAAACGTTACATGAATCCCTACGTCTAACAAAGACCTTATTGCCAGATTTGAAATAATCGAAATGGGCAATAAAAGGCCCGAGATCCACTCCCTCACATAAAGGCTCTAAGACTTCACTATAAATACCAGACCTCTTCTCAGAGACGGGGGTCCTGATTTTTTCACTTTTCAATGTGAAAGCTCTCTCAACTTGGCTCTGCAATTATGTCCTTACATTAATTGCTCTTTCACGATCTCACAGAGATCGACCCAGTCGTTCTCAAAGGCTGATCGACCCAATCCTCGATCGTCAGATCGACCCACGACGATCTGAAGAACCCCAAGGCATCGGCATATCAACATCATCGATACCTAGTGTCGATCCAACCATATCGACCCATAGCTTGATTCTACAACTCTTTTTCTTTCACTTTGTTTATCGAAGAATCTTTTGACTTGAGTGTTGGAGAATCACCCCAAGGGAACACTCCCTCTTGTGGTTCGACCACCGCTCTATTTTTTCTCTTATTTTTAGGTTGCTAGTGCCCAGCTTGGCGATATAATTAATTGTAGATCTGATCGACTTCAACCTCCAATGGAGGTCGAAATCAACCTCCAATTGGAGGTTGAAATCAATCTCCATTGGAGTTCTTTTCGTTCGACCTCTAGAAGAAGAAGATGAACAAAAAAAAAAAAAAATTGAAAATTTCAGTTTTGCTCAATAAGTCTCGGAAATTGTAAAATTGCCCAATAAGTCTCGGAAACTACATAATAAATCTCGGATATTACAAAATAAGTCTCGAAAATACCAAAATAAGTCTCGAAAACACCTATTTAAGTCTTAGAAACACTAAATTAAGTCTCGAAAATACGAAATTAAGTCTTGGAAACACGAAAATAAGTCCATAAAAAAAAGTGTGTGCGAGACTTATTTTCGTAAGTGCGTTTTAAGTGTATTTTTGTTAGAACAACACTTTAGATGCTATTAAAACTTAAGTTATTAAATTGGTAATAGTCTTAAGAATAAGAAGTAAAGAGTGCTAGAAATTTTTTAAATCTTATATATTTTATGTAATGCTTTGGGTTGGGTTGCTAAAAAATAATAGGGATATTATCATTTTCGTCCCTAGGTTTTGTCCGATGATGACTTTTTTAACTGTCTTTCTCATTTTCGTTGATTGGTCCCTATGTTTTCAAAAACCCATCAATTTAGTCCCTCCGTGAGTCAAACGTTAGTTGGAGTTAACGGTCTCAAGGGTATTTCTGTCTTGTAACCATAAACATGCCATGTGTCAACACCACAAAAATAGAAAATAATTTATTCAAAAAAATTATATATTTGTATTATAATCAAAAAAATTATAACACAATTAAAATAAAATAAAAAAGGAAAAAAAAAAAAGCAAAATAATTTATTAATATAACAAAATTATATATTTATATAACAAAACTCATCCCAAGTTTAAATTTCTTTTTTATTCTTTTATTTAATGTAATAAAAAAATTAAACAAAGCAAAACTTGGAAAGCTTCAACCCACAAGAACTGCAATGTCGATGAAGAGCACCAAACCTGATGTTCGCCCACTGTCTTGACCACAAAATCTAGGCATTCTTTACCTCTTCAAGAACCCTCAAATGCTGCAACAAAGGTCCCTTCAAAAAATATAAAAGGTGCACTCGTCTCTCCAAAACTTCAGAGAAGTGTGTCTGCTACAATCGGTGGACATACCCCATCAAAGTCTGAGCAAGTTGTGTGTAAAGGACATGAAAGTCCTGCCGATTTTGGTTTGTCAGAAAAGAAGGGTAGTCCAAATGATACACTGTTCTCAGCAAGCAAGGGTCGAGCTGATGTACCAGGTATCAAATCCAGTCCTATGAATGAACAACTCAATGCTTCTGGCAATTCAAGTTTCAATTCTGAAGCTGAAAATATCAATCCGTCTCAAAAAGCGAGCAGAGATGTAAATTTTGGGCAGCATATTCCCAAGAATGACTTAAATTTGCTATAGTTTGATAATCGTAGTGGATGAGATGAATTAGGGATTTGATTTGGGTTATTTTAGTGAAAGAGATTAATTTTTTGTATTTGATTTGGGTGTTGATTTGGTAAGAAGTTAGAGAGAGTTTGAAAATCGAAGTGGAGGAGATGAATTAGGGATTTGATTTGGGTTATTGAAGTGAAAGAGATGAATTGGGGATTTGATTTGGGTGTTGATTTGGTAAGGAGTTAGAGAGATAGGACTTGAATCTGGTTTTGAGAAAAGAGAAGAATCAGATATGTGAATGGGGGAATCGAGAGAGAAAATATGTTGTGCTTGAGTGTTTGAGTGAAAGTCAGTCATTATATATTGTGGTGTTTGTGAGATTAATTTGTTCTGTAACTGCAAGTTGTGAAGTGAAGATATTCTAGAAAAAATTGAAAAAGGCAAGAAGAAGAAAAAAATAGAACAGATTGAAGAGGAAGAACAGAGATTGAAGACAAGGAACTGGAGAAAAGGCTGAAGATGTTGGTGGAGACCAATATCCAGATTGGATCTCCACCGTTCATCAATCATGATGGACGATAGAGATCCAATCTGGAGATTGGATCTCCACCTCTTTTTTTTTAAATGTTTTTTTTTTTTTCAATTTTTGCTTTTTTAAGAAAATAAAAAGTTTACTTTTCATTTGTTTACTGATTTAAGAAAAAAAAATTCAGATTGAGTTTTTTTTTTTTTAATCATTTAATTAAAATATTAAAAATACTAATTGTCTTCTATTTTAAACTAAATTTTCTTCTTCTTTTTTTTTTCTCAAAAGAAAAACTTTTTTTTTTTATTCTATTTTTTAAAAAGGAAATAAATGGTTAGGGGTAAAGAAGTCATTTTGCTTGTTCTGTAACCGTTGACCGTCAAAAATCTGGTCAAAGGGATCAAATTGATGGGGTTTTTTAAAACACAGGGACCACTTAGCTAAAAAGGGAAAGACAGTTAAAAAAGTGTCAAAAAAAAAAACATAGGGACTAAAATGATAATTCCCCAAAATAATACTAATAATTGATTTTTCTAATTTAATAAAACCAAACAAACCCACTTAAATTGGGTTGGTTTAACTAGGCTAGTTGATCGGTTTGGCCGGTTAGGTGCTCACCCCTATTACCAATGATGCGGAGAGATCGCACGTGATCTCTGAGTGCGTTGGAGACTTGGTCAGGAGCTAATGAAAGAGATGTGGACCAGATTCCACAACCACTATTAACTAACTTTAGTCAACAATTCAGAGGGATAGTCAGTGTAATTAATGCATTTTTGTATTCCAAATACAATTTCACCATTTATTAGGGTATATTAATACAATTTACCCTATACATTTTTTTTAATATAAAGTTTACGGAGAATTATAGATATTATGATCATTGGAGTACTATTAGAGTGGACAAAACTTATAACAAATTCTTGTGGTAAATAATTTGTAACTTTCGTATAAAATTATGAATTTATAAGGTGAATAATATGAAAATTATAAATCATTTATCACCAGTTCACCACATATTTGTAATAAAGATCCTAATATCTAACACTATTTTGAAGTAGAAAAATCCTGCTAGCACAGTTGGAGCAGCTAATTTTCAGCTTGTAATCTTGAGAGAGTATATGGTGATGATGAAACCCGACTTTAACATTGAGTTTTGTTTAGGATCTATAAGCGGTGGCATTTGAACCGAATTTGAATTATTAGGATTCAAATTTTTTGGATTGTCAGGCTGAATGAGGGCATTTTATTATCATTAAGCTAGGCGAACCCGAGACATTATCGAGTAGAATAAACATCATTTACCATCAAGTCACATTTGGCGTTTACCTTTACATTAGTTGGCCTAATTTTATAATTATTATTATATTTTGACATTTGATAACTTTTAGAGTTTTAGTACGTATATATAACATCGGCAAGAAGATGCCTTTAATTTCAATTAATGATGATGATATATATATATATATATATATATATATATATATATATATATTTTTCCTGACATAATTTGAAGATGATAGTTGCAACTTTTGTAAGAGCATATTAGATCATAATTAAATTAAAACATCATTCCCCTAATTGCAATTTAAGTTTGGAGATTCAATTTTTTTTTTTTTATAGTTTTTAATATCGTAATTATAGATTATGGATATTAAAAAAAATGATGAATAGATGGTAATCAATCATTTTTCATCATCATGAAAAAAAAAAAAATGATTAGAAAACATCATTCCCCTAATTACCCGTTTTTAATTTTTCAATTTTTCTATCACTTGCACGTTTTCACACTACAAGAAAATTGATATTTGGTGACTAACTTTTTATGACAATATAATAAATGGTCACTAAATGTCACTTTCAGTAACCATAATAAGATATTAGTTGCAAACATGTACTTCATGGATTCAATTTCTGTTGCTACCAGATTTTTAGGATTTGTGACTAAAGATTTAGTCAATGAATAACTCATTTGTCGACAATGTCTAATTTAGTCACAAAAATATATCTTCAATAAATGACTTTCGATAACTAAATCATAAATGGTTGCAGAATGTTATTTTCTACAATCATTATAGCATGGTAGTGACAAGAAAGATAAATTATAGATCTAATTCATTTCTCTACTAATTTTTTTGTGATTTGTGACTCAAGATATAGTCAAGGAAAATTGTGTTTGGTGACTATGCCAATTTAGTCACGAATTGGAGATTAATTTTTTAGCGCCTAAATTTCCCTCGAAATGCATATTTTTTGAGATTAGTGTTTATTTTTTGTAACTATAATTTTAGTCGAGCAATAATTCTTTGTGACTATTATTTTTAGATGACAAAAAAATAAAAAATAAAAAATAAAAAAAATCTGGTGATATTTTTTTCCTCCAAAGTATATCTTGCAAGACAAACTGTAAGGAATTAATAACTACATGTTTAGTCATACAAGGAGTTGCACTATAAAAAAAATGTATATTATCGGCGAACTATTTTCGACAATGACAATTGTTGTCGTTAATTCATCGTTTTTCGACAGGTAATTTAAATTTTACTGAAATGAGTTTAAATTATTAATTGATAAATCTTATTAATTTTTCAGTAAAATGTTGATTATAAAAAATAATCAATTGGCTTTCAAAAAAATAAAAAATAAATAACAATCAATATGCATTTTCTATTGAAGATGAAGTTAAAGCAAAATGGTAAAAAAAAAAAAATTCTTACTTTCTTATAAGATATAAGATTTTATTTTTATTATTATATAATGAGAATTTTTTAATAAAATATTAATTTTAAAAACAATATCTCAATAGTATGCAAAACATAGATTCAATTAAAATAGTACATAATATTACTAGTTTATATATAAAAAGTATGCAAAATGTATTGACACGCCCCGGAACGGTCTATAATAAAGTATCCCCGGCGGCGCCAATAACTCGATCGGCGCACGCGGGACACGCGATAGTTCTATAAATTATCGTAAAATAAATGGGGCGCGTATGTTTTTCCGCAAGCGCACGGATCGTTACGATCGCATAGCGGCAAGAACGGTTCGGTCCACAGGGAATTCATGAGGTACCTTTTATCGGTTTTAGTCATATATATTATTATATACTATTTACACTAATTACAACATATTTACATGCATGAAAAGTAAATGGTGAGGATGGCAAGAAAGCAATTAAACTAGGAGGATGGCATGTAAACAATTAAACTAAAATTATACTAAGATGGCATAAATTAACTAATTTACACTACATCAATTATAACTAATTAAACTACAATTACACTAAGATGCTTTTAATCTAATTTATACTAACTAACTAACTAATTAAACTAATTACCATCTAATGCAATGATCTTGCAAAAGTGGTAATGAGAGATGGGATGTTGGAATATTGGTGTACAAGTGTAATTATCCAATTAATTAGTTGATTTCTATTAACCTAGGATAGTCTAACACATTTAATAAAGACGCATGCATCAAGAGTTATTCATGCATGGTCTAAATTGTATTATATGCTAATTAACTTGTCAATTAATTCAACACATATATGAATTGAAACTCAATATAGAAAACCAACATATATCATAGATAATATACAAAGTACACCAAACCCCAACATCAATATTAGTTACATAATATAACTAAGGTGGTGTGGATGGTGAGAAATTACATTACACTAAACTAAACTAAGCTATACTAAGCTATTCTAGACTATTATGAGTGTATTTGTGAGCTATTTGGACATTTGGGAGGATTGTTTTAGGTTAGAGGAGGAAATATATATATAGGGAACTGTTTTGGGGAGGTTTTGGATGGAAATATCTTCAAGTCGGTCGTCCCGACGGGTTCAGAACTGCTGGCCGGTGAGCTTGTGCCCGCCGTCGAAGCTCACCATGAAGAAATTGAAGTCGGCGGCGAGTTTTGACCTTCTGGATAGCGGGTACTTTCCCGCTGCATGAAACCGCCAAGATTTGGCGAGCTTGGACGTGCTGGAACGCGGGAGAATGGCCGCCGAACCAAGCTTGAAGGCTTGAACATCCATGGAGGTTTGGAGGATTTGTTGGATTTGTTGGAGTTGAAAACCTTTGCATGGGAGGCTAAAAGTGAGTGCAACGTGACCACCGTGGAGTGGGCTTCCGATCTAGGCGGAGAACCGTCGAAAAAGTGGCCGAAAAACCATCGAAAATGGCCGGAGAAATGTCGGGTCTGTCGTCGGGTCGGGTCGGGTCGGGTCGGGTCTGAATCGGGTCGGGCTGACCCGGTTTGCTGAACAAGACGACCTGACGTCAGCGTGACGTCAGGCGTGACGCATGCAGCGCCAAAACGGTGTCGTTCCAGGGGTGACGTGGTAGGCACACTGTGCGTTGGCTGGCATTTTATAATCTGCACTCTTGATCTTTCCCCTATTCACGGAATCATCAATAATTGCCCGAATATTGCACTTTTGCCCCTGAATTGTCCAAAATGACAATTTTACCCCTGAACTTCCCTAATCACCTGAAACACTTATTTTATCCGTTAAATACCCGGTTTTACCTGAGAAATAAGCACAAAAAGATAGGAAAATGGAGCGCTAAATGTGAATATTTGGAGCGCGATCAGACCCCCAAACCTAACTTTTGCTCGTCCTCGAGCAAAACAAAAACTAACAATTAACACTACTAAAACATAAATAAAGCATAAACTAATTAGTTCGCTTTCGTGGGAGAAACGATGGCACTTAGCACGTGCCACAAGCCTTTTAAACCCCTAGGTGTCCCTAGTAGGAGGAGTGTAGTCTCCTGAGGGTTTACTGCTACGATACCCACAAACGTAAAGCTAACAATTAAAAACTACGATCTAAAAACAAATTGCGAAGCCATACAAAAATGAGATATACAAGAGTTTGTGCAAATGAGGAATGACGCATGTGAGAATTGCTGAGTGAAAGATAACCTAAAGTCATTCAAATTGACTGAAACGCATAATGTAAATCCCATACTCAAAATGGCAAAGCATCAAATTCTACATACTCTAATGCTTCAGATGTAATTCACCTCGACTCTAATCCTCACTGGATTTCACTCTGTTTTTCTCTCAGAGTCCTAGGCACACTCTCTATCAAACACATGCGTTTTGGAAGTTATGTAAATGGCAATCAAATATAACGCATGTGAGTAATCGAAATAAAGCACATTTTATGTGAATTGATCTCATGAAGGAATTGAATGCCATGAACGTGGTAGAGCATATTAAATTTGCATTCCCGAAATAGACTTCCTAAAAGATCAATCGGATTATCCCTACTTTGTATTGGCCATGGGTGATATATGGTGTATGGAAATGGTAGAGATAAGGTACGGAAAATTACTAATCAGGCCAAGGTGTTTATACAATACATTTTAGAATTTTAAGCTCTATATAACTTTAAACTTTTATATTTTCAACAAGCGTCTAGGCTACAACTTTAAATTCAATTTGTGCTAATTGGTTACTCTAATCTTGAGTAACATTGCATTGAACTACAAAGGCTTTAAGTGCTCCATTTTCAACACTTAAATTTTGAAAGCCTTTCTTTTAGCACAAATATAAAATCCGCCTCAATACACGCTTTTACAACTTTTAGAGCTTATCAATTGAATCTTCTAATTTGTACACCTTAACAAGATTAATAACTTAGGTGAGGCTAAGTGTTTAGGTTAGTGGTTTGTGATGGTGATGTGGTAGGTTTATGTGTTTAGGTTAAGTGTTTGGCCATAATTCAACAATGAAGCACTCATAATAGGGACGCGGATGTGTTTAGGATTATTCATGAAACACTAACAAAATCCTAATATCATTTCTAGAAGTCCGTCTATCAAGGGAATATAAATTCAACATGTTATCCACATTTATGAATGTTCTATGGCAAACAATGCAATTGAAGCAATGAGATCACAATGAAAAACATATCGAAGAGTGTATAAGAGTAGAAACATAATTACCCTCAGAAATGAACGCTAAGGCACAAAACTCACGAGTAGTCTCCACTATTAATCCTAACAATCGAGTACGGAGTCTCGTCCACTTAGACACTAAGAGAAAGGGACTAATTTCACATTATGCAAAGCAATCCTAGACTGACAAAAGTTATCCAGGACTCAGCTACCAATACATGTGAAAGATTCCTCAATGGCACTACACACAACATCTCATTCAAACAATTTGTTCACAATGGCTCATTCGCAAAAATTTCAAAATTTTGACACGAAAACACAAAAATCACAAAAAATTGAAAAAATTGACACATGTGTTCACACCCCCAAATCTAAACTCGACATTGTCCTCAATGTTGAAAACTTAAAGTACATGGACAAGGAATTCGTGATTTGGAAATCCGAGCACAAAGCATCCTAACACTTATATACAACTAAACACACACAAACAGACAAAATACCATGTGAAGATGCATCTAAATATGGAGAAAAACATTCCAACAAAAACTGTCAACTTTTGAAATTCGAACAACGTCTGCTTTTCAATGCATATCTTCAAAGATACTCCATAAAACATGCTTAAATTTTGAGACAAGAATATAGACATGCAAAGGAACACTTTTCATGAAGAAAATATTTTAAAATTCAAATCGGAAAAGTGTGAAAACAGACGTTGAAAACAGGTCACGTGCAGAATTTTGAAAACAGGGCACGTCTGTGACCTTCGGTCGAAGAAATACTCATACTTTTAAACCGCCGCCCAGAACTTTATGTTCTTTAATCGTTGGAACCGTATCGAAAAAACGATTAACGCAACTTGGGCGGAAAAATTTATTTCTTCACCGATTAGTACATTTTTTAAGAAACATTTGACTCAAAATTTTCGAAACAGGGCATCTTTACAAGGTTTGAAAAACAACAACAAAAATAAAAACAAAAATACAATAAAATATATATATACAATCCTAATATCTACAACTAACATGGAAACATATATTTACATTCCTAATTATCCACCACTAATCACATTACAAAAACCAATCCTAATCACTAGGCAACACAATCAATTCACACTCTTAAGCTAAACAATAGATATACTTGAAGTAAAAGCTCAAAAGTAGAAGATTGGACCTGAGAATTAGCATTCGTAGGATGATGTGCTTCGTGGTATGGTGTATTGGTGCATGGTGTGGTAGGTGGGTTTAGGTAGGCGGGTTCATTCCCGCGGCACGAAGTGGCGGTGGTTCCTCCAGATGGTGCGGCGGCTTCGTCTCTTATGGACGGCGGGCTTATTCCCGCGGCATGAAGTCGCCGTGAACTCCACGAGTTCCTTCCATCTGGATGGCGGGTTAAGTCCCTCTGCATGAGGTCACCGACTTCCTTCAGCACCTTCCACGGGTTCTGACCTTCTGGACAGCGGGCTTTGTCCCGCGGATATGAAGTCGCCGTGGACTCCGCGGGTTCCTTCCGTCCGTCCGGCGGGCTATGTCCCGTTGCTATGTCTCGCCAAAGGTTCAAAAAGAACCCGGCGGCTTTGTTGGGCGGGCTCATTCCCGCGGTAGATTTTTCTTCTTCTTGATTCCTACCCCTACACACACAAAAATCACACAAACAACTATCACAAGCACATGCTATACAAGTAATAAGTAAGGAGTCCAAAAACACCCCCAAACCTATCTAATTCTATGCATCCTATAGCATACTTGCAATATGGTTAATGGATAATTAAGAGACTCAAATTCTAAACACAAAATAACAATACAAATACGAAAATAAAAATAAGGCTAAACCCAACAAAATATACGCTGCACATTTTTAGTTCCCCGGCAGCGGCGCCAATAACTCGATCGGTGCACGCGGGACACGTGATAGTTCTATAAACTATCGTAAAATAAATGGGGCACGTATATTTTTCCGCAAGCGCACGGATCGTTACGATCGCATAGCAGCAAGTACGGTTCGTTCCACAGGGAATTCGTGAGGTACCTTTTATCGGTTTTAGTCTTATATATTATTATATACTATTTACACTAATTACAACATATTTACATGCATGAAAAGTAAATGGTGAGGATGGCAAGAAAGCAATTAAACTAGGAGGATGGCATGTAAACAATTAAACTAAAATTATACTAAGATGGCATAAATTAACTAATTTACACTACATCAATTATAACTAATTAAACTACAATTACACTAAGATGCTTTTAATCTAATTTATACTAACTAACTAACTAATTAAACTAATTACCATCTAATGCAATGATCTTGCAAAAGTGGTAATGAGAGATGGGATGTTGGAATATTGGTGTACAAGTGTAATTATCCAATTAATTAGTTGATTTCTATTAACCTAGGATAGTCTAACACATTTAATAAAGATGCATGCATCAAGAGTTATTCATGCATGGTCTAAATTGTATTATATGCTAATTAACTTGTCAATTAATTCAACACATATATATGAATTGAAACTCAATATAGAAAACCAACATATATCATAGATAATATACAAAGTACACCAAACCCCAACATCAATATTAGTTACATAATATAACTAAGGTGGTGTGGATGGTGAGAAATTACATTACACTAAACTAAACTAAGCTATACTAAGCTATTCTAGACTATTAGGAGTGTATTTGTGAGCTATTTAGACATTTGGGAGGAGTGTTTTAGGTTAGAGGAGGAAATATATATATAGGGAACTGTTTTGGGGAGGTTTTGGACGGAAATATCTTCAAGTCGGTCGTCCCGACGGGTTCAGAACTGCTGGCCGGTGAGCTTGTGCCCGCCGTCGAAGCTCACCGTGAAGAAATTGAAGTCGGCGGTGAGTTATGACCTTCTGGACCGCGGGTACTTTCCCGCTGCATGAAACCGCCAAGATTTGGCGAGCTTGGACGTGCTGGAACGCGGGAGAATGGTCGCCGAACCAAGCTTGAAGGCTTGAGCATCCATGGAGGTTTGGAGGGTTTGTTGGAGTTGAAAACCTTTACATGGGAGGCTAAAAGTGGGTGCAACGTGACCACCGTGGAGTGGGCTTCCGATCTAAGCTGAGAACCTTCAAAAAAGTGGCAGAAAAATCATCGGAAATGGCTAGAGAAATGTCGGGTCTATCGTCGGTTCGCGTCGCGTCGGGTCGGGTCACATCGGGTCTGAACCGGGTCGGGCTGACCTGGTTTGCTGAACAAGACGACCTGACGTTAACGTGACGTCAGGCGTGACGCATGCAGCGCCAAAATGGCGTCGTTCCAGGGGTGACATGGCAGGCGCGCTGTGCGTTGGCTGGCATTTTACAATCTGCACCCCTGATCTTTCCCATATTCACGGAATCATCAATAATTGCCCGAATATTGCACTTTTGCCCCTGAATTGTCCAAAATGACAATTTTGCCCCTGAACTTCCCTTATCACCTGAAACACTTATTTTATCCGTTAAATACCCGGTTTTACCTGAAAAATAAGCACAAAAAGATAGGAAAATGGAGCGCTAAATGTGAACATTTGGAGCGCGATCATGTATCAGATATGAAGTTGTAGTAGAAGAATGGTAAAAGTAACATTAATGTGTTTTGATGAAAAAGACCATTAAACTTATTTAGTCATAAAAGGTACATTTTTCTGTAACTACATGATTGATAGTCGCAAAAGCCTTCTACAATTTGGTTAGTGCTACTAACTTTGCGACAAAAGAAAAAAAAAAGTTGGGAAAAGTATTTAATAACTAAAAACATACCTTGCGCGGCTAAAAACGTTAGTTACAAAATACGTTTTTTCTTATAGTATCATTATAAACACAGTAAAATGTATGATAGAAAACAAAACATGCTTGATAGCTAGAAGTTATGAGAGAGAACTTGAATTAGTAACTAATAAATTGAGACTCCATTAATTAATGGAGAATAAAAGCTTACACAAGCTAAGAAGCATTTTATTGATTGTATTTTTTGAATGACAGAATGTCGCTAAATCCCATCTGCAAGACAAAACCTTCACTAAGAGTGTGTTTGGTAGGGTTGAAAAGGGAGAGGAAAGAAAATGGTGGAGGTAAAAGGAAGAAGAAAAAGGAGGAGTATGTGTTTGGTATGGAGAGAAAAATGGAAGGAAGGGAAAAATGGGAGGACAAATTTATGGGTGAGACCCACTATTTTTAATCCTCCCAAAAGTGGATGGAAAAGGGAGAGAAAAGAGGGAATGCTTTTAGATTTAATTAAAATTACAAATTTGTCCATCTTTTTTAATATGTAAACTATAATGTAAGGGTAAAATAGTATGTTGAGGACTAATTCTGGATTGCCACACGTCCAACAATTATGTTATGTTAAAGAAAATAAGAATGTAAATAAACACATGCAAGAACATAGATTTTATGTGGAAAACCCTAAAAAGGGAAAAAACCACGGTGCCCCGAAAGGCAAGAAAATAATACTATGATTAGTTTAAAGGTTACACGCTCAATAATCTCTCTCTCTCCTCAAAGTTCTGAACCCCTTCACTGTTGATTACATGGTTCTATTTATATTGGATTGGCTAGGGTTTCTTCTTGCCTATGCCGTGTTGGTGGTGGAGTCCCTAATTTGACTTGCGTTAGGAATCTGATGTGGTGAACGGATTATAACTTGTTTTTTGTTTGGGCTTCTTCAGGAGGAGATAAGGTTATGTCCCATTTGGAGTGCAACACCTTTTAGGCCTTATACCTAGATGAATCCTTGATTTAGGAGGTATATTGGAATGAGGTTATTTTTTCCCGTATTGGCCGAGCAGGTTTGGGCCGAGTAAGGATATTTGGCGAGCGCGATTCTTTCCCTTCCTAGACTGGGTTGCTTTGGCGAATATATTTTTGGTCTTCATTGATCTTGGTGATGTGGCCAGATGACGTGCCAAATGGTCAACGTTTCTTTCATTGACTGGTCGAGAAATGACGTGGCGGTATCCTTCCTCTGTGTTTTTCGCTTATTTTGCTGACGTGTCTTTCAGCTGAATATATACATACAGCAATACCCCCATAAATATTTCGAGCCGAATAAGTAGCTTGGTCTTCCAATTCCTTTGTTTCTGTGAGCAGTATTTATATTCATACTTGGCTTCTGGCTTTCTGGGAAAAATTCTTTGAAGATTCTTTCCCTCATCTTTTTTTATCTTTTTTTTATCTTTTATCCACATGCCAACTTCAGTACTTAATGCTTCCACATCAAGCTTTCATTTTTAACCACAAGATTTTGAAAAATTGCACCTGATTTGACGCAGTGAAATGACGCTTTGACTGCTAGGTGTTCCCTGAGATGCCACGCGTCCATCATTTGGTAGGCAGTTTCGTCACTGCCCTGTACACATGTGGTTTACTCTATCAACATCACTCATTTAACTTTCGAATTTTGAATTTTCCTCTTTTTAAGCGAAACTGTTCCACTGCCCTCTCCCATTCTCTGATAACCTCCATTCCTCTTTTTTTTTTTTCATCAAAATTTGCTCAAAGGGTTTCGAGTTGCAGGTTCTTGATTTTCGTTTCCCCACACTGAGATTCGCAACAATTTTCCTTTCGTTTCTCTGCTTTTGATTGTCAAACGATTCGAAGGATTTAACCACGCTCCTTTGTTTGCTTCTCTAGGTCTTCCACGTAACCTCTGTTTTAGGGATTTTCTGGTGAGATTTCATGGATCCATCTTTGCGTTCTTTGCTTTTTAATCAAATGATGCGAGCCCTAGAACTTGGTGACAAAAATACCGCGGACAAAATCGAATCATTGATACGTAATTTCCATCCAAGTTTTCCCATTCCATTTTCTGTTTATGTTCCTTATGTTTAGGAAACTAGTGCCCCTGATATCTCTCCTTCTTCTTCTTTTGGTAGCGATTCTTCAAAGATGACAAGGTCCTCGAAACCCAGTGGCAGTAGGCGAAAGGCTCCCAAGGCTCCCAGAGAGTCTCTGTTGGATGCTTAGACGATTGTTGATTCAAACGTCGAAGATCATCAAAACGATAGGTTACATTTCTCATTCAAGCGTTCGAGTGCTTTTGATAGCGAAGTGAATGTTGTCGGCGAGCAAGAACTTTGAAAATATAGGAGTTGATTCAATACACCCGACAATGTTAATTTGTTACTGCCCGACAATCGAGCTGCACGGAATCCTCCACAAAATGATGTCACTGTTTATGGCTCGATGCTTAGTTATGGGGTAACATTTCTCTTTTAGCCGTTTATTGCTAGATTCCTTATGGATGCCAAGCTTGCACTTGCCTAACTTGCTCCAAATAGCTACAAAATTTTGATATGCCTGTGTCTAATATGGAAGATGAAGGGTTACGGGCCTCCTACCCCTCGTGAGATTCGCCATTTCTACACTTTGAGGCAATCGGGTCACGGTGGCGCTTACTTTCTTCTCTCCTCTGCTGTGGAGAACTGGATTCCCAAAGGTACGGTGAATCCAGGCAAGTGGAAATCTCGGATGATGATAAGAAGAAAGGTTTTATTTGGGGTTTCCCTATCTCAAACAAAAGATGGAAAAAACAATTGGTTTTTTGTAAATGGTGCATGGGGCAGAGATGCACCTCTTAGTACTCGCCGGAATCTCTTGGCGAGAAAGGTCCCAAGACACTTTACTTCTCTTGATTCTTGGTCGAAAACGCTGCCTGTTCTATTGGATGATGAGATTTCTCATCTTGCGGTAGCCACCGTTCTTTCTTTGGCTGAAAGAGGTCAATCATTCCTCTTAGATGAGGAGAAAATGATTGCTCAGCGGATTTTTTCACGTTTACCCGCCAGGCTTCCTCGCCGTAAGTTTCTTCCACGCTTATCTTTTGGTATTGTTACTTCTGTTGTTAGTCTGTGTTGGTAATGCTTTACTTTTTCTCGCAGTGAGTAAAGTCGACGTGGTTTACGATGTGCAAGCTTGGGCGGTGAAGAATTCTGCTGCTACCGGTCAAAGGCAAGCTTCTGAATTGGCTAAGGAGGGAATCACCGCTTCGAATGGTGATGACTCCTAAGGTAGTAAGGGCGTCGGTGACGGTCCTGAGAGAGACGTTGATTCTGATCAGCATCACGAGCGCTAGGAGGTTGTCGTGAGACATACCCCCAGCCGCAAAGGTAAAGAAAAAGTAGGCGTTTCGGGGGTTAGTAAGGACATCCCTATTTTTGATATGAGTGTCCCTAAGACTTCTACAGACCCTGCGAGTGACTTGAATCCTAAGGTTAGTCGGGGAAAGCGCCTAGCCAAGAGTACTCTTGATCACGCTGTTCGACCAACCAAACGAGCTTCAAGGGTCATTCAGTATGTGGTTTCGTCAAATGAGGAAGGCACTAGTGAACCTATGCTCGCCGAAGTTACTCCAACTGAAGGTGCTACTACAGAGGTTCCCATTGAAAAGGTAACTGTTGCGGTCCTAGCTCCCCACCCTGAGGATGTCAGTGAACTAAATGTTTATACTTCCGCTTCACTAAGCCCAGCCACCCATTCAAAAAATACAGGTGAGCAGAATGTTACTACTCCGACCAGTTAGCCAAGATCGTCCGACTAGCCAGGGCTGTCTGCTCCCACTGCAGATATGGGGGTTATGTGTGAAAGACCCCATACGAATTCAATTGAGGCCGATGGGGCACTCGACTTTGTCTCCCTTTTGGATTTTTCTGCTACCAAAATTTTGTCACACTTGATCAACAATGACGTTTACATCTGTAAAGGTTAGGAGCATGTGAGGGACAAGTTGTATAACAAGAAGATGAAATTCTTCTTCAACTGTCACTCCCTGGTAAGTCTTTCTGGTCTTTTTGCTTCATCTGTTATACTTCTATCTTCTAACCTTTGTGTTTTATCCAGATGATGTCCGAGATGGCAGATAATTACAAATGCGGGAATACAGTTTCTGCTGAGAATAAACGCTTGCGTGAGTAGATATCTCGTTCGGTGGCTGACAAGTTCAGTGTGGAGGAATCTTACTCGCAGCAGTTTGCCTAACTGAGGGAGTCTGCTAATGGGTTTTTGACCGCCCAATTGGCTGCTGAGGAAAAGTTATCCATGGTTGAAGAAGAAATCCAAGCACTGAAGGAGCAATTATCTACCAACTAGGATTCATTCGCAGCGCGTATGGAAACTAAGAGGTTGGCCGAAGAAGCCAGGGAGAAGGCCGAGCGAGAGTCGAGTGATCTGCGTAACCAGTTGGCCTCAAGAGACGCCATCTTTGGGGATTTGAGAGCTGAGTTAGAAGTCCAAGTTGTGGATCGGTTTAAGAGGTCTCCCGCTTATGATGCACTTCTCCTACGCGAATTCGAGTGCGGTATGATGCAATCAAAAAAGTTATTTGCAATGAAGGACCATTCAAATGAGAAGGCCCTGAGGCGTTTCGACAAGTCCCTTCAGCTACATATGGATAGCGCGGTGGGTTCAATCAAGGATCAGATAAGGCGATGGAAAGCCCACTGCCATTATACGAGGATTGAGCCTCATTCGATACACCTGGAAGTCCCTACTAAATGCGTGTTCAACACTTATTATACTGGTAAAAATGGGAAGTCTCACTAGTTCTGGCGATGAACCTGATTTAGGTCCTGTTTCTAGCCCGGACTATGGACCTTTCATTTTGGAGGGAGACGAGGAGATAGTTTGGCCATCCGAGGATGAGATTGATGATGAGAAGGATAATAGGGGTGCTCCTCTGGCAGATGCTTTAGTTTTATCTATATAGTTCTCATTTTTGTAATCATATTCATCCTTGTAAATTTTAACATTTATTTATACAATCTGTTGGTTTGTTCGACTATTGTGACTGACTTCTTGGTTTAGGTTCAAAGTCCTTTTAGTCGTTCAACTACCGTTGCTGAATTTTTGGCTTAAGCTCAATGCCTTTTTATTGTTCAGCTACTGTTGCTGAGTTTTTGGTTCAGGCTCAAAGCTTTTTTATTGTTCAGCTACCATTGCTGAGTTTTTGGTGTACTCAATATTTGTCAGGACGTATCCGACCATACACCAAGTCTTTAAGCATATTGTTGGGATGTCTCCCGCTTTTGCTTATTTTTATTTGGGTTGCTAGTTTGTTCGACCCCCATCGTTTCTTTCGGGATATATTTCTAAGCGCTATTTGTTGAATGCTTCATTTGCATTTCTAGGGGTCGTGCTTTGCCAATGGTGGCGAGCACTGGTTGGTCTTATAGCATTTTTTCTAGCTCAGGCTGTTGTGCCGTATTCGTCTTAAGCCTGCTATGGTTGGAGAGTATCCCGTTCACCTTCTTTTATGTTGCTGAGAGTTTTAAACTCATTTTTGTGCAACGACGAATAGCTTCTATAGCTAATTGTGACTTGATTTCATGAAGGCATGAACTTTAGTAATAAATTACTCTTTATTGAATATCTCCTACAATCTTGACAATATTTGAAAAGGAAAGTACTGAAAAGGAAATTCTAAAAAAGAAAAACAAAAACAAACTCTAAAGAGGGGAAGAAATCAAGGGTAATAAATCTTCAGATATTATGCATTGCATGGTCGAGGGCGCTCGCCGGCTCCTCTTTGAGCGATGCGATATGCTCCATGCCTTGTTATGCCGGTAATGTGATATGGCCATTCCCATTTATCCGCGAGTGATGCCGTATCTTTGTTTTTAGTTCCTGGGGCCACTCTTTTCAGCACTAGGTCGTCGAGCACGAATCTCCTGACATGCACATGTGAATTGTAGTACCTGGTTGCCTTTTGTTGATAGGCTGCATTCCTTATTTGGGCGTGTTCCCTTCTTTCCTCCAGCTCGTCCAAACCATATCTCAGCATGTCAATGTTGAGTTCTGGTTGAAAGAGTTGTATTTCGATGAGGAGAATGTTCTTTCTACTAGGATGACATCTTTGGCTCCGAAAGCCATGGAGTAAGGTATTTCGCATGTTGAACTCCTTTCTGTGGTTCGATAGGCCCATAGTACTTGCAGTAACTTCTCTGCCAAATTTCCTTTCTTGATAGCTGTTATACGTAAAAATAGTCGTGAGGGACACGTCATCACCATAAAAGGCCATGCAAGCAGGAGTCAAAATAAGTCAACTTATGAAGCAGAAATCCCCCACGACAACTTACTCGGAAAAAAGAGTAAGTAGCCCGACCGCAAACAAAGACAATCAGCTTGGGCAGTAAATCTTACTCGGGCACATACTCGGACACACTCGGGCACACTCGGACATACTCGGGAGTCAATAAGACAGATAGTCACCAACGTTCATATTCCAAACACAGGACATAATCAGCGACTAGCGTCTCCACGATAAGCAACGGTGGGGCTGCTCAGAGTTCAAATAAGGAAAACAAATAGTTTTCCCGCAAATAAAAGAGGAATCAGAATCAAACTTGGACTCAACCAAATCAGGAAATATACTACAAAAAAGGAAGCAGAATCCGTTTAGGACTAGAACACACGTCCAAAACTTGGGCACCAAGTACCAAACCCTAGCGGCAGCATCAAACCCTAATAGCAACATGTATAAGTACCCCTTTTATACAGAAATAGGGGGTACGCGAGAAAAAGAGAAATTGTAAGGCAATATTTTTGTAACAATTCTTCATAGTGAATTTGGCTTCGTTGCTAAGGCAATAACCCCTGGATGTTTCTCCAATCATTGGAGTTTTACCACGTAATTGCTTGTTATTTCTTCTTGATTGTTAATCATTCTCGTTCATGAACTATAGCAATTCGAAAATAAATCATTGACTCGGTGACCATCAAAAATCACCGTCAACAATAGCGAGCTTGGCTTTCAAGTTGTGCTTAATAATCTTGTTCACCGCTTTAGTTTATCCATTTTTCTGTGGATGAGCCAGAGATGCATAGTAGTTGTTGATCCCATATTTTTTACACAATTCCCTAAACTTTTTGTTGTCAAACTGTGTTCCGTTGTCAGTAATGATGGTGTTCGGTATCCCAAATCTGTACAAGATGTTCTTCTTCACAAAGTTGGTAGTATTTGCTTCTGTTATGTGCACCAGTGGTTCAGCTTCTACCCATTTTGTGAAATAGTCCACAACCACAATGACGTGTTTTGCTCCTCCGACCGCTGCGGGCATTGGGCCGATCAAGTCAATTGCCCATATGGCGAATGGCCAATGGGAAGTGATTTTTTGCAGACTTTCAGGTGGCTGGCGAATGTTGTTTGCAACTTTCTGACATGCTTCGCACCTTGCCGCTATTCTTTTTGCATTGGTGAACAATGTTGGCGAGTATAACCCCTGCCTTAATGCCTTATGGGCTAAGCTGACACCTCCAATATGATTCCTGCAGCTTCTGCTATGTATGTCTTTTAGGATTCCTTCAGCTTCTTCAAATCTAACACATCTCTGCAATACTCTCGAAAAACCTCTTCTGTACAGTTCGCCACTGAGAACTGAGTATCTTGTAGCTTTGTATTTCAATCGTTTTGCTTCTAGTGGGTCGCTTGGCAGAGTGTCATTGATGAGATATTCTCTTATTGGTGTCATGTAGTTGTCTAGCCCACTTACGATTACTCCAACCTCAATCTGCCTGGTTATACTTGGCTAGAATAGATGAGCCATATGGACGGTTTGAGGTCAGATATTAACCGTGGCTGAGGCTAGTTTAGCTAGAGCATCGGCCTACTCGTTCTTTTCTTTTGGGATTTGCACGATCTTGAATTCTTTGAATCGCCCTAGCAATCATTTTGTCAATTCTAGGTAGGCGATCATGCTTTCATCTCTCGTCTGGTATTCATCCATCACTTGGTTGACAACGACTTGGGAATCGCTGAAAATTTCTATCTCATTGGCTCCTAAAGCTGTGCATACTCTCAACCCTGCTATTAGTGCTTCATACTCGGCCTGATTGTTGGTAGCTTTGAAATCAGAAAGCAAGGCACATTCAATTAAATCTCCTTTTGGGGTTGAAACCACTATCTCTGCCCCTTGCCGTGCGTATTTGATGAGCCAACGACGTGAAGTTGCCATCAAAAAATTTTCTTCGATGTTCTGCCATCATTTTTGCAACTTCGACGCTTGGTTCAGTAAATTCTACCATAAAAATTGCTACCGCTTGACCCTTAACTGATGTTCTTAGGAGGTATTCTATGTTGAATTCGCTCAATTCGATTGCCCATTTTGTTAGCCTGTCGGACACTTCAGGTTTCTGTAAAATTAACTTGAGGGGACAGTTTGTGTATACCTCGATCTTGTGGGCTTGGTAATACGGCATCAGTTTCCCTGCTACTGTTATTAGTGCGAGCGTCATTTTCTCGGCTGGCGAATACATTGTCTCGGTAGGTAACAGTGCTTTGCTTGTATAGTACATTGGTTTTTGGATTCCCTCTTCTTGTCTCACTAGTACATAACTAGTGGCGGCTTCTGTGACGGACAGGTATATGTACAATGTTTGTCCAACAACCGGTTTTGACAGCAGTGGTGCTCGACCGAGGTACTCTTTTAAGGCATGAAAAGCCAGTTTACAATCTTTATTCCATTCGACCCCCTTACCTTTCTTGAGGGCTCTAAAAAATGGTAAGCACCTGTCTATTGATTTTTCTATTAACCTGTTGAACGATGCCAAACACCTTGTAAGTTTTTGGATGTCCTTCAGGGTTTTCGAGGAAACCATATCGGCCAATGCTTGGATCTTGTCAAGGTTCACTTCTATTCCTCTCTGATGCACCTGATACCCAAGGAACTTACCAGATGGTACACTGAACACACACTTTGCGGGGTTCAGTTTCATTCCAAACTTGGTCAACATGTTGAAAGTTTCTCACAAATCATCTACATACCTGTTGACCGTGACACTTTTTGTCAACATATCGTCGACATATACCTCTATATTTCTTCCTATATGGATGGCGAACATCCTATTGACCAGCCGTTGATACGTTGCTCCAACATTTTTTAAGTTGAATGACATGACTGTATAGCAGTACAGTCCATGATCTGTGGTGAATGCTGTTTTATCTTCATCCGGTTTGTGCATTTTGATTTGGTTATACCCTGAGTACGCATCCATGAAACCCAGAAGCTCACGTCCGGCTGTAGGTTTGACTAATTGGTCGATTCTTGATAGTGAGAAGCTGTCTTTGGGGCAAGCCTTATTTAGATCAGTGAAGTCTACACGCATCCTCCACTGATTTTTCTTCTTTTTCATGAGTATGACATTCGCCACCCATTCAAGATATTTAACTTCTCTGATTGATCCTTCTGCGAGTAACTTGGACACTTCTTCCCTTATGGTTGCACTTCTTTCTGAATTGAAACTCCTCCTTTTCTGTACCATTGGCTTACTCTTTTCATCTATGGCCAAATAGTGTGAGATCACACTTGTGCTGATTCCTGGCATATCTTTGTGGCTCCAGGCAAAGATTCCCTTGTACTCTTTCAGTAAGTTTGCTATTTCCATCTTAACCTGTTCAGACAACCTTACTCCAATCTTGACGGTTCTATCACGTTCTTTTTCATCTAAAACAACGGACTCGGTTAGTTCTTCCATTTCTCTATCTGCCTTATCCCTTAGATTGAGTTCAAAAGTTTCTGGGTTCTCTTCCTGTACCTCTTAATTGAGTTCAAATATGCCCAAATTTTCTACTCCAGTTTTATCGTTAAAAATCAATAGGTTGGCGCGGCGAGCCATCTCTTGTGATCCCTTGAGCTCTCCGATTCCGAATTCTATTGGGAATTTTATTTTTAGTGCATGAGTTGACGTGACCACCCAGGCCTTGTTCAGGAATGGTCAGCCGAGTAAGGTATTGTACGGTCAGTTGCAGATATCAACGACAACAAAATCTAACAGGATCGTTCTTCGACAAGGTGTTGTCCTGAATCTTACTGGTAGCTTTACGGTTCCCAAAGATCTTATTTCTACACCTTTGAATCCTTTCAGCGGTATATGGAAAGGCTCCAAGTCTTTTTTGTCCAGCCGTATCTCGTCATATACCCTGGCACTCAAGATGTCGGCCAAGCTTCCATTATTTATCATTACTCGAAGGACGATCCTATGGGCTATTTGGACTCCCACTACGATTGCATTGTTGGGTTTTGTGTCAATTCCTTCTGAATCCTTTGCCGTGAAAGCTATTGGGTCCCATCCTTCCTTTCCCCTCTTAGGGCTTCTCTGCACTAAATTTATCTCCGTATTTCTGCTTTAATATATTACCTCTTGGACTTCTGACATTCTTTCTCTATTACTCCGATCGGTATGAGGTCCGCCAAAAATGGTGTTTATCGTGGCACTTAAGCTGCTCTTTCTCGGGCTCATTTTTTCTTGTCTGCTCCTTTAGTGGCTGTCTTGGCGACCACCATGCTTGTCTCCTTTCAAGGTGCAATCCTTAAAGTGTTCATCTCTGATTAGGCTTTCAATAACATTTAGAGGTGTCGTGCCCGTGATCTTTGTGGAAACGACAGTACTTCGTTGTGTCTCTCCTAGCATTGGCTGACTGCTGTCGTGCATATTTGGCGAGCCCCTTGTCTTCCACCATGAAAAGTATGTCTTCTTGCTCGCCCGTCAAAGGAGTGTAGCTGTTATACTTACCTCGGAACCTACTGGTCCGGTTGCTTCCTCTGCTCTCCCTGGATTAACCTTTTCGACTTTTTTCATCTCTATGACGATCACGCAACTACGTTTTTGTCTTGTCATCCCTGTATTCGAGCTTCATATCGGGTTTATGGCCATGCATGTAGCTACCCCCTTGTGCAACTTCCTTCTTTTCTGCTAACGTATAATCGCTAGCTATGTCCATCATCTATTCATAAGTTTTTAGTCGATATCTCCGTAGGTCAAAGGACAATCGATCGCTTTGCAACCATTGGTGAAAGCGACTATGACAGCTTCGTCACTGGCATCTTCAATCTGAGCGACTTCTTTCCTGAATCTTGTCAGATATTTTTTAAGTGACTCGTTACTTTCTTGCTTCAAATTCGATAGATGAGCGAATGACTTTCTTCTCTGTACACTTCCCATGAATTGTCTTACGAATGCTTTGCTAAAACTGGAAAAACTGTTAATGCTTTTGGATGGGAGTCACCCAAACCACCTGGAAGCGAGATCACCGAAAGTTTATGGGAATATTAAGCACAGAAGTCCATCATTGGATGCATACTGTGCAATGACGTTATAGAATCGTCGGACGTGCTCCTTTGGATCTTTGTTCTCTTTGTATTGCTCAATAGTAGGCATCCTAAACCTTTCCGGGAATTGGGTGTAAGCAATTTGATCGATAAATGGGTTGTCTGACTCATCATCTGACGAAACATTGTGCCCATATCTCCAAGCCATTACCAAGACCCTCTTCGACAGTTCTTGGAGGGTGACACTTCGTTGGCCGATCGATTCTCCTTTCGGACCAAGCCGGCTCTTAATAGTCATCCTTCGGTAGCCATCTTCCCTGCTGTCAATACCCCCCCCCCCCCCGGACCTCTGATCATCTATGCTTTCAGATCTCCTTTGTCTCACCATTTTTATCGCAATCCCCTTCTCGGTTGAGGACTTTTATCTTCGGATGAAACAGAACAGTGTCTCCGCCGGTTCTTTTGGTATGTACTATCAGGGATTGTACCATACGTCCGACCCCAGCCTCGCCTCTCCTCTCCTCTCCTCTCCTCTCCTCTCCTCTCCAAAGATTCCTCGTCTAGTAAGCCTTTTCCCTTCTTCTGTTTTCTTCCTTCGAAGACTTCAGGGTGGTCCCGGGGTGTTTCTTCCATAAATGGCTTTATTTGGGCATCAGGGGTTGCAATATGGACTTCCGACCGTAACCTCCCTGGTGGGTGGTCTCTAGGTGTGCCTGTTATTAAGTCATAGGGAGAAGAAATCCCTAGACCTATAGGAAGTGAAAATCCTAATTTGTTGGCTTCGTTGACCAGGTTTATCAAGGCGGTTTGGAAGTGCTGTAGAGTCCCTGGATCAGCTATCCGGGTTTTCGGTGTTGCTACCGATTGTTCCCCAATTATCAATGTTCCGTCCCTTGCTGCTCCGGCCGCTTCAAGGTCCGGGTGGTGGTTATTGTCGCTGGAGTTTCCATTTTTGTCGTTGGCGTTGCTCATGTTTTTCAGATCTGTTTTGTATGGGTTCCTCGAAGTTCTTGTTCAGCCACCCCCTCCTTCTAGCGCCAATTGTTGACGACTAATTCTGGATTATCACACGTCTAACAATTATGTTATGTTAAAGAAAATAAGAACGTAAATAAACACATGCAAGAACATAGATTTTACGTGGAAAACCCTAAAAAGGGAAAAATCCATGGTGCCCCGGAAGGCAAGAAAATAATACTATGATTAGTTTAAAGGTTACACGCTCAATAATCTCTCTCTCTCCTCAAGGTTCTGGACCCCTTCACCATTGATTATATGGTTCTATTTATATTGGACTGGCTAGGGTTTCTTCTTGCCTATGCTGTGTTGGTGGTGGAGTCCCCAATTTGATTTGCGTTAGGAATCTGATATGGTGAATGGATTAGGACTTGTTTTCTGTTTGGAGTTCTTCAGGAGGAGATAAGGTTATGTCCCCTTTGGAGTGCAACACCTTTTAGGCCTTATACCTAGATGAATCCTTGCTTTAGGAGGTATTGAAATTCCCTTAAGCAATATAGTGTAAAATATACCTAGAGGGGGGGTGAATAGGTATAGGCTCCAAATTCTTCCAATTTAAAAATAATGCGGAATATAATAAAAAGAATGCACACTTGAATAGATTTTAGCAAATGAATTGATTTCACTAATACAAGAGTTAATCAATTTACAAGATATGCAATCAATGTAAGATATGGAAGATAAAGAAAAATAAAAACAAAAATGAACACAAGTGTTTTTACGTGGTAAAACCTCAAAGAGGAAACATCCACGGGTTGATACCACAACCACCGGCAAAGCAATCCACTATGTGAAAAAGGACTTACACACTCAAGCTATCACTCATGATATCCGCTCAAGCTATCAACTCCTAATCTACCCTCGGGCTAGTGAATCACCAAGCCTACTTCCTATCCGAGATGTGTCCTACACCTCTAGGAAGCAACTTCCTATCCAAGACTCTCACGTCTCTAGGAAGATTTCTTGCTTGCCTATCCGGATCCTCCCGACCCTAGACAAGACTTCCTTGCTTGATTATCCGAGTCCTCCCGACTCTAATCAAGGCTCCCTTGCTCTATCCACAAAGCTTCACTCACTTTGCTATAGACTTCAACCTAATGCAAGGCTATGATCTAAAGTGATGCAAATGATGCAAGCACAATCAAATTAAGCTAGATGATCAATCAAGCAAAATGTACATATTCAATGATAGTCTAGAATATGATTTCAACACACAATCACAAAAGTTATCTAGAAATCAAGACATGCAAATCAATAAGAACAAATGTATGAATATTCAATTTAGCATACTAAAACCTAGTTCTTAGATCATGAAACAAAACATAGAAAATAACATGAAGCACATCACACATATATTTTCTAGAATCAATTTCATGATAAATCAAATTTAGCACATATATGTTCAAGACTAATCACAAAGCTAAATCTCAATTAACAAATGATCAAACACCCCTAGCATATGATCTAACATACTTCTTAACAAATTTCATCAATCAAATAGTAAGAATCAAGAGATGATCAAAGATGAAATTGAAAAAGAAGAAGTTGAAACAAACAACCTGACCACGTACTGAAGATGAGACTGCTGGGAAAAATGTCGAAGTCAAATGCCTCTGAACATGCTTGGGGTTTGTAGCTCTCTTCAAGACCAACAATTTTGGCTTTTGAATCGATTGATTTCGAGTTCGTATGAGAAAGTTATGATCAAAATAAGAAAACAAAAAATTGAAGAAAACTGCAGAAATTTCGTGAAAATTACTTCAAGTTCTTCAACATGTGTGGAGGGAAGGAGAGAAGTTTAAAAGGAGGAAAGAGAAGGTTTTTCAGGGCCAATCACCATGAGCCATGTCACCCTCCCGTGGGGGGCGCATGGGCCACACGGGACCAAAGAGGGTCCCTGGCCGTGGGCCCCACGGCCTCCCCCACGGGGAGGGGCACACGTGGTCTCATGGCCACTCTAGCCTCTCTCGCGCACTCTCACGTTCTTCAGCCGTATCTTGGGCATCCGAACTCCGATTTCGAATCCGTTTTAGGATTACAAACCGTGACTCCCTCACACAAGACTACGACTACTCAACTTTGAAAAAAGGTTGAGAAATCATCTCGGAATCCGACAATGAAGTCAACACAACAAATGAGAACGAAAAGTAGCATAGTCAACTTGTTTGGACTCGAAACCTTATGAATGAGTAACCGAAACGACCGGAACTCAATAAGGCATTAAATAAGAACATGTTCAAGTCCTAAACACAAAATACGGAAACAAATAAACACATATTCACACAAACATGCCATATCAAAGAGATAGTCACAAAGCATGCAATTTCACAATGTTTGTCAATACAAGATCAATGCATGAGCATGCTATGAAGTGTGTGAATGTGTTATACCAAATGTTTGAACCACGATGCAGGGACACACATGTATGAATTGTGTGTGTGTGTGTGCGCTAACGCCTTGCAAGAGGATGGAAGTCAAGATTTACCTTTGACGTTTTTCACCTCTTGAAGACGACTTTTGCACTAGACGTTGCTCTTCACTCTTTAAGCTTCTTTTCTTCAAATAATGTCCTAAGCAACAACTAATACAATCATAGAGTGTTTTGCAATGGAATTAAGCCAATACAAATCATAAACCTTACAGGTATACTAGAATAAGGTTATTTTTCCCGTATTGGCCGAGCAGGTCTAGGCCAAGTAAGGATATTTGGTGAGTGCGATTCTTCCCCTTCCTTGACTGGGTTCCTTTGGCGAGTATATTTTTGGTCTTCACCGATCTTGGTGATGTGGCCAGATGACGTGCCAAATGGTCAACGTTTCTTTCGTTGACCGGTCGAGAAATGACATGGCAATATCCTTCCTTCGTGTTTTCCGCTTATTTTGCTGACGTGTCTTTTAGCCGAATATATACATACAACATAATAAAATTAATAAATAAGATCTCTTCTTTTCTTCCTGCTTACCAAACAGCTCAAGGGAAAATTATTTTCCTTTCTTTCCCTTATGTTTTCTATCCCTCCAAATCTTTCTATTCTTCTTTTTTTTTTTCCTCCCTACTAAACACACTCTAAAAGAATTCCCTAGAATTTAGGAAAAGCTAACTAACTTTCTTCACAGCCTTCGTAGCTAGCATTCCACGTCAGCACCTATATTGACAGCATCTATTTCATCAATCATTGTATGATTAAAGCATCTCCAACGGTAATGTGGGTTGTGAAAAAATTAGATGCCACGTAGGATGAACATTCACTTTGTTAAAAAATTCATCTCCAATGTAACCTTTCTAGTACAACTTCAAGTTGAGGTGACAACTTTTTTTTTAGAGGCTATCAACATGACTCTCTGATTTTAGAAGGTCTATTGGATAACTATCTTGTTGGCCCAGTCAACAACTACTCTTGTCTTCTACTTTATTTTATTAAACAATTTTAAAGTATATTTAAGGAGATCAATAATAAATTGACATGTCATTAAAAATATATATTTTACGAGTGAAGTATTGGAGACCGCTTTTTCATTTGGATATCTATCAAGTTTAGTTATATACCACATATGAAGAAATTAGCTTGACAATGTTGACATATCACCATTTTTTTTAAATGCAAGTCACATTACCATTTAAGATGCTCTTAGCTTATGAGAGATGCTGTTGATTGAGCTTGAGATACTGTGACCAGCATTTTCTTGATTGCTTGAGGATATGTGCTATATCTTACAAGTGAAGTATTGGAGACCGCTTTTTCATTTGGATATCTATCAAGTTTAGTTACATACCACATATGAAGAAATTAGCTTGACAATGTTGACATATCACCATTTTTTCAAATGCAAGTCACATTACCATTGAAGATGCTCTTAGCTTATGAGAGATGCTGTTGATTAAGCTTGAGATACTGTGACTAGCATTTTCTTGATTGCTTGAGGATATATGCTATATCTTATCATCCCGCAGGTTGAACTGTGGTGAATTCACCGGATGCAGCTTGGAGCACCTTAGTAAAGAGATCAGCAACTTGATGCTTAGTAAAAATATATTGAGGTTCAATTTCTCACAATCAAATTAAGTGTTAATATCAATGTGCTTTGTGATCAATGAAACACAAGATTCTGAGCCAAAGAGTTAGGCACAAATGGTGCACATCACACCATTGAACAAGCAAAAACAGGAATATGAAGTTCATATAACAATAAACGCAACCAAAGAAGATCTGCAACTACATTGGCCATAGACCTGTATTCAGCCTTTAGAGTGGACAGCGATCGACTCAAGAACAGTTCAGGTGGGACACGTGCACCCCCTTACAATTTTGAAAAAAAAAATTATTGATTAAAATTTCAATTTTATACCCTAATGTTAATTGTTAATATGTGCCTTAAATTAATCAGTAACTTTATTTTATATAAATTTCTATTTTGTCTCTACTCATATTATAAATATGTGGTTATAGGATCTTTAGGGATAGAAGTCTCTTTTGAGCCGTTAGAGAGTTCTTTGGGTATGGTTTTGTAAGTGATTCTGAAACACTCTTTTATAGTTTCCATTGATCATAGTAAATTTCTTTCATCTCTACCCGTGCACGTAAGCTTTACGCTGAACCACTTAAATTTCTCTTATTCCGCTTTGCTTTTATTTTGCCTATTTATTTTGTGTCTTGACAATTTTCACAACATCAATACTATTTTTTATGTTTTTTTTTTCTTAACATTATACATTCATTTCCAGTTTATTTGTCAAATTTTCCTTTTCTTCTACAACAAAACAGTTTATTTTCTAGACAAGATGAAGTTGGTCCAGTGGTAAAGCCCCTCACACCCACACCACGAGGTTGTGGGTTCGAGTCTCTCTCTCTTCCCCATAAAACCATGAATTATTGTAATATTTCAAAAAAAAAAAAAAAAAAAGTTTATTTTCTCTTTACAATCGTTATTGTCAACATTTTGCCTATGCTTTCATTTTAACTTTCTTATTTATAATAGTTTTAATTTGACATACATGATACATTCAATTAATGAACCCTACAAATCTCTAATTTTAATTTATCCTATTAAAAATGTCAATGCATGTGTCCTCTCCTCACCTTAATTTTTCTCACATTTTCCTCACCTCCATAATCTATTGCCATGTGCCCCACGTAGCAAATTAATTGAATTCATTTTTTTTATCCCTAGTGTTTTTCGTAATCTAATATTTTTAATTTATTTAGAACCAATAAAGTAATAGTTTACCAATAATTGAAAGAATTAAAAATTTAAGACCTTATCTAGTAATATTTATTAATCAATAATTTTTGTATAAATTTAAAGTGACTTCATTGTAAAAAGAAAACACAATTTTTTATATATTATAAAATTAGATTGTAATTTTTTTTTCTTGAATAAATATTGTAACTTTTCATAGTTTATGTTGTTTTTCTTTTATTATTTATTTTTTAATATTATTTTTCTTGTTTTTATTTCTTTTTGAGTGTAAGAGTAAGACTGTTTGATTCATCTTTAATTAGGTGCTCTATTTATTTTATCCTATATAAACATGATCATGCCAACAATTTTTCTTTAATTAAAAAACTCATTTTACTATGAGCTTAATTTTTTAATATTATTATCACCACCCAATGTGGCTCGGTGGTAAATGACTCTCATTCAACCTAATAATAATCTAGTTTTGAATTGTCGCACCATATATGTGTATATGATTTTTTTTTTATTATCATTATTATATTTTTTTCTAAGTGTCCCTACTCATTAAAATTTTTGGGTCAGCCATTGGTGCTGGATCAAGCAACCAGACACGGCTTATGAGAACACTAAGAGATCAGGTTGCCACTAAGGAAACATAGTTGCCACTCGTCGATCGACGATCATCTAAGCAGCTAGCCCATTCTGCATCTAAGTAAATTTCAAGAGATAGATGTTGGTAGGAATAAAATGCAAGTTGATATGTGAAGTGCCTCGAAGATAACGAAGAACCCATTTGCATACCTGCCAGTGAACCAGAGTTGGAGCTACTAAAAACTAGCTCAGCTTGTTCACAATGAATGAGAAATCAGATATCAAGCTCGAAAAGGCAAACTATATCTATCGGAAGACTCAGGTACTTCCTAAATAGATCGAACCTACAAAAAAAAACACTTTAGTGTAAGAATTTGGTTCCTACGGTGATCTGATCTTTTTCCTGTCCTATATACATATAGTGACATGTGTAATCAATGGCAAGATTTGTATCTTTTATTTATTTCATTTTTATTATCTTTAAATGCAAAATATTATCATAAAGTGTTTTAGATCATGAAAAAGATCACATCATCAAAGACCATCAACTTTTCTTTAATTAAAAAAAACTCATTTTACTATGAGTTTAATTTTTTAATATAATTCTCACCACCCAAGTCGCTTTGTGTTAAAAAATTCTCATTCAACCTCACAATAATCCAATTTCGAGTTGTCACACTGTATATGTGTATATGATTTTTTTTTTTTTTTTTTTTGTAATATCATTATTTTATTTTATTTCAAGTGCCCCTCCTCATTAAAATATCTAGGTCTACCACGGGTGCTGGATCGAGCAACCACACACGGCTTGCGAGAACACCAAGAGATCAGGTTGCCACCAAGGAAACACAGTTGCCACTCGTCGATCGACGATCATCCAAGCGGCCATCCTATTCTACATCAGAGTAAGCTTTAAGATATAGATGATTGGTAGGTATAAAATGCAAGCCAATATGTGGAATGCCTCGAAGATAATGAAGAACCCTTTTGCAGACCTGCCAGTGAACCAGAGTTGGAGCTATTAAAAACTAGCTCAGCTTGTTCACAATGAAGGAGATATCAAGCTCGAAAAGGCAAACTATATCTATCAAAAGACTTAGGTACTTCCTACTTGCTAATAGATCGAACCTACGAAAAAAACACTTTAGTGTAAGAATTCAGTTCCTCTGGTGATCTGATCTTTTTCCTGTCCTATATACATCTAGTGACGTGTGTAATCAATGGCTAGATTTGTATCTTTTATTTATTTTATTTTTATTATCTTTAAATTCAAAATATTATCATGAAGTGTTTTAGATCAAGAAAAAGATCAGATCTACAAAGACCATCAATTTTTCTTTAATTAAAAAAACTCAGTTTACTATGAGTTTAAATTTTTAATAATTTTTTAATATTATTCTCACCATCCAATGTCGCTTTGTGGTAAATGACTCTCATTCAACCTGAAAATAATCCAATTTCGAGTTGTCACACTGTATATGTGTATATGGATTTTTTTTAATATCATTATTATATTTTTTTTCAAGTGCCCCTCCTCATTAAAATTTCTAGGTCCGCTATTGGTAGCGGATCGAGCAACCACATGCGGTTTGCGAGAACACCAAGAGATCAGGTTGCCACTCCTCGATTGACGATCATCCAAGCAGCCGGCCCATACTGTATCTGAGTAAGCTTCAAGAGATAAATGCTTGGTAGGTATTAAATGCAAGCCACATGGGTTAATATATATGTATTTATGCTTCAAGAGATAGAATGATAGATGCTTGGTTGGTATTAAATGCAAGCCACATGGGTTAATATATATGTATTTTTTTTTTTTTTTGATAATATCTATACCAAGAGATCAGGTTGCCACTCCTCGATTGAAGATCATCCAAGTGGCCGGTCCATTCTGCATCTGAGTAAGCTTCAAAAGATAGATGCTTGGTAGGTATTAAATGCAAGCGGCAAGCCACATGGGTTAATATATATGTATTTTTTTTATTTATATATAATATCTATTAATTCGGGATTAGGTATTTTTTTGAAGGGCTTTCATTATTGATAGGATTCGAGCCATTGACCTAGGAGTCATTTACCCAAGCCCTAAGCTCGTCCATCTACCAGTTGAGTTACGCCCCTATTGGTGTTAATATATATGTATTTAACTCTATATTATAAAAGTCAAGAAATTATAGGCACGTCCTCATTGCTGAATTGACACATTACTCATCCAATTATACATTATCATTCATGATTTTTATTTTATTTTTTTGAATTAAAATACAATGAGACAACCCTCTCGATCATTAGGGTTTTACTCTTCAACATAATAACTCTATATTATAAGAGTCAAGAAATTATAAGCACGTCCTCATTGCTGAATTGACACATTACTCATCCAATTATATATATATTATCGTTCATGATTATTTATTTATTTTGAATTAAAATACAATGAGACAACCCTCTCGATCATTAGAGTTTTACTCTTCAACAACAATTGTGTGTGAGTTCGAGTCATATCTATTAACTACAGTAACTAAAAAATCCAATTACGCTGGAGGAGAAGACTATGAAGCACTTGATGGTGCAAGCATAAATACCCGCATGACTTGTAAACAGGCACTTAACTTGCAAGATCAGAAATTCCTTCTTTTTTCTTTTAGGCAATTATAAATGAGTGCTGTGAAAATCATAACCAGAGAAACCATTAAGAGTACGTTTGGAAGAGCTTCTTAAGTAGATCTTTTTTTGCAGTAGATCTTTTAGAGGTAGAGTTTTAAGCGAAAGTCGTTGATCATTTGGTTATCAATTAAAAAGAGCTTTTTTAATTATAGAATTACCAAAATACTCTAGCAAATATTAAATTATAGGGTTATATTGGAGATTTTAGTTTTATTAAAACTAAAATCTCCAATAGATCTACTTGGAAAAGCTTTAAGTGTCTGTTTGGGAGAGCTTGTTTACCGGCTAAAAGAGCTTTTTTAATTAAAAAAGCTCTTTTTAATTTTTTTTGTATCGTTTGGTTGTCACCTAGTAGAGCTTTTAGATGATTAAAAAAGTTGTTTTACGTCTACTTAGAGAAGCTCAAATTTAAAGCTTTTCCAAGTAGATCTTTTGGAGTTTTTTTAATAACACTAAAATCTCCAATATAACCCTATAATTTAATATTTGTTAGAGTATTTTGGTAATTCTATCATTAAAAAAGCTCTCTTTTAATTGACAACCAAACGACCAACGACTTTTATTTTAAAGCTCTACATCTAAAAGATTTATTTCTAAAAGATCTACTGTAAAAAGATCTACTTGAGAAACTCTCCTAAACATACTCTAAATTTGGGATTCTCCAAGTAGACGTAAAACAACTTTTTTAATCATCTAAAAGCTTTACTAATGCTCCGTTTGGTAGGGAGGAAAAGGGAGAGGAAAGAAAGGGGTGGAGGGAAAAGGGAGAAGAAAATGGAAAAGTGTGTGTTTGGTATGGAGAGAAAAATGGAGGGAAAGGAAAAATGGAAGGAAAAAATGGTGTGTGGGGCCCAGCATTTTGTTTCCTCCCAAAAGTGGGAGGAAAAGGGAAGGAAAGAAAGGGGCAAGAAAGAGGAAATGGGACCCACTATTTTTAGGTAATTCAAATTACAATTTTATCCAAAAAAATTTAATATATTAAATATAATATAAGGGTAAAATAGTAAAATTGATAAAAGGATATTTTCTTTCCTTCTTGTTTACCAAACAACATGAGGGAAAATCATATTCCTTTCCTTTCCTTCTCTCATGTTTTCTATCCCTCTAAATCTTTCCATCCTTCATATTTTCTTTCCTCCCTACCAAACGGAGCATAAGTGATAACCAAACGATACAAAAAAAATTGAAAAGAGATTTTTTAATTAAAAAAGCTCTTTTAGCCGGTAGACAAGCTCTTCCAAAAGGACATTAAGCCTTCTTCTTCAAGCCCAGATCACCTAAGAAACTACAATCTTTGTCTTCTCAATCACCACCCAATGTGGCTTGGTGGTAAATGACTCCCATTTACCCCGGCAATAATCCAAATTCAAGTTATCGCTTCATATATGGTATATGATTGTAGTGGTCAAAAAACCGGCCTACAGTCCTACCGTCAAGGCCAAAATAGCTAATAGATGTCAAGAAGGTCCATATCAAAAGAGGCCCACCATAGAGCCCAACCCATTCCAAGGTATGGGTCAATTCAGACGTTGTAAAAAAGAGATTCAAATCTTTATTGGCCATAAATACCTTATGAACGTTGCACGACCCTCAATAATAGACCAAGGCAATAATTGCCATAAGGGTGTGGATATTGACACTCATAAATATGATAAGTATACTTATATTTATAAGTATACTCATATTTAAAATTTAAAATTAAATCATTACTATGAGCACTCATCTTAATGATAATAGTACTCTTATTTAAATAATTGTATTAATAAATGTATTCATTTTAATACAATTTATTTATAAACCCTCTAATAACATACTCAATTTCACAAATGCTAAATTCTTAAATTCTCCATACTTGAAAACACAGTATAGTCATAGTAAGTTAGTTGTCATCAACAACTACATCAGATATTTTCTCAACATTTACAAATCTCAAGCCTCGTCTATCTTGATAACAATCAAATTGTTGATATCTATTACAATAGATTTCACATCCTCATACCAACGTTGATCTCTTGGATACACGACGATATGTACTGTTATATTTTTTCTTTTTTCTTTTTTCTTTTTCTTTTTTTTATATAAAAAAATTACTTCTTACTTTTTGTTTATTGATTGAGTTCTTAAAAAAAAAAAAAAAAAAAAAATTTAAAATGTACCTCTGTATGGTCAGAGTTCTCTGAAATTTCTTTTTCCATTACTTTATTATATGATAATGAGAGATTTTGATACTTGAAATAGAATTAGGGTTTAAGTTTTTTTTTTTTTTTTAATAAATAGATATGGGAGTATATAGTATTTGGTTTATTTTTAATTAAACTAATTTATCTTTATTAATAAGTTTTTATTGAGATATTTTTATAATTAATCTTTTTATTAAAATATATGTGTGCTTATCATATTTACTGTTGTCAATAATGACACCCTTAGTATAATCATCATATTCACACGAATCGAGATAGGTGATTAAATGGTCCCTATGCCCTCACATTCTCACAATGATGGGGGCTAGCTTTTTTTTTATTATTATTATTGATTAATACAAGAACACAAACAGAAAACACATAAGGTAGAGCAGACAAATGGTATATAAACAGGGATATCCATTTGAACTTCCCTCCTTACACAAGGAGAGTAATCCTCCATCCAATAAAGATCTTCATCAACCATTAAGGCATACTTAGCCAGGCCGTGAGCGACTTTGTTAGCCAATCTGGGAATATGACTAACCGAATTAATCTGAAGGCTGTTAATAAGAGACAAAATCTCCTCAAGGATAATGCCACTGATTGAATCTCGATGACTGCCATCCTTGATCCACTTAACCACCACAGCTGCATCAGATTCTAACATGCACGGAGAAAGTCCGCACTCTCTACTAAAGATTAAGCCCTTATAAATAGCCATAATCTCAGCCACCTTTGCGTCAAAACACACAACTAAAGGTAAAGAGCTAGAGGCCATAACATAGCCCTTGAAGGCTCATCATTTGAACCATTTATAACTTTCTAAAACACCCCATTTTTTATATCAATTTATTATTATTAAATATGTGAAGTAAAAATGTTCAAAGATAAAATTGGTTGGATAATATTTATTAAATTTATTTAAAAAAGAAAAGTAGTAAATAAATTATTAACAATATTAAGATTATTAAAATACAATCAATATTGACATCTTGCGTTTTTTTTTTAGTATATTTTTGTTTTGATATTATTAATGAAATTTTATTTTATTTTAACTATATTTTTCAAATCAAATTACTTTATAAAATATGATGAACTTATGATAATATAGACAAAAATGATAATTTTCCAAGTATAAATTGTGTTTGTAATGACAGTTTAGAAAATAAAAAAGAAGTATATGAAAATAATAATATTATAATAATTAAGAAAAGGTTTATGACAATTTGGTGTGAAAAAAGAGGGACAATTTGGGAAGATATGATGGTTTGAATTGTAAATAGAGCAAATTGCAGCCGACCTCCCTAAGGTTTTGTCTTTGACAATTAGAAACAACTTTATGCTTAATTGACAATGACCTCCCCTGCCATTAGTCAAACTTAACAGAGATAAGGGTATTTTCATCCTTTCACTTTATTTATTAAAAAAATAGATTTAAAAGCTTTAAATCTTCACCATTCATCTTGGCTACATTTATTATTTTTTTTTTGAAAAATTTAACTGAAGAAAATTCCGGAAAAACATCAATGGAAGAAGAAATTGTTGTTATATTAGATTTAGATGAGCCAGGTTTTTATTTTTATTATTTTTTTATTTTTTATTTTTATTTTTTAAGTTTTGAAGAATCTAAAAAACTTGAATATGAAAAAAAAATCCGGGAATCCATATGGAAGAAGAAAAAATTATTTGAAGAAAATGATGTTGGATTGGATTTTGATGATCTAGATTATTAATTTTTTAGAATTTAGAATTTGAAGAAAAATAAATAGATACGACCTATGTCTTCACGTTTTTTTTTTTTTTTTTTAATTTGTAATTTTTGATTATCTTACAGTGGAGATCCTAATTTATTTTCATATATTTATATATTTTTAAAATCAGATTTTTTTTTTATTCATGGGCATTTAGGTATTTATAGAGGTCAAATCCGGTCAACAATTAAACTTGATTAGCTTTGACTAATGGTAGGGTAGGTTATTGTCAATTAATGATAAAGTTGTTTTTGGTTGTCAAAGGTCAAACCTCGGGGAGGTTGGCTGCAATTTGCTCTTGTAAATAACTTACAAAAACTATTCATTAATAATGGCTCTAAAATTAATTTCCAAAAAGTAAATGATGGACAAGTGTTAAAAGAAGAAGAAAGAGTCTTGAGAAAGCGACTTGAAAGAGTGATTCTAGCACTCATCTTATTTGAATTATTGAATAGCTGTCTTTTTTCATTCAAAAGATACAATCAACACCACTTTGGAAAATTGTATAATTTCTATTCAAATTTAATTTGAAAATTCTTTAACGCTCTCTTTATTAAAATTTATGTGCCCGCCACTAGTGTTGGATCGAGCTACCACAAGCTACTTGCAATAACACCAAGAGATTATGTTAATTTCCACCAAATAAACACAGATGCCACTCGTTGATTGACAATCATCTAAGCAACATGCCTGGTCTATATCCGAGTAAGCTTCAAAAGACAGATGCTTGGTAGGTATAAAATGCAAGCCAATATGTGAAGTGTATCAAAGATAACGAAGAATCCTCCTACAGACCTGCCAATGAACCCGTGTTGGAGCTACTAAAAACTAGCTTAGCTTGGTCACAATGAAGGAGATATCAGGCTCAGAAAGGCAAACTACATCATAAATCAATAAACAATGAGGTATAACATGAACAAAAGAATTATTATTCGTAAAGCCAACGCTGCTTCTATTCCATTAACTTAGACAACACGGAACCATGTGGGATGACATATTCTCCAAATAGTTTTTTTTTTTTTTTTTGGGAGAACTTTAACAGTAACCATAAAATTAGTGGGTTTATTGTTTTTACCCAAGATTAGTATTTTCATTGTTTCTATAAAAATATCCACTTTTTGGACAAAATTGCCCTTCTTTATTAAAAAAAAAATTCTCTTTTTTTTTTTTTTTTCCTTTTTCTTCTTCTTCTTCCCAGAAAAAAAAAAAAAAAAAAAAAAAAACAATTTTTTTTTTTCTATTTTTTTTCCTTTTCTTCTTCTTCTTCCCGGATGTGTTTAATTGTGTTAGACTTGGTGTGTTTAATTTAGTCTTGCCTTGGTGTGTTTAATTTGGTCTTGCCCTGGTGTGTTTAATTAAGTTGCCCTGGTGTGTTTAATTGGTCTGCCTTTGTGTGTTTAATTAGGTTGCCCTGGTATGTTTAATTGATTTACACCTGGTGTGTTTAATTAGTCTACCTTTGTGTGTTTAATTGGTTTACTCTGGTGTGTTTAATTGGTTTACACCTTGTGTGTTTAATTGGTCTGCCCTGTTGTGTTTAATTGGGTTGCCATGGTGTGTTTAATTGAGTTGACCTGGTGTGTTTAATTAGTGGCCTGGTTTCTTTAAAGAAATCTGGAAAAAATTTCAGATTTGGAAATTTTCCAAATTTCCTCATACCAAAAATTTTTTTAAAAATTTTAAAAATCTTCTTTGAAACAATGGATCTCTAGTAAATGTTTGAACAAAGCGAAATCTAGAATTTTTTTAAACAAAACGAAATTTGGAAATTTTGTTTGAACAAAACAAAATCTGAATTTTTTTTAAAACAAAATAAAATTTGAAAATGCAAATACAACTTCCACCATTCATAAAATCAACAACCATCATTCATAAAACCACAACCACCCTCAAACCCAGATCGGGCGACTGACGATCGAAAAACCCATCGACTGTGGCATTGATCGAGAAGGAAACGGATCTGGGGTGGCTGATCTGCTCCAATCGCGAAGAAGCATGGGTCTGGGTGTGAAAACCCATCAACCCAAGAGCAAAACCAGATCATGTGTGATATGATCTTATCCAAAGAAAAAAAAATGTTTTGTCTTAAAGAGTAGATAGGCGTGAGAGAAATTTGAGAAGAGAGAGGAAGAAGAAAAAAAATGTTCTGATCAAATGAGAGAGAAAAGGAGAGAGAAGAGGTAAAGAAAATAATGAGGGGCATTTAAGTCTTCACAGCCAATTATTGGATAAAACAATAAAAATACTAATGTTGGGTAAAAACAATAATCCTCATAAATTTTTTGACTAAAAAGGGGTATTTCCTCTTTTATTTTTTTTTTGGAAAACAAAATAGTTGTGAATTCAGGATTCCATGATTACATTCCTTAATAGTTTTTTTAATTAATTATCAGTTTAATATTAATATTCAGAAAATGACTTTTATGTTTTAAATATTGGAAGAAGTTTAAAATACGTGTGTTTTCGTTTATGGAAGAAGTTGAAAAAAAAAAATAATTAACTGGGGTCCATATACTTTTTTTTTTTTTTTTTTTTTTGACAATATCTATTAATCCGGACCAGATATTTTTTTTGAAAACTTTTGCCATTGGTAAGATTCGAGCCGCTGACCTGAGAGTCATTTGCTCAAGCCTCAAGCTCGTCCATCTACTAGCTGAGCTACACCTCTGTTATATACTCATTCTTATTAAAATATATTATCTTTCCTGACCCCTCTCATTGGGAGTTTCAACTTTCAAAGCTTCAACAATTACCGGCACTACTTAATTATTGAGGTAATGTGTAAGTTGGAGAGGAGACTTTGAAGCACTTGATGTTGCAAGCATAAATACCGCATGGAGCTAAGTTGAGAGTTACAGAACCACAAACACACGCATGCACTTGACTTGTAAGAGAATTAAATTCCTTTTTTGAGGCAATTAAAAATGAGTGCTGTGAAAATCATAACCAGAGAAACCATTAAACCTTCTTCTCCAACCCCAGATCACCTTAGAAACTACAATCTCTGTCTTCTCGATCAGTTGTGCCCGTCTATGTACTCACCCATCGTCCTCTTTTACTCTGCCATTAATCCCAACAAAAAAATATCCAATGAAAAATCTCATCTTGATCTTTTGAAGAAATCCCTGTCAGAAACCTTGACCCACTTTTATCCATTTGCGGGACGATTCAAAGACTCTTTCACTATCGACTGTAATGATGATGGTGCTGTGTTTGTTGAAGCACATGTTCATGGTGACATGTCTGCCATTCTCAAAAAACCTGAGATCGATCAGCTCGAACAATTACTTCCATTCAATACACTTCAAAAGACAGATAAATTGAATGAGCTAGTCATACTTGGTGTCCAAGTCAACCACTTCGAGTGTGGTGGGGTGGCTATTGGCGTTAGCATTTGGCATTCGATAGCAGATGCCGCGACACTTGCCTCCTTTGTCAAAATCTGGTCTACGTTTGCTCGCGGGGGTGGCGCTGCTGAGAAGATTGACGTCAGTGGTGTGGTGTTCGATTGCACGTCTCTATTCCCTCCTCAAGACCTCTCAGGTTTTTCTACAGGTGAGTACATAAAAAAAGACTTGTTACCCAAGATTGTGACTAAAAAGTTCTTCTTTGATGGCTCCAAGATAGCTGCAATCAGAGAGAAAATCAGTGATGGGCCGTGTTTGGATCAGCCAACGCGTGTTGAGGCCGTGTCAGCCCTCATTTGGGGGGCTGTCATAGCTTCAATATCAGCTCATCAAGAAGATGATCAAAACCCACCACCATTACACGTAGCTGTGAACTTGGTCAATTTGCGCCAGAGAATGAATCCGCCGCTGCCAGAACATTGTCTAGGAAACATTATCCAAATGACAATCGCTGCATGGCCAGGGGAGATGCCGGTAGACTACAATGGATTGGCTGGAAGACTGCGCGAGTCGATACAGATGATGAAGGGTGACTACTTGAGGAAGCTTCATGAAAACGGTGGGTACTTGAATTTCATCAAACAAGCAGGAGAAATGCACGGAAATGGTAGCTCCATGAAAGGGGTGTTCAGTTTCAGCAGTTGGTGTAGATTTCCATTTTATGAGACTGATTTTGGGTGGGGATTAAATAAGCCTATTTGGGTGGCCAGTGCCATGAGACTTGATAAATTGGCCATTCTAGTTGATGCAAGTGACGGACATGGAATTGAAGCTTGGGTAGGGATGACCAAAGATGAGATGCTTAAATTTGAACAAGATCCTGGTATACTTGCTTTTGCTTCATCCAATCCTACCATATCAGCTTGATCGCTAGCTAGCTATAACTACTGTCATTTCAGGTACGGGATTTATGTACGAAAAGGAAAAAAGGAAAAAAGAAAAAAGAAAAAATACTTTTTCAATTTAGCTGAAATTTTATCTTTCAAAATGTTTGAAGGTGTTATCTGTATGTGATTCTCTGTAGATTGTACCCCATCCCTACCCTGAAACAAGTATGGGTGTATCGGATTTGCCACTTATCCATGTGGTACACAAATATAATAAAGATTTCACTTATGTATGCTAGCTTAGCTTGTTTGAAAATTGTTTGTGCATATAATTATATACAGTGACTTTGTAAAAGCCACTTGAGGTGGTCAAAGGCCTGGTTGAGAAGGAAGCAAAACACTTGGTTGAGAATGAAGCAAAACAAGTGGTACAAAGGGGACACATCGTGTGCAGTAAAGTGGAGAGGTTGAGGTGTAAGGCGGTGCTGCAGTGGTGGGAATCCATACTAGATTCAAAACAAAATTTATATTTTTTTACGATAGATAAACATTATTATTAGTTAAACTTTATAGAGTTATTGTTAATATATTTCAATTCATTGGCTTTTCATGAATATATTATTTTTATTTTATTAAAAAAAAAAAAAAAAAAAAAACCTAACGGAGTGTTTTCGAAATTTTATTTTAAAAAGATGAAGTGTCTTTAAAATATGAATATCAAAAGATAAAAGGGAGAATTTTTGAACAAAATAAAGTGTTTTCTAGAATTTTGTGAGACTAGCTACTTTGGCTACTTTTACGCTAGTGATAGGGAGGGAATATTACAAATTTGGATTGGAATTTCGCCAAAGATGAGATGGACAAATGGCAAAAACTGGGGTGCAGGATGTATGATGCATCCCCACTGTGATGTGTGATGTTACATCACAATGGGGATGCACCATGCATTATTGGATCTTCTAAATGCAGGCCATGGACTGAAATGTGTAGTAAATTGACTCGAGTATATTGTTATATAATACATGAATGCTTACGAGTAATTACTTATTTGTTCTAGCAACCATGGCCGGAGAAACGGTTCATTAATTTTGTTTGTTCTAGACTACTACTAATGTAACGGTAAGTTATAATACTACAGTTCCACGCATGTCTACTTTTTTTTTTTTTCAATACCAAAAATACAAAATAATTAGATGAGGTTGGCTCAATGTATTAGGTTGTACATGTTTGAGTCTTGTACCAAAATCCTGAATCCATTGTTATAATTAATAATAAAAACAAAACATGGAAACCAGCGGATACATTGACTAGCTAACCACCGTACACAGAAGCAGAAAGCCGTGGAGAGAGTAGGACATGAAGTGGAGAGACTTTGTCTATACTCAACCCAATTCCTTCTCTCATGTCAACAGCCTCATCAAACGGGGTTTCAAGATCAAACCCATGAAACAAAGAAGCAAGTGTGAGTTGCGCAACTTGAAGTGCAAACGACACTCCAGGGCAAATTCTCCTCCCACTGCTGAACGGCATATATTCAAAATTACGTCCCCTCACATCGAAATCCTTGTGGGTCGTCAGAAATCTCTCGGGAAGAAACTCACAAGGTTCGGACCAAACACTCGGATCACGATGGATCTTCCAAAGATTGACAAGTAGACGTGTCCCTGCCGGGACATGGTAACCACTGATGGTGCAGCCCTCGCTGGATTCGTGCGGGACCGAGAGCGGTCCGGCCGGATACAAACGCATTGCTTCCTTAAGGATGGCTTGGAGGTAGACTAGATTTTTCAGGTCTGATTCCTTCACTTGCCTTTTTGAACCGACATGGATATCTAGTTCATTTTGTACCTTCTTTAGAACATTGCGATGGTTGAGAAGTAAAGTCAGAGCCCATGTCAACGTAACTGAAGTGGTATCAGTGGCCGCTAAGATTAGATTCTGTGAAAAAAAAAACGTAGATGGTCAGAGGCAAAGCCAACCTCATCAAATTTGGAAGGTCTGAGGCCATGACAAAAAATTTAAAAGAAAAATGTAAACATCAAAACATTTGGGGTGAAAATTAGATAAAATTTAAGTATATTTGAAAAAAACGTTTTGGTAAAAAAAACGTTTTGGCCACCGTAGACAGTAGAGAATAATTACTACGGTACTACTACTTTGATAATGATAACCCATGCCGAGTGCCAACGTAGATTATTAAATATTGGAGAAGACAATAGAACAGACTGAGATTTCTCTTAAATAAAACAATTAAAATGTTACTGTATCTATGAGACAACTGATATTTCTTCTAATAAGAATACGTCACACGAGTGAGAATAAATTTTTTAAAGAGACATACCAAGCATGTGGTTTTGATTATGGTATCAGCGTCATGATCAGGAAACTGAGTTGCAAAATCGGGCAGTATAGCCAACATCACGTCCATGAAGTCTTCTTCTTCTCCTTTCACCACTCTCTTCCTCTTGTGCTCTTCCAACCATCCTTGAATAGCAATGTCCAACTCTTTGGCTGTCTTCTTCATTAATGAACACTCCACGCCTCTTAAATCAAACCATCTCAAAAATGGCAGCGCATCGGACAACAAAACCTGACCAACCATTTCAAAAAACTTCTTTAATTCATCTTTCCATCCATCCTCCTGTGAAGTACTACTCCACCGCTTTCCGATAATAATTCTCAAAATTACGTTGAGGGTTATGTCCCTAAACCATCTCTTCATCTCCACAGACACTTTATTAGTTGAGCTTATTTTGTTGTATAACTCTTTCATGGAAGTCTCCATCTCGGTTTCTCGAACATGTTTGAGCTTCTCAAGCCGGTTGTTTGAGAGAAGCTCGTGCGTTGCTATCTTGCGACACTGGCGCCAATAAGGGCCATATGAGGCAAACCCAAACATTGAGAAATTGTGGCTTAAAATCTCAATGGCAAGAGTTTTCGGACGGTTGGCGAAGACTTTATCATTGGTGCCACTAAAACACTCCTTAGCATTCTTCCAATTACTCACTACTAAAGTTTGATAGACACCCATCTTGATAGTGAAGATTGGTCCGTATTTGTCAGCCATTTTCGCGAGGGCTCTGTGATCCGGTTCTGGCCCTCCAAAGAGGTGTAGATGGCCAATAACAGGCCATGCTCCACTGGCTTCCGGTGGTGTTATTCTCTTCTTGCACCGATTTATGATCGTCATCATAACATTTTTCGATATCAATGAAAAGGAGATAAGAAAGATTGCAAAGATCGAAAGTGCAGCGAGAGCATGTAATGTTTGTGAAGAAAGAAGAAATTCCATTTCTAAGTACGTAGTGGGGGTCAGTTTAGATATGGTTATATAGGCTACATATGCTGCTATGAAAAAATATATATATATATATATATATACACATTCAAGATTATGTAAATAAACATAAATAAATTGTTATAAATTGAAATGAGTGAATTCTATCTTGAACACGTGGTTGTGATGAAAAAGAAAGTTCATTTCTAAATGTAGTGGGGTACTAAAAGTTTAAATCTGTGCTATATTAAAGTCTCCATGCAATTGTACCTGGGAAAATTGCATAAAAACCCCTAAGTTTATATATAATTGTAGTTGTATGGAATCTTTGTTTGAAATTGCTCAAATATTATTCTTGTCATTAGTTGTCTCTCTTTAAACATTAACGGTGAAGAGAGAAAATGTTCTTTTACATACCTGGTGAGATTAATTAGACTCTACAAGGATGGTCCGGAATACTACTCCCATTATCGGGGAGAGGTTACATATAAACTACAACTCTCACAACCGGAGAGAGGGTTGCTCCCACAAACCGGGAGAAAAACTCCCCACACATGCTTGTAAAATGCGCATGGTGGGACTCGAACCCCTGACCACTAGGTGTGGAAGGGAGGTGCACAACCATCTCTACTAAGAGGTGATGTGTAGATTATTATTTTGTTTTAAATATAAAAATAGGAGCTCTACCCATTTTTATTTTATTATCTGTTATATAATATATAGTTTAGAGTTATAAATAATTTTATATATATATATAATAATTAACTAAGGGCATTTCTAAAAAATTTCATTAAAGGTTTTGAGTATTGGTTAAGTCGGATAATTTTGAGAAAAAGTTCTATATGCAGGGGCGGAGGAACGTGGGAGCAACCAATAAAAATTTCTCAAATACTTAAAGTACAGTTATTTGTAAGATATTATATTATATATATGTAATGAATACTTCTCTAATCAGGACTGTTCTAACTTTAAAATTTCAGGACGTCCAACCACAGTTACACATTAACAGTGGACCCACAGCCCCACATTAACAAATACTCACACTCAATTTGAATATGTGGATGTAGTTGGGTGTCCTTAACTTATAATTTATAGACGTTCTTACTAAAGAACCACTCTATATATAATAAGGTATGTGGCTCCCACATGTTAGTCTTTTATGTTTTCTTTTGAACAAAGTCTTTTTATTTATTTTTATATTTTTATAGCACGGTAGTCTTGTTTTTTATTTTTTCATTTTTTCATTTTTTTTAGAGCAATTGGCACAAATCCTCCCCCCCCCCAGACTATACCAGCTTTTGCATGTTGCCCCCTAAACTATTTTATTAGGCACTAAACCCCCTGAACTATCACTTATTGGCAATCCTTTGGGTTTTTTCCCCCCTGAGGGGGCATCTTTAGTCTTGGTCTGCCAATAAGTGATAGTTCAGGGGGTTTAGTGCCTAATAAAATAGTTTATGGGGCAACATGCAAAAGCTGGTATAGTCTGGAGGGGATTTGTGCCAATTACTCTTTTTTTTATAGCACGTTAGTTTTGTTTTATAAATTATAAAGAAAAGTCCAGTTATAACTAATTGTAGCATTATTTGTAGGTATTCCTGTTTTATATAGAAGATAAAATATATTCCTTTTAGGGTTTGGTACTTTGGTTTCATGGACATCATGAATTAGTCTTATATATATTATTTTTCAGTTTTATAAATTATAAAGAAAAGTCCAGTTATAACTAATTGTAGGTATTCCTGTTTTATATATAAGAGAAGACATATTCCTTTTAAGGTTTGGTACTTTGGTTTCATGGACATCATGAATTAGATATATATATTTATACATATATATATATATGTATATATATTATTTTTCAGTTTTATAAATTGTAAAGAAAAGTCCAATATATTATAACTAATCGTAGGTATTCTACAAGCACAGCCCAGAATACTATTCCTACTATTGGGGAGAGGTTACATATAAACTACAACTCTCACAACCGAGAGAGGGCTGCTCCCATAAACCGGGAGAAAAACTCCCCACACATGCTTGTAAAATGCGTATGGTGGGACTCGAACCCCTGACCACTAGGTGTGGAAGGGAGGTGCACAACCATCTCTACTAAGAGGTAATGTGTATATTATTATTTTGTTTTAAATATAAAAATAGAGCTCTACCCATTTTTATTTTATTATCTGTTATATAATATATAGTTTAGAGTTATAAATAATTATATATATATATATATATATATAATAATTAACTAAGGGCATTTCTAAAAAATTTCATTAAAGGTTTTGAGTATTGGTTAAGTCGGATAAATTTGAGAAAAAGTTCTATATGCAGGGGCGGAGGAACGTGGGAGCAACCAATAAAAATTTCTCAAATATTTAAAGTACAGTTATTTGTAAGATTATATATATATATATATATATATATATATATATATATATATATATATATATAAATAGGCGAAATATAGGAAATTCAAGAAAAATAGTTTTCGTGCTTGAAAAATTCTCAAATTTTATTCATAGGTAGATTTCAACGAACTTATCATCCTCAAAAAAATTCAGATTAAAATTCATTCAAATCGATATGATTTCATAGTGGTCCTTACCGAAATTAAAATAAGGGATCCCTTATGAGAGAACCACTGTATATATATATATATATATATATATATATATGTTATGAATACTTCTCTAACCGGGACTGTCCTAACTTTATAATTTCAGGATGTCCAACCACAGTTACACATTCACAGTGGATCCACAGCTCCACATTAATAAATACTCACACCCAATATGAATATGTGGATGTGGTTTGGCATTCTTAACTTATAACTTATGGACGTTTTTAACTTATAATTTCTAGACGTCCTTACTACAAAACCACTCTATATGTAATAAGGTATGTGGCTCCCACTTGTTAGTCTTTTATGTTTTCTTTTGAACAAAGTCTTATTTATTTATTTATTTATTTATTTATTTATTTATTTTAGCACGTTAGTCTTGTTTTTTGTTTTTTATTTTTTCATTTTTTTTATAGCACGTTAGTTTTGTTTTATAAATTATAAAGAAAAGTCCAATTATAACTAATTGTAGGTATTCCTGTTTTATATAGAAGATAAAATATATTCCTTGTAGGGTTTGGTACTTTGGTTTCATGGACATCATGAATTAGTCTTATATATATTATTTTTCAGTTTTATAAATTATAAAGAAAAGTCCAGTTATAACTAATTGTAGGTATTCCTGTTTTATATATAAGAGAAGATATATTCCTTTTAAGGTTTGGTACTTTGGTTTCATGGACATCATGAATTAGATATATATATTTATACATATATATATATATATATATATATATATATATATGTATGTATATATATTATTTTTCAGTTTTATAAATTATAAAGAAAAGTCCAATATATTATAACTAATCGTAGGTATTCCTGTTTTATATATTTAGGGTTTGGTACTTTGGTTTCATGGACATCAATAACATCATGAATTAGTCTTATATATATTATTTTTCAGTTTTCTACTTGAGCAATTTTATGCCTACTTCTGTAAATAAAAACTTCTTATTCTTCAAGTTATCTATCTGTATAAATTCATGTAGAGATTACAAATTAATAAATATTTTAGATTTATTTTCTTAGGTTATTAATATGATTTTGGCTATATTTATTATAATAGTTTGTTATTTGAACGTTTATTTATTTAAATTAATTCAAAATTATTAGTCCGAGAGCAATGTTATTATGGTGCAAGTAATATGCGTGGTGAGTGGAATGAACTACATGCTTTGATTATAAATGATTGTCTATATGCTTATTATATTTATTGTTTTGCATACCAATTGCATTTGACATTATTATATTTATTGTTTTGCATACCAATTGCATTTGACGCTAGTTGTAGCATCAAAATAAGTTACTTCTATTCATCATTTTTTTTTATTACCTAAATTAACTTCTTTTGTCAATATTATTGGTGCTTCATACAAGATGGAATATAACTTTCTTACAAAATTGATCATGTATATTGAAAGGGAAATCACAGAGAAAATTAGTATAGATTCGATTATAAATGATTTTAGAGGTTTAAAATAGCGACAGGTTTCATTTTTATTCATAAAGTTATATTTATTTTATTTGTTATACCATTACATATGAGACTAGTCTCTATTACATTTGGTTTTTTAATAACTTAGTTTTTAAATGTTAGCATATATTTTTTGCATTAACTTAAATATTTATTTGTCTTGGACCCCTTAAAGCCGAAATCCTAGCTTCGTCCCTGTCTATATGAGTCTAATTAGGCATAAGTTAAGAGAAATGCTATTGACAATCCATTAATTATCTATTTAGACAAGACAAGACAAGACAAGACAAGAAAGTTCTATAGACACTCCAAACCATTTTTTTCGGAAAACAAGTTTTTTTCGATCTATAGTGTTTTTTTTTTTTTTTTCCTCCACTTTTTTGTTTTTTTTTTTTCCTATTTTACAAACCCTAAAACATCCTCTTCTTCTTTTTTAAATATTTGTTTTCTCACACACCATCAAGCCCTCTATCATTATCATCACCGGTTTATATGTGTATATATATATATTTTTTTTCTATTATCAGTTCGTCTTGATAATAAATATATCAGGACGAAGAATGTGGACCACTAGATTTACATACTTTGACTCAAAGTGTATGCACTTGTCAAAAATTCTCCATAATCTGTGGTCCACATTCTTCGTCCAGATATATTTATTATCCGAACGAACAGACAATAGAAAGACTATATATATATATATATATATAAGTTTTCATGTTTTCCAGTTCAACCAAATATGAAATCAATTTTTTTTTTCTCAAATACCACCCACGTTCAATCATCACCATCACTAGAATATATATGAATATATATATATATATATATATATATGTGTGTGTGTGTGTGTGTGTGTGTGTGTGTGTGTAATTTCTTTTTTAAAAAAATATATATATAAAAATAATTTTTTAACTCACCTTAAAATCCAAAAGAGAAAAATGAATATTGTTTTCCTATTTTCACAGATTGATCTCCAAAACATTTTTTATTGTTTTGATCTCTCCTCACTTTTGTTTAGTTTTATTCTTGTTTTATTTTTATTTGATTACTTCACATCTCTTTTCCATTTCTAGTTTCAAATTTTCTAAAGAGAAGTATTCAAAACGGGTAATATTAAAATAAAATGGAGTGTCTTTAGAAATTTTATTTATTTATTTTTTAAATGGAGAGTCTTTTGAATAGAAGTGCTAAAAGATAAAAGAGATAATTTTGAAAAAAAGGAAGCGTATTTAGAATTTTTTTATAATTTAAATTTTTAGAATTGAGTGTCTTTAGAAATGAAGTATAAAAAGAAAAACATTGGATTGTAAGGAGAAACTCTCTAAACTAATTAGAGGATGTTTGTAAATAATATTTAACTAATGATCTTAATTACACAAATACCCTTATCGTGAGTTTATTATCGTTATGTTTAGTTTAGTTTTTTAAGTTATGTTTAGTTATTGACAGATAAAGTGATCTTTTTATCTATTAAGTAAAATAAAAAATTCTAGGACAATCTCAATTTTTTTATAATTTCATATATTCGTCTATATAAAATTATGTCATCTCTTTCTTTTATTACGATTTTGCCATTTTTAGGTTTTTTTTTTTTTTCTTTTCAAAAACCTCCATTGATGGAGGACCAATGGAGGTACTCCATCAATGGAGATGGATCATACATGACCTCTATAGTGGTCAAAAAACCGGCCTATTGCCTTATAGTCGAGCCCACCATTGAATAGGGGCTAAAGCATGTCTCAAGCCCATTTGTTCACCATCAAAAGGCCTAAACAAGGGTCTGAATAACTAAGTTAGTATGGGTCCATTCTAAAACAGGCCTAAAGCCCAATCTAGCCCACCAAGGTATCCAATGAAAGCTAATACGTGGTCAAAAGCAAATTAACTGGTCATAATCATGACAAACGTTACATGAATCCCTACGTCTAACAAAGACCTTATTGCCAGATTTGAAATAATCGAAACGGGCAATAAAAGGCCTGAGATCCACTCCCTCACATAAAGAGGATAAGTGGTTAAGGCTCCAAGACTTTACTATAAATACCAGATCTCTTCTCAGAGACGAAGGTCCTGATTTTTTCACTCTTACATGTGAAAGCTCTCTCAACTTGGCTCTGCAATTCTGTCCTTACATTAATTGCTCTTTCATGATCTCACAAAGATTGACCCAGTCGTTCTCAAAGGCTGATCGACCCAATCCTTGATCGACCCACGACGATCTGAAGAACCCCAAGGCATCGGCATATCAACATCATCGATACCTAGTGTCGATCCAACCATATCGACCCATAGCTCGATTCTACAACTCTTTTTCTTTCACTTTGTTTATCGAACAATCTTTTGACTTGAGTGTTGGAGAACCCCCCCAAGGGAACACTCCCTCTTGTGGTTCGACCACCGCTCTATTTTTTCTCTTATTTTTAGGTTGCTAGTGCCCAGCTCAGCGATATAATTAATTGTAGATCTGATCGACTACAACCTCCAATTGGAGGTTGAAATCAACCTCCATTGGAGTTCTTTTCGTTCGACCTCTAGAAGAAGATGAACAAAAAAAAAAAAAATTGAAAATTTTAGTTTTGCCCAATAAGTCTCGAAAATTATAAAATTGCCCAATAAATCTGCTTCCCAGGAAGCAGTAATGAAAAGGCAATAGATTATTGATATATACACAATATATATGGCAATAGAAAAAGAAAAAAAAAAAAGAAAGTAATAACGTGTTATGGTCACACAAGAATAAAATATGTTTATGGTCACACAAAAATAAAACAAATTATTTATTTTATAACATATGTATGATCACACAAAAATAAAACAAATTATTTATTTTCAAAACATCTTCAATATTCATTTATTTCCTTTTTAGTAATTTTGCACAGTCAAACACTTTTTACTTACAGTTTACCAAACACATTGAAATTCCTTTTGGTTCTCACAGCACTTTTAAAAATTAATTTACCAAATAGCCGGTTAATTTTTCTCACAATGATTGGATGATTTACATACCTATTTGAGACCCCAATTTTCTAGATTTTATACTCCTTGTCGAGCGTGTTTTTGTATATAATGCATTTTGTGAGCATTGTGCAGGTTATATGCCCTAAAATAAGGTGTTGAGCATAATTGAAAAGTTAAAATAGCGATGAGTTCCATTTTTATTCATAAAGTTATATCTATTTTATTTGTTGTACCATTACATATGAGACTAGTCTTTATTAAATTTGGTTTTTTAATAACTTAGTTTTTAAATGTTAGTATATTTGTTTTGCATTAACTTAAATATTTATTTTTGTCTCGGCCCCCCTAAAGCCTAAATCCTGGCTTTGCCCTTGTCTATATATATGAGTCTAATTAGGCATAAACTAATTGACAATCCATTAATTATCTGTTTAGATTTCATTTTAAATTTTTTTAATAATGAAAATTTTAATCTGAATTAAAATTACTAAACAAGACAAGAAAGTTTTAAAGACACTCCAAACCATATATTTTTTTTTTTTTTAGAAAACAAGTTTTTTTCAATCTTTAGTTTTTTTTTTTTTTTTTTTTCCACTTTTGTGTTTTTTTTTTTTCCTATTTTAAAAATCCTAAAACATCTTCTTCTTTTCAAAAAATATATATTTTTTTTTCACACACACCATCAAACCCTTTATCATTATCATCACCAGTTTATATATATAATTATATATATATATAAGTTTTCATATTTTCCAATTCAACCAAATATAAAATCAGTTTTTTTTTTTTCTCAGATACCACCCACATCAATCATCATCATCACTAGAAAATATATATCTATATATATATATATATATATATATATATATATATATAATTTCTTTTTTCCAGAAAAATATATTTAAATTTGTTTTTTTTTACTCAACTTAAAATCCAAAAGAAAAAAATGAATATTGTTTTCCTATTTTCAAAACATTTTTTTATTGTTTTGATCTCCTTACTTTTGTTTAGTTTTATTCTTGTTTTATTTTTATTTGAATACTTCACATCTCTTTTCCATGTCTAGTTTCAAGTTTTCTAAAGAGAAGTATTCAAAATGGGTAATATTAAAATAAAATGGAGTGTCTTTAGAATTTTTTTTTATTTTTTTATTTTTTTATTTTTATTTTAAGGAATGTCTTTAGAATAGAAGTGCTAAAGATAAAAGGAATAATTTTGGAAAAAAAGAAGCGTCTTTAGATTATTATTTTTTTAATTTAAATTTTTAGAATTGAGAGTCTTTAGAAATAAAATGTAAAAAGAAAAACATTGGATTATAAAGAGAAACTCTCTAAACTAATTAGAGGATGTTTGTAAATAATATTTAATTAATGATTTTAATTACACAAACACCCTTATCGTGAGTTTATTATCGTTATGTTTAGTTTAGTTTTTTAATTTATGTTTAGTTATTGACAGATAAAATGATCTTTTTATCTACTAAGTAAAATAAAAAAAGTTAGGACAATCTCAATTTTTTTTTTATAATTTCATATTCGTCTATAGAAAATTATGAAATGAACCAATATTTGTTTTATAATTATATATTAACCGTATCCAACAAAAAAAATAAAAATCATCCACCAATAATGGAGATTCAATCTCTCCAACAATACACCACATCTTCTCCGATTAGAGGAGATCTAATCCCATTACAAAGGAGATTGAATCTCTACCGGAGGAGATATCCGATCCATTGCCAATGGAGTTACTATTTTATTTATAAATTAAAAAAAAAAAAAATTAAGAGGCAAAATTTCATCTTTTCAAATTTATTGATGGTCAACAAATGATAGAAAATGTTGTTGTAGACTTGTAATTAAAGCTGGGTTACACTAACAGTTGAATGTAATGGCGATCAACAAATGATAAAGATGAGATAAGGTTAGTCCAGCGGTATCCCATCACAAATGTCTCACGAGATTGTGGTTTCAAGTCCTCCATTTCTTTTAAAAATAAAAAATGAAAAAATAAAAATAAATAAAAAATAAAAAACCTCAGATTTATGTAATAATGTAATACCTAAAAATAATGATAATAATAATAATGATAGAAAATGTTGTTGCAGTTAAAGCTTAATCCTGTAATATGTTCCCTCATGACGCCGTGTTTAAGATTTTAAAACTTAATTTAGTAAATTATATATATTCTTTTAATATATCAGAATACAAATTTCTATGCTCCCAAAGAATAAATATATATATATATATAAATTTTTTTTTTGGTACAGAGGAGGGCTACAAGCCCAGAGAACAGCAGCTAACAACAGCTAACTCTAACAGAGGAAAGACCTTTAACATCATTCAAAAAAATATCAGTAATAGCAGGGGGAGGTTCTTCGAAAAAATGCACTCCCATGTCCAAACCATGCCCCATTTTAGCCAAGCCATCAGCAACCATGTTGCCTTCCCTAAACACATGCTTAACACTACAGATCCAATCCTTCGAAATCAAAGACTTACAGCTCTGAAGTATACTGAAAAGGGGGTGGTTATTAGTAGACTCCTTGTCAATAAGCTGAAGAACTGACATGGAATCAGTTTCCACAACAATCTTACGAAAACCCTTCCTCCAGGCCATACCAAGACCTTCAAAAAGGCCCCAGAATTCTGCTTCAATGGCACTACCAACGCCTTTCCTAACAACAAACCCACCTAACCAATTCTTCCAGTGATCACGTAACACACCACCAGCAGTAATGGCCCCTAACCCACCAGCGCAACCCCCATCAACATTTAATTTCACATAACCTTCACTTGGAGGGTCCCAAGCAACCGAAATGGCTCTAGCAATCCTAGGATTCCCTGCACAATTAGCTTCCATCCAGTCCTTACAAACTCTATTAATAATCAAATGAGGAGTTTGGGGGAGACAGAAATCATCATCAAAGGTTTTACTACATCTCCATTTCCAAATATACCAAAGCACACTAGCAAAATGGAGAAAACTAGGAACATTACCAATAACAAGCTTGTTATTGTGCAGATTACTAGTCAACCAATCATCCATGTTACCAAGAAAAGTAGGAGAAGAGGTAATACCTTTCGAGATATCTTCCCACACAGCCTTAGAATCCCTATAACCTCTTAGAAGATGCTCAATATTCTCAATCCCACTTAAGCACCTAGGACACGAAGCATCCAACCCCATTCCACGAATACACCTCTGCTCATTAGTAAGGATCTTACCATGTAGGAGAACCCAAAGGAAGTGTTGAATCCGAGGAGGTATCTTAAGCTTCCAAACAAACTTCCAAGGCCACAAAGTCAAGCTCTCAACCTCCAACTGACCTTCATGAGCAGTTTTGACAGAGAATTCACCATCTTTAGCCCAACCCCAAATACACCTATCAGGACCACTGTAACTCCCACCCGCATGGATGCTAACCACTCTATGAACAATATTCCAAGGTAGGACAGCGGCGAGTTGAGCAATGTTCCAATTACCATTACAAAGAAAATGACTCACGGTTTGAGTTAAGGTATCCGCAGAAGGAATAACAGTAGCATGCTCCCTTAAGAATCCGATTTCAGGAACCCAGTTGTCTAACCAAAAAAGAACTTGGCAGCCATCTCCAATCCTCCACCTCAGCCCTTTAGTCAAAAGTTTAGCCCCAAAAGCAACCCCTCTCCAAGTGCTAGAGCAAACAACTCCTTTGATTAGCTCCGGATCAGTAAGGGACCTATTATTTAGATACTTGTGATTGAGAAGATGGCACCAAATACCATTATCGTGCTGCAAAATCCACCAGCCAACCTTAGCAAGTAAAGCTTGGTTCATACCCTTCATTTTCTTGATACCAAGCCCACCTCTACTCTTAGGAGAACATACCATATCCCATTTAATCAAGTGGGTGGCTTTTTTATTCTCCGTGTGACCCCATAGGAAGTTCCTATTCAACTTATCCAATTTGAGACAAAGCTCACTAGGAAGCTTCACAGACTGCATAGTGTACACAGGTAAAGCAGAGGTCACGGCCTTGATTAACGTGACTCTCCCTGCCACAGAGAGGTTATCACTCTTCCAAGCAGCCAGCCGACTTTGAACCTTCTCCACCAAAGCACCATATGTTCGGTTCCTAACTCTACCGTGGATGAGAGGGACTCCAAGATACTTCCCTAAATCCTTGGTGAGAGGCGAACCACAAACCTTAGAGATATCTTTGGTAATCCTCACATTAGTGTTACTAGAGCAGAAAATACAAGACTTTGGGAAACTAATTTGCTGCCCTGAAAGGTTACAAAAAGTGTCCAAACAGCCCCTCATCATTTCAGCTTGGGAGACAGCTCCTTAGCCAAAAAGGATGAGATCATCAGCAAAGAAAAGGTGGGAGATAGAAGGGCCATCTCTAGAAATCTTCACACACTTCCAAATCCCAGAATTAACTCTCTGTTGGATCAAATGAGACAACTTTTCCATACATAAAACAAACAAGTAAGGCGATAGGGGATCCCCTTGCCTAATACCACACCTAGGAGTAAAAGAACATGTCGACTCTCCATTCAAAATAGCTTTGAAACTGACAGTAGAAACACACCACATAATAAGGTCAACCAAACTTCCCTTGATGCCAGCCTCCACAATGACATCTTTGATAAAATCCCATTTCAATCTGTCATAAGCTTTGGAAAGGTCAATTTTCCAAGAGAAAAACCCTTTCTTACCTTTCATAATCTTGAATTTATGGAGAGCCTCTTGGGCAACAATAATGTTGTCTTGGATTTGTCTCCCAGGAATAAAGGCCACTTGGTTAGGGCTAATGAGGTTAGGCAAGAGGCACCTAAGTCTTTGGACAATGACTTTACTAATGATTTTGTAAGTAGTGTTACATAAGCTAATAGGTCTTATGTGAGACATATCAAGAGGACTAGGGATTTTAGGAACAAGAGCAATAAGAGTTTGGTTTAACTCAATAGGAAACGCTCCAGTTTTGAAACTCTCAACAACAAGATTAATCAGCTCATTCTTACAAACACTCCATTGGTTTTGGAAAAAAAATAGCCGGAAAACCATCGGGACCAGGCGCTTTCATCCCACCTATACCAAAAAGCCCTAGCCTAACCTCCTCTTCACTCACAGGATTATTCAAGTCCTCAAGCAAACCCTCATCCAATCTAGGGAACAAGTTAGGGAGAACACCATAATTATAAGAACTAGGAATATTGGAGAATAAATTTTCAAAATAAGAGACAACAATAGTGACCATACTACTCCTATCATCTCTCCATATACCATCCAAATCTTTAAGACCTTCCAGCTTATTATATCTCCTCCTAATCAAAGTGGAAAGGTGAAAAAACTTCGTATTACGGTCACCCTCCTTAAGCTAAGAATTTCTAGCCTTTTGAAGCCAAAAAATTTCCTCCTGCTCAATAATATGCTCATACTCATCCCTAAGCTTAAATTCCAAAGAAGCAAGCCAAGGACTACACCTCTCACTAAGACTTCTTTGAATACCTTGAAGTCTTGCTAAAATTCTCCTTTTCCTATGGAAAATACAGCCAAAAACTTCTTTATTCCAAACTTTAATATTATTGGACAACACCTGTAATTTAGTAGGTAAATCACCTACATGGGAGCCCCAGTTACATCTAACCACATTATCAAATTCTTTATGCTTAAGCCACATAGCCTCAAATCTAAAGGGTTTGAATGGGCCTCTAGGGATATGAGAACTGTAAAGACTCAACATGATAGGACAATGGTCTGAGGAGACTCTAGGAAGGTGTCTAACATAGCCTTCACCAAAAGCAACCCTCCACTCCACTGAGCAAATCGCTCTATCAAGTCTCACCCAAATATCCTCACCTACACCCCTTTTAGTCATCCAAGTATATTTTTGCCCAATAAACCCCAAATCCACAAGCTTGTTTTCATTAATCCAGTCCCCAAAACCAGAGTTAGAGAAATAACCCCTGCCACCCCTTTTCTCAGCACTATTGGTGATTTCATTAAAATCCCCCATCACCACCCAAGGCCCCTTAAAGCAATTACGAATAGCACTAAGATACCCCCATAGCTTACGCCTAGTAACAACACTAGGATTAGCATAAACAATAGTAAGCACCCAAAACCTATCCCTCTCAGCCACTATGGCCGTAATGGAGTGCCTAGAGCTAGCCACAACCTGAAGTTTAACTCTATCACTATTCCACAAAAGCCAAATTCCACCTGAGAAACCCGAGGCTTCAACCAAAAACTTATCAGAAAAACCCAAATTGTTGACCACTTTAAGAGCTCTAGAGCCGCTAATCCTAGGCTCTAAAATGGCAATCACATCAAATTTATAAATGTCTCTAAGATCAGAAATAATTTTAGGAAAACCTTTTTTCCCGGCACCCCTAACATTCCAAGTGCAAAACGACATAAAAAATAGAAGAGTGGGAAGGAATACCTCATTCCATGGCAACCTCCATTGCCTCTCTAAGTTTAGAGGCAACTTCATCGAAGTTACTAGCACCAGGAATATCCACCTGCTCAACACAAACACCCACTAAATTATCAACATTATTGTTCATACTACCGTCTCCACTAGCACCATCAGTCCTAGCTGAATTCATCATATCTTGGTGGAGAGCTTGTAGGACTTCAGAGTCTTCAATTACCTCATCTATCATATCTTGTTGCTTTCCCTTATTCACATTATTACTCAATCCTCCCTTACTCACATTTTCCTTAAACGGCTTGTAGAAACCACTCTTGTTCACCTCCAAATATTTGTTGGACTGGCTGCTACACTGCACCCTATTAGTTCTTTCTTTATTGGAAATTTCAGAAAGGACCTTGATCGAGCCTGCCTTTTTCTGCTTAAGGGTGCGAGGTTGTTCCTTTTCCACTCCTCTAGTCTCCTCCATTTCTTCCCTCAGAATTTCAAACCTAGACCCCCCAATTTTCTTACTCCCATGGTTCACAGAGTTGTCAAAATGCCCACCATTTTTACCATTATTGTCAAGGACCTTACTACCTGTCTCCTTCTGAACAACAACTGCTCTAACTGTCTCAACAGGTTTTCTATTGTTAACTTTAGGGCCAGACTTACCTCCCCCAAAATTGCCTGCACTTCCATTCCTTCTATCAAAATTTCTGTTGCCAACATTATTTCTCCCATTTCTCCCATAGGATACTTGCATCCATGGGCCGTAAGATTCATTTGCAACCATATTAACTTCTCCTCCATCCTCAGGCATCTCATCAGCCTTGTCTTGTTCCACCTTCCCTTCCTTGCACAACTCTTTGCTATGCCCTACTCTTCCACAATTGAAACAGATAAGTCCCAGGTTCTCATATTCAACCTTAATTGTTCTTTCTTCTACACTGAGAGATCCCTTCAGAGGCTTAGTGATATCTATCTCAATGCAAATCCTTGCAAATCTCCCTCTAGCTTGTGATTCAGTAATAGGGTCAACCTTGTAAGTGCTTCCTAGCATTCCTCCTATATTCCATAACAAATCCACATCAATCCACTCCATAGGCAACCTAGAGAGCCTAACCCATACTGGCATATGCCGAATTTCATCTTCCCCAGGCACAAAGTTAGGTCTCCACTTCTGAACAACTAGATACTGGTTAGCAATCACCCAGGGTCCACCGGTCAGCACAAAGTCAAGGTCCTCGTGCATTTGAAATCTTGCTACAAAATACCCATCCTCTAAATCTGTAAGCTGCCATTGACCCATTAAGGGCCATTTTTGTCGAAGCTTCAGAAGCATGAAATTGAGCGAATGGGGTCTTCCCATTATTTTCAATATCAGAGCATTCGACCAAGGTTTACAGAGCTGAATCTTCAATTCTGGAGAGAGCTTCATGGATGGGCCATCCGTCCCCTCAACAAAAGTGATATCTCCCTCTTCAATTTTTAACCTCTCATTCCCTGTTCCAAAACCAGACCAGTTACTGGGGTTAGATGTCCCTAATAATTTTGATTTGAAACTAACACCAGCTGACTTTCTCAGAAGACTCTCCTCTGCATCTTCTTGGGCTCGAGCTCTCTTCGCCGTAAAAGTGTTATCGGGCGGCTTCTCTTTCGTCATCCCGTGCTTCTCTGCTTCTTGGTGAGCTGAGAACACGAACATTTTGTTTACAGGACTCACGAACGAGCAAAAAGCGACGGCGCGTGGGCAAAAAAATAAAAGAACTGAAGGAATAAATCTGACGCGCTAAGGCGCGTTCAAAAACGTGAATTCACGTGACTTTTAGTTAATTCTCCACAAATTTGTTTGAAGATAATTTTTTTCTATCTTTTTTATGGTTATATATAAATTTTTTATTTACAAACAAACATACATATATTTCGTAAAAAAAATAAATAAACAAACTGACATATTAACATTTTTTTTGTTTGGCAGCGTAGCATTATTGCTTTTATAGATATGTCATTTTCAAGCCCGTCAATGCTTTGTCAGTGTACATCTATCTCTCCAGAAAATATTCAATGGTGATTAGGGATGGCAATGGGTCGGGTTTGGGTCGGGTCCTACTGGACCCAGACCCATGAAAGTTTTCGGGTTCGGGTTCGGGTCTAGACCCGCGGGTCTTAGGAAGACCCAGACCCGACCAAGGACCCATGAAAATTCGCGGGTCTGGGTCTGAGCCCGCGGACCCATAGACCCACGATCCAAAAAAAATTAAAAAAAATACTAAAAATATATATATACTTAAATATATAAATAACTAAATAATAAAAATAAATAAATGGAGGACATAAAAGGGAAATATTCTTATTTGCATTCAATTTCAATTTCAAAATTTTCAATTTTTTTTTTTTAAATTTTAAACTCACTCACTATTCGGGTCTACAGGTTCGGGTCCGGGTTCGGGTCTATGGACCCAGACCCAGACCCAGACCCAGACCCAGACCCGACCCAACTCGGACCCGAATCGGGTCTAATATTTTGGACCCAGACCCGACCCATGACCCGAATGTGAGGACCCAAACCCGATCCACACGGGTCGGGTCTTGCGGATCTGGGTCTAATTGCCATCCCTAATCATGATTCATGAGAAGACTCACTTAAAATTCACCACACAAGTGATTATTGGTGTAATTTGCTCTATTTGATCCTGAGAGCTACTATTTGTCCATTTGCTTTGCTAGGAGCCTAGGACCCAATTTTTTCCTGATAAAGCCAACCGACTATGAACTAGGATTTGGAGATATTACGATGGTCTTATCGGTGAAAACATTGTTGCATTTGTCATCTGTGTGTGTGGAGCTAAGGAACTACACACAAAATTTGTGGATGTTGTTGCGTCGGTGAAAACATGGTTGCATATCTATGTGGAGTTGAGGAACTGCACCTAAAATTTGTGGCTAATCATGATTCATGAGAAGACTCACTTAAAATTCACCACACAAGTGATTATTGGTGTAATTTGCTCTATTTGATCCTGAGAGCTACTATTTGTCCATTTGCTTTGCTAGGACCCAATTTTTTCCTGATAAAGCCAACCAACTATGAACTAGGATTTGGAGATATTACGATGGTCTCATCGGTGAAAACATTGTTGCATCTGTCATCTGTGTGTGTGGAGCTGAGGAACTGCACACAAAATTTGTGGATGTTGTTGCGTCGGTGAAAACATGGTTGCATATCTATGTGGAGCTGAGGAATTGCATCCAAAATTTGTGGCTAATCATGATTAGGGATGGCAATGGGTCGGGTTCGGGTCGGGTTCTATTGGACCAAGACCCAGACCCGACAAAAAAAATTGGACCTAGACCCATGAAAATTTTCGGGTTCGGGTTCGGGTCTTAGGAAGACCCAGACCCGACCAAGGACCCATGAAAATTCGCGGGTCTGGGTCTGGACCTGCGGACCCATGGACCCACAATCCAAAAAAAATTAAAAAAAAATACTAAAAATATATATATACTTAAATATATAAATAACTAAATAATAAAAATAAATAAATAGAGGACATAAAAGGGAAATATTCTTATTTGCATTCAATTTCAATTTCAAAATTTTTAATTTTTAATTTTTTTTTTTCAAACTCACTCACTATTCGGGTCTACGGGTCCGGGTCTATAGACCCAGACCCAGACCCAGACCCAGACCCGACCCGGACCTGAATCGGGTCTAATATTTTGGACCCAGACCCGACCCATGACCCGAATGTGAGGACCCAAACCCGACCCACACAGGTTGGGTCCGGGTCGGGTCTTGCGGATCTGGGTCTAATTGCCATCCCTAATGGTGATCACTGAAATGCTAACTTCATCAAACCCGTCAATGCTTTGTCAGTGTACATCTATCTCTCCAGAAAATATTCAATGGTGATCACTGAAATGCTAACTTCATCACTATAATGGAATGGAGAGATGCTCCAACACATGGTAATGTCGGCATGATTGTTTTCTAGCTTTAATAATGCACGACAACATTGACATTTCATCTGACCTTTAATATTTGTGCTTATAATTAATAGTACTCTGCTAATCATCTATCAGGCAACTCGCTATTGTCACTGGTAGAAGTTCCCAATACATTAATGGTTGAAGTCTAACATACTTTGTGGAGGGAACAAAGAGATTGAATAAATAATCACCCCATGATCATGTTAAAGACAGAGGAAATGGATTTTGTTGTGAATCGAGTTGCTACAGCAGAGCTGAAGCTTTCATATATTGATTTTCTCTCTTGAATACATAGAGTTCTACATACCTATATTTATAGTTGGCAAACGACAGTTCTAGACATATATAGATACAATGACTTAAATACATAGAAAATACAAAATTACTACTTTTACTCAAGTACTACACAATACTTTAATTAATTTTAAATTCTAGAAACAAGTATCATACATATTTCTGGACAGATCAACAATATTTTGATCATTGTCCACTTGAACCGGAAGCAATAATTGCTGCCCAGCTTTTAACAAAGTTTGCTGATGTGAGGCATCTGCAATCACATGCATGATACAAACACTGATTGTGAATTCTACTGTCATGTGGTCCAAGAAAATCCAAGGCTCCAAGGAAATTATTCACAAACACACTGATTGTGAATTCTACTGATTTTTTGCACATGACGTACAGTAGCACTGTAATGTGGTCCAGTCTACAAATATGATGGTGAATTCTCAAGATGCCTATCTGTATTTGCAATTTTACAAATAAAAGCTAAGATAATCATTTTAGATAAATAAAAATCTATTATTAAAAAAATACAAAATAAGAAAAAAATAATGGATTTTTTTTTTTTTTTTTTTTGTAATCTATTTATTTAAGATTTTATTATTGAGAATTTTATTGTTTTTCATTTTAATTTAAAGCTAAGATAATCATTTTAATTAGCGAAATTAAATAGTAATAAGAGTAAAAGTGTACTTTCACGGGTTTTAAAATAATAGACTTTCAATTACTTGGTCAAATGGACTAAAGTGATGAGTTTTGGAAAAAATAAGGACTAAAGTAATGAATATGGAAAGACGTTTATAAAGGTGACAAATCGTCAAAAAAGTGAGACTTATGTGAAATTCTGCCAAAAAAATTATTATATAAATAAGGGATCAACCGAGACGGATCGGGGCATAATGGTTTGACTCATATCTAACATGATTACAAACTAGGTCAATAACGTTTGATCCATACCCAACCCGCCTGTTTTAAGTGTTTTAAACCCGGTCCAAACGGATTGAATCCCTACTGGTTTGAAGCAGGTCAGAGATTTTTGCTATCCTTAGGAGAGATCACAATTCGCATGTCATCTCCGGTTGCCTTGAAGACTTGGTCAAGAGTCAAGACCAAATGAAAGAGATGAATTGCATTTTCTTCTTTCGAGTATAATTTCACCGTTTACTAGGGTATATTTGTGCAATTTGCTTTAAGATTTTTTTTTTATGAAGTCTACGGATAATTAGGGACATTATGATCATTGGAGTGCTATTAGAGGGGACAAAACTTATAGCAAATTTTGTGTCAAAAAAAAAATTATAGCAAATTCTATTATTTTTAAATTAATAATAATAATATTAATTTTATTATTATTTTATTTTTAATTTTAGTTTTATTATTATTATTATGAGGAAATAGGGCTTTTTAGTAAAAAATTATGGGGCCTTATTGTTTTTGTCAACAATTATCATTTTTATTATTTTTGTCAACAATTATCATTTTTATTGTTTTTGTCAACAAATAGGCTGTGAAGACAAAATTGCCCCTATTTTTTTTTTCAAAACCTCTTCTCTCTCATTTTCACCAGATTTTTTTTCCTCTCTCTCTCCTTTTCTCTAGGGCTGTCAAAATGACCTGTGACCCGTGAACCCGACACGAACCCGAGGTTGATAATCGGGTTCGGGTTGACCTTAAACGGGTTCAGGTCATAAATGGGTCAACCTGTTTGACCCGTATACATATACGGGTCGTGTCGGGTTTTGCTTAACAGGTTAGCGGGTGACCCGTTTAACCCGTTTATAATATGATAAATTTTTTATTTTTAATTATATATGGGTGTAACTGTAATTGTACATAAGTTATATATAATAAAAGCCTAAATTTCTAAACCTAGCAGCCGACACTCTTTATCTCTCAACACAATTCACTTTCTGCCTCTCTCACACAAATCACATTATCACACCACTCTACCTTTACCTCTCGCAACTCTCTCTGCCTCTCTCACGCAAAATCACCATTCTTTGTCTCTGTCTCCCAACTTTATCTCTTTTTTTTTTTTTTCATGGTAATATCTTAGAAATCATTATCATAAAAATAACAAAACCACAAAAATATCTCATCAAGACGATACCAGATCCAAATAAAAACCTTAAAGATCCATCCAACCTGAATCTGAACTAATACAAAACAAAATATTTAAAACCTGAGCTTGATAAAAAACCAGCGATTCTTGCCAGTCTTGAAACTCTCCTCTCCCAACTTCATCTCTTCTATCTCTGTTGTTTTCGTTTTACCCAATAAATTTATTTGCTATTTATTCATGATTTTTTTTGAAAGAATGATTAATTATTGTGAAGTTCTTGTTTTTGTGATTAATTATTGTGAAGTTCTTGTTTCTGTGATTAGAAAATGAAATTGGTCTTGACTTACTTGATTTCTATCTATATCCACTCTTCGATTTCTCATACTGAACCGAAACATTTGAAGAAGGCGATTTCCCCTTTTGATTTTGTTGAAAACATTGAAGTGGATGAATTATAAACAACAATTAAAAAAAAAAAAAAAAAAAAAAAAAAGAGCTTTTTAATTTTATTAAATGTTTCGTGGGTCAACCCGTATAACCCGTTTTACTAATCGGGTTCGTGTCGTGTTATAAGGATCTGACCCGTTTACATAAACGGGTCGTGTCGAGTTGAGGCTAAACGGGTTAACCCGTTTAAATAAACGGGTCGTGTCTTTAAACGGGTCATGTCGACCCGTTGACCCGTTTTGACAGCCCTACTTTTCTCACACCTCCTTCTTCTTCTTCTTTCTCTCCTTCTCTCTTTCTCTCCTCCTCTCTCCTTCGTCTTCTCACTTTCTCTCCTACTTCTTCTTCTTCTTCTTCTCTTTCTCTTTCTCTTTTTTTTCCAGATTTTTTTAAAACAAAAATTTTCAGATTTGGTGGGTTTCCGATCATCGGTCGTTCGATCTTCTCTCCTTCTTCTTCCGATCGTCCAATCGGTCGTCCAGATTTTTTTTAAAAAAATTCAGTTTTTTTTTTTATTATTATTTTGAAATTTTTTTCAGATTTTATTTTTGTTTAAAATTATTTCCATATTTTTTTAAAAAATTTCAGGTTTTTTTTATTTTGTAAAAATTTCACATTTTTTCAAAAAATTTCAGATTATGTTTGATAAAAAAAAAATTCCAGATTTTGTTTTTTAAAATTTGTTTTCCAGATTATTTATAAAAAATCAGTTTTTTTTTTTTTTTTTGAAAATTTTTCAGATTTAAAAAAGGTTTGGATTTGAGTGTTAGTTGTTGATTTAAAGGGTGGTTGTGGTTGTGAATGTAGTTGATTTTAAGGGTGGTTGTGGTTGTGAATGTTTGGATTTGAGTGTTAGTTGGATTTGAATGTTTAAAAAATTTTCCAGATCTTGTTTTGTTTAAAAATTCCTGATTTAAAAAAAAAAATAAAAAATCAAATCATGTTTGTTAATTTTTTTTTTCTAGATTTTGTTCAAGTAAACACACCAGGCCACCGATTAAACACACCAGGTGTAAACCAATTAAGCACACCAATTGTAATCAATTAAACACACCAGGCCACCGATTAAACATACCAGGAGGTGGCCAATTAAACACACCAGTTGTAATCAATTAAACACACCAGTTATATTTAATTAAACACACTAGGCCACCGATTAAACACACCAGGTGTAAACCAATTAAACACACCAGTTGTAATCAATTAAACACACTAGTTGTAATCAATTAAACACACTAGGTCACCAATTAAATACATCAGACTACCAATTAAACACACCAGATAAAACGAATTAAACACACCACGCAAAACGAATTAAACACACCACGCAAAAGGAATTAAAGACACCAGGTTTGGGAAGAAGAAGAAGAAAAAGAAAAAAAATATGGAGAAAAAAGTTGTGTTTTTTTTCGGGAAGTAGAAGAAGAAAAAGAAAAAGAAAAAGATAAAAAAAAAAAAATTATAAAGAAGGGCAATCTTGTCCAAAAAGTGGATATGTTAACAAAAACAAAAAAAAACAAAAATCTTGGATGAAAACAATAAACCCACTAATTTTTTGGCTAGTTTTAAAGTTCTCCCTTATTATTATTATTATTATTGTTGTTGTTGTTGTTGTTGTTGTTGTTGTTGTTTTTGACATTATTAATACCATTGTTATTGTAAATGAACAAGTGATATTTAGGGATATTTAAATAAAAAAGATAATTTAAATGATAATTCCCCTTAAATAATTTAAATATTCATCTGGGTTTTATATTTAGGGATATTTAAATTAAAAAAAAAGATAATTTAAATGATAATTCCCCTTAAATAATTTAAATATTCATCTGGGTTTTATATTCAGGGATATTTAAATTTAAAAAAAAAAGATAATTTAAATGATAATTCCCCTTAAATAATTTAAATATTCATATGGGTTTTTATATTTAGGGGATTTAAATAAAAATAATAATTTAATTATTCAGAAAATTAAATTCATAATTTTATTATTATTTAATCAATATTTCAATTTTAAATTTTAAATTTCGATTTTTTAAATTTGGTCATAGGGGTATTTAAGTCATATTATAATATTGTTTCTAGTTTGATGCAATTATCTATATAATTAGGGGAACTTATTGCAATTTGCCGTGATAGAAAAATAGATGGCGTTAGGATTTGGACTAAAGTGCAAAGAAAAGAAGAGTTCAGTGGGTTTAGTGACTATTTTAAGAATTCAGGGGACACATTAGTAATTCGTGAACAATTCAGGGGGGCAACTATTCCATTTACTCTTTTAAATAAAACTCTATAACAACAACTTAATCAAAACCCTAGAAGATGAATGGTCTCGACATTTGCTCATTTTAATTCCAACTGTCACTACAAAAAGTGACCTATAGTAACACATTTTTTTGTGACAAATTTCAAATGTATCACAATAGGTATTATTTTATGACAAATTTTATTATTTGTCATTATGTTTTGTTCAATTGAGACTTTTAAGAAATAATTGTCACAATTAATTAAAAAAACTTGATAATTATGACAAATAATATAATTAGTTACAAAATTACCCTATAAAAAAGGAAAGATTTTATTTTATAAATAATTAGGTTTTTAAAAGGCATCAGAATCAATAAATGTTATTTTATTTGGAAAAAAAAATGTCACAATTGTGGTGTGGTTTTTTTCTTTTTTTTTTCCTTATTCCATCTTCACATATCTCTTGGTTTTCCCTTTGTCACTGCCATATCTAGATTTTCTCTATTAAAAAAAAAAAGTTATATCTAATTGAGGTATTAATAATATACTTTCATCTATTACAATTTGTATCTAGGCGAAAAGTTTATTCCAATCTTTTCATTGACAAAAGTGTTTTAGTATTGAGGCTTGAAGAATCTTCATCATGGTTATCCGGATGTAATGCATCTATCTCGAAATTTGTAGCAAATTGGTGTATGTGTGTTGTGGATTTTTACCGAGTATAAATCCAATAAAGCAAATATACTAATATCTCTAACACATATAAAATAAGATTCACTTATCTTAAACAGAGATATTAAACAAAGTTATCTAGCAACCTAAGCAAAACTAAAATATCATATATGCAAAAGATTAACTGAAGATTTGATATAAGCCTAAAACATTCAGATCTAAGCATATATATATCAAGATCTAAGTTAATCATGCATCAACTAACATACCACTAGAAATATAAATCCTAAACATGCAAATCTAACAAGATAAGCAGTTTAAAGCAACAGAAAAGGTAAATGACACCAGATCTATAGTGGTTCGGCCAAGATTTGGCCTACATCCACTTTGAGCCACACAGAGGGGACTCTTTCACTATATGGAGTCTTTACAGCCTTAAACAACACTAGATCTCTTCGAGATCAACCCTCAAAAGGAGCCCAGAAACCCTTACACAACAATCGCTCAACCACAGAAACCCTAACCACTCACTCACTTCTGATACCAACTCAGAGATCCACAAGAGCAATATCAGAAGAATCACAATGGAACGATCTCACTTTTTCTCTTCTAACTCTCTTGCAAATTCAAAGCAGAGAAACCAGATATTCAAGATGAATACCAAGAACACGAAGAACATTCGAGAGAAAACAGACTCAGAGAAAGAGAAGAAAAAGAAAACCCTAATAATAATGAATCTGATCGTCTCTCTCATCATCCCTTCGTTTATATAGTGCAGAATAGATAAGGTACACATCAGCTTGGATAAGCCAATCACAGTGTTCCACCTCAGACGAAATCTTGACTCAGCATCTTTAAGCCATCAGATAACATAAGTCAAACGGCAGCGTTTAGTGATTGGGCTTCATGGGAGCATTTGGTACTTGGGCTTCTCCTGGCTACCACCAATTGTATCATTGGGCCTTAATACAAACAGAACAGATGGGCTAAACTTTCACAATGTGCACTAATAATTTTGTAATATATTCTTTTTTCACTTTCTTTTTTTCTTTTTCTTTTTCTTTTTCTTTTCTTTCTTGTGTTCTGATTATCTATCCCTTATTGTACTTTTTCTATTTAAGTTTTCTTGTAGTTAATAATAGTTGAATGGACCATTATATTAACTTTGATTGAATTTGTAACTTGTTATCTTCTTGTTTATTGTCACTAAATTTGTGTTAAAAAAAACATAATTCTCATATGGTTAATGTCACTAGGTTTTTGTATAATGACACTTTTTTAAATAATTAATTGTTGATAAGTTTATGTATAGTGACACAATTTTGACATGGTTAATTGTCACTAAGTTTGTGAATAATAACACAATTTTAAAATAATAAATTGTCACTAAGAAGATGCATAGTGATAAAATCTTCAAACAGTTAATTATCATTTAAAAAATGTATCGTGACAAAATCTTCAAACAGTTAATTGTCACTATATATAAAATTTAGTGATACGATTTTTATTTTGTCACTAATTAAAGCCAAATGATAATATGTCACTAAAAGTTATAATTCGTGATAAATACCAAAAAACTGTCACAAATACTTTTAGTGACGGGGACAAAAGTGACGAATTGTTAGTGACACTTTTTTGTGTCATAATATTGAAATTGTGACAATTTCATTACTTGTAGTGACAAATAATTTTTGTCACTATATATCACCTTTTTTGTAGTGTGTGGTTGTAGTTCTTGTGAAAGTAAAGGTAATTTCTTATACTTTTTACATTTGTTCTTACTAAAAAAAAAAATGGTAGAACAATATGATTTATATTCTACATTCACCTTTTATTTATAAGTTTGCTTTGATTTTTTGGATATAATTTATTTCTAGATTTTTATTTTGATTGAATGTCTGTACTTGTCTATCGTAATTAAACTTATGGAATTATCTATTCCATCAATTGGTTATAAGATAAGCACAATAAATTAAGGGAAAATATCATTTTCGTCCCTATGGTTTACCATATTATCCATTTTAGTCCCTATCGTTCCAGTATTGGCTCGTTTAATCCTTCTGTTACGGTTTTCGTTAAAAACAGGCCTTCTGACATGACTAGAGGACAAAATGACCTTGATGCCCCTTAGCGAAAATACTATTTTACCCTTTTTATAAATAATTAAATTATTATTTAAAAATAACAAAATTTTAAAACAAATAAAACCCCACAAAAAAAAAAAAAAAAAAAAAAAAAAAAAAAAAAAACTCAATGGGGTAAAATTACTGTAATTCGTGACAATGAATTACAGCTAAAATTAAAAATAAAAATATCTCTCTTTCATACCACCTCTCCCACTCTCTCTCTCTCTCCCCAAAACAATCACCAGACTCATAGAACAAAAAATGCCAAAATAAAAATTAAAAAATTCAACCATTCATCATCATCAACACCACCGAACCTAGAAATTCCACCACCATAAACACCAGATTCAACATTTTTTTTTTCTATACCAAATCGAAACCTAATCTTGGGGGTTTTGTGTGAGAGAGATGGTGGTTTGGTGTGAGAAAGATGGTTGTTTGGTGTTTGTTTGTGAATCAGGTGTGGTGTCGGTTTGGAGGTGGTGGTGTGGATGTGGTGGAGGTGTGGGTTTAGAGGAGGTGGTGGCGGTGTGGGTTTAGAGGAGGTGGTGGTGGAGGCGGTGGATTTGGTTGTCGATTTGGAGGTGGAGGTGGTGATGGTGTGGATTTGGTTACCGATTTGGAGGCGGTGGTGTGGGTTTGATTGCGGCAGTGGTGTGGGTTTGGAACCATACAGCGATATTTTGACTTCTTTTGAAAGATTTATGTAAGTAACAAGTTTAGCAGGTGGAGAATGATAAATTTGGTAATCAACGAACCAAAATTGTTAACCATGGGACCAATAATTCTTGTTACCTTTGTCTGTGTATTGAAGAAAATACGAAGATGCCATCATAGTCTGTTCTGGAATTTTAGATAGTTGTAGAACTTTGCCATGTATGTATGATTATGAAGTGGACAAATCTGTGCTATAATGTTGCTGGTAACTGGAAAGTGGAGAATCTAAAAGGTTATTCTATCAAGATCCCATTTGAGTTGCTGAAAAATTTGTCTGTGTTTAGTAACTTATGGTGACCAAGGAAGAATTAATATTTAATGTTGTTTTTGACATTGTTGAAATGGCTTTCAAGTAACAAATGTCTCGTACTCAAACAAAGCAGCAGACACAGAATTTGGAAATATTTTTAGATCATATTTTACTATAATTGTTTTTAAGGTCAATTATTCATTGAAAAGTTACTGTTTTGCTGTTAGTATAACAAGTCTAAGATGAAGATGATATAACAACTCTTATTTTATTTTTTGTTCTGAAGAAAAATAATTGAAGGAGATGATGATATTATTATTATTATTATTATTAAATGGTGGTAGATTTGGGACCACACATTCTTTATTATTTAACTGAAGTTACCGTTTGACCCTTCTTAAAATAAGATTCTAGAATAATGCATGACGATTTTACCATTTTACCCTTACTCTATTAACGGAAATTTCAAAATCCCTAATGGAATTGGACGGTAAGGATCAAAATAGGGTTTAATTGAAAACGTTTTGACCTGCACGGCCAATGCTGGAATGACAGGGACCAAAATGGACAATATGGTAAACCATAGGGACGAAAATGATATTTTCCCATAAATTAATTATTTTCCTTTTCCAACTAGATTTATCGATTTGAATTTAATGAATACAAAAATAATAATAATAATAATAATAATAATAAACAAGACAACTGTGTAGAACAAAAGCACTACCCAAAAATTAAAGGTTGGGTAAAATTGACATTTTACGATTTACAAAAAACAATAAAAATCAGAATATGTAATAAATGAAGAGGTTCATAATTGCTTTTTACCTATTTTCTAGGTGTTAACATGTGTGCTCTTAGAGCACGGGTTAACACTACCCATTATTTATTATCCCATTTATCACGAAATATTTGTAATAAAATTTTTAATAACTATCACTATTTTAAAGTTGAAAAATCCTGCTAGCAGAGTGGGAGCAACTAATTTTCAGCTCGTAATCTTGAGAGTATGATGTGATGAATCCTACTTTAACATTGAGTTTTGGGATAACAATTTGGTGTAAAAAAAACCAACTTAGTGTAAATATGAGCTCTAGATACAACACCAAATTACAATTTCTAAGACAAAATATTGGTGATGGTGAATGGTGTTACACCAATATTGGTATAACACTGTTCATACACCAAATATTTTTCTTATTTTTTTGTTAATCACATCATTACTTTATATTTTATAAAATTTCTAATTTAACCCTCTTATATTTAATTACAACAAAATTTATTCAAAAAAATATAAAGTTAGAAAGATCTCTGAAACAAATATTGCACGGTGTGTATAATACTATCTAGAGGGGGGTGAATGGATTTTAAACGAATTACCCAATTTTTCGTGTGAAGTCAATATTACGAAATTACCCATAACTAGATAAAACAATAAATCAAGTATAAAATGCGGAAATTAAATAACACTTGATTTTTTTACGTGGAAACCCTCACGGGAAAAACCACGGGCTAATAAGTGAGCCATACCCGAACCTCGAATCCACTAAGTGATAAAAATTACAACCTAATCCCGGAAGTAATCACACACCTACTTAATCCCGGTATGAGTGAACCTAGTTCGAATGCTTGCGATCTAAGCAACCTAATCCCGGATGCTACACACAAGACTTATGTTCTCAATGAAGAGATTAACACCCTAAGTGAATATATGAATATCCAAATGCAACATAGAGCAAGGGAAACCCTATATGCTTATCTAAGATGATGAATTTGCAATTAGAACAATCCTAGATATTAAAACTAAATGACATGTCAAATAACTTAGCTAATCAAGATTATTTAAAAACCTAATTAGCTATCACAATACAACACTCAATCATGTCAAACACAACAATCTCTATTTTGAATATTAGATTTTAATCTAAGAACAAACAAATAATAAAAGAGATGCCTTGATAAATAAAACACTAATTATAAATGATAATAGTGAAGAACATACCAAGGGAAATGTGTTGACCAAGACCCATGCAAGTAAACATCCTAACTATGTTAGAAAATGCTTAGATGATATTTTGATGCATATGAAAATGGGTTTTGAGAGTTAAAGAAAGGTTCTTGGGAGTTTCTCTCTTGAAGATATTTGTCTCTTAAAAGTGTGTATATGAAAAGTGAAGAAGAAAATAAATAAATATATATATATATATATATATATAAAACTTTAAAACGGTGCTGTTTTTGTTTCATGACCTAATATATATATATGTAATATAACAATCAAAACGCATAGCATTTGGAATCTGAAAAGTGAGTGACAAATGAGAGTGATCCTGTGAGGTGAGCTCACGTGAGAGGCAATCAAGTAAACCAATTATTTATCAAGTCAAATCCACTAAAGCAACAAGTCAACACACACAAATGAGCTCACATTTAATTTAATGCACACAATAAAAAGCTTTGAAAAATCAAAAGCAAATTGTGGTGAGGCCGTGTGTGCAACGTGTGTTCAACGGGGACAGAGAGGTGAGTTTGGCGTGTGAGTGGCGTGTGGCCAACGGGGCTGTGAGCTGCATGCCCCTCACATGCCAAGCCACTCTTGGTGTGGCTTTCATGCCACACGAAGTCAACAATCGTTCCGAGAGATTTTCAGTCTTGTTGATCTCAAAACTCGAAATTCAATTCCGTCTTCAGAATTTAAACCCGGATTAAATCACAAATATGAAAAATTACATAATTTTTCAATTTAAGCTCGGAATTGACTTTCGATTTCCGATAAAAACACAGAATGTCCCAAATGTCTCGGAAATCATCCGAAACATATAGACAAGTCTCTAAATCGCTCGGAACTCATCTATGGATAAATCCACACAAAAAAATAAAACAAAGAAGTGCAAGTGTGGAATGACATGTGAAGAGAATGCACACAAATGCTAGTATGTTAAGTGTGTGTGTGCAATCTAAGTCTCTTCAAAGAAAACTAAGCACTAGAGATTATACATTTGGCGTGCTTGTCCCTTGAGGTTTTGAAAGAGCCTTTGAGCTTGATCATCAATCACCTAAACTACTCTTACACAATAAACCCCAACATGTGGTTTGTCCATGAAATAAGCCAATCAATAAACGGGAACCTTACAATCTCGTTGAGATATTTAAAATGACACCAATATTAATATACATATTTAATTTATTTAATTCACTTATTAATTAGACATTTAACTAATATTAAACTTTTATAATAATTTAAAGATTTATTGGAAAAATATTCTTTAAAGATGCTTTTTTTGTGTAAAATTTGGTGTTGACCATTAAAGTTGGAAAAAATTTAGTGTAAAAATATTCCCTAAATATGCTTTTATTACACCAATTTCGTGTAATTTGATGCTCACCATTGGAGATGCCAAATCATCTCGAACCCAACACCAATTTGGTGTTAATTCCAATTCCTGAGATAAAAATTTGGTGTTAAATGAATAGAATACACCAATTTTGGTGTAACATTGTTCATAACACTAAATGTTTTTTTTTTTTCAATTGTCACATCAATACTTTTATATTTTTTACAATTCCTAATTTAACTCTCTCATACTTAATTATAACAATATTTATTCTAAAAATTATACCGTTAAAAAGATCATATCGTGATATTTTAAATGACACCAATATTAATATACATATTTAAAAAAAAATTACTTATTAATTATACATTTAATTAATTAGTAATTTAGTATTGTATAAATATTTGGCTAATTGGCACTGATACCTCCTAAATTCTTCCAAAATATACACTATGATCCATATACTATTTTTTTTCGCCACTAAACCACCTGAACTCTCATTTTTTTGGCAGACACTTGGGTTTTTTGTCCCTTGTGAGGGATCATCTACAATCATCATTTGCTGATTTGTGAGAGTTCAGGGGGTTTAGTGGCAAAAAAAAAAAATATAGGGGGCATGGTGCATATTTTAAGAGTTTATGGGGTATCAGTGCCAATTAGTCTAAATATTTATTGGAAGAATATTCTTTAAAGATGCTCTTTTGGTGTAGAATTTGGTGTTAGGGTTGGAGATTCGTGGTGGCATTTGGAGTTTGGATAAGATTGATTAATAAGTAATGCTACTTTACCCAAATTTGATGCCAAAATATGGTGCCCAAATGATGTGGCATTACTATGATCCATTTATTTAAATCAAGCAAATCTAATACAGTCTAAATGAATGGATCATAGTAAATATCATTTGAACACTAAATTTAGGTAAAGTAGCATTACTCTTGATTAATTGATCATCATCATGCTTAATTTTTATTTTCCATTTTTAAATATTTTATTGGTATAGTTTAACCACTATATGAAGTAAATTGTCATTCAAGGATATTTTTGACAAGTAAATTGTCTTGATTAAAGGTGAGTAGCGACTAGCGAGTACCAATTGATTCTTTCGATAAGGCCTCCGGCTTTTGTAGAAATTAAAAGTCTTTCAAATCTCATTCACATCAAAGAGTATAAGTCTAAAGATAGAGTGGGCTAGGCAGGGATCTAGTTTTGAGAAATATCTTTTATGTTTATTGATTGGCTTTTCCGTTAAAGGAAAAATATAGTTAGCATGATGCTTATATTGATATTAGTTGGCCTAATTTTATAATTATTAGTTATTATTTTTTTTATTTTTTTTTTAAGGAAAAACAGTACAAAAACTACAAGACAGGAAGGATACAAGAAGGCTCAACATCCCTCCACAACATTTCCTTGCCTAATGAGAAAGCCAAGCTAGCTAAACCATGGGCAAGCTCATTGGACTCCCTAGGAATAGCCTTACAAGAAGAAGCTCCCAATTCAGTGCACGGAGCTTGAATATCTGATAAAATGAACCTAGCATCACCTAGACAAGATTCACCAGAATTAAGCGTAGCTATAACATTTAAAGCATCCACCTCCATGAAATTAATTCTCAGGTTGAGTCTTTTAGCAAGGAGTAAACCCTCACGTAAAGCAAGCAATTCACCCAACTCTACAAAAAAATTTCCAATTATCCGCTTCGAAATGGCAGCTATAACCTTACCTGAAGAATTTCTGATTGTAGCTCCGAATCCAATCAAGCCCTTCCCGCTTTTAATAGACGCATCTGAGTTCAGTTTGAGACATCCAGAAGGAGGAGCAATCCAAACCTTCGAAGTCGCAACTAGGGGCTTTGGGCTAAATGAAAGAGCTTTGCAAGTATGTTGATATTCCAACAAAAGGTCACCAGCAGTGTTAATAATGTCCTCAACAGATTTGACCTGACCATTATGCAGAGCAATATTCCTTAAATTCCATATACACCAGCATAGAATACACACAAAGCTAAATCCTTCCTTCCCCAACTGAGAAAACAGACCAGTAAGGGTGTCCAAACCTGAAAGATTCTTGAATTCTGAGATTAGTTCAAAGAAAGGGGTACCTTGCCATATCTTACTACTTTCTGTACACTAGAATAACGCATGACCCTCTGTTTCAGGAAGTCTTCGACATCTGAAACAAACATTTTGAGCAGCTATGTTCCTATTCCATAAATTATAAAATCAAGGAATGGCTTTAAAGTACACACGCCATATGAACACCTTAATTTTGGGGGGAATATCTAGATGCCAAGGCCCTTTCCACCATTTCTGAGAGCTAAAAGATGAGGATAGAAGTTTGTTGACGGTGATTTTTGATGGTCACCGAGTCAATGATTTATTTTCGAATTGCTATAGTTTATGAATGAGAATGATTAAAAATCAAGAAGAAATAACAAGCAATTACGTGGTAAAACTCTAATGATTGGAGAAACATCCACGGGTTGTTGCCTTAGCAACGAAGCCAAATTCACTGTGAAGAATTGTTACAAAAATATTGCACTATAACTTCTCTCTCTCCAGCTATTCCTCGCGTACCCCCTATTTGTGTATAAAGGGGGTACTTATACATGTTGTTATTAGGGTTTGATGCTGCCGCTAGGGTTTGGTACTGTGGTGCCCAAGTTTTGGGCGTGTGTTCTAATCCTAAACGGATTCTGTTTCCTTCTTTGTAGTATATTTCCTGATTTGGCTGAGTCCAAGTTTGATTCTGATTCCTCCTCCTTTATTTACGGGAAAACTATTTGTTTCCTTATTTGAACTTTGAGCAGCCACACCGTTGCTTATCGTGGAGACGCTGGTCGCTGATTATGTCCTGTGTTTGGAATATGAACGCTGGTGACTATTTGTCTTACTAACTCCCAAGTATGCCCGAATATGCCCGAGTAAGATTTACTGCCCGAGCTGATTGTCTTTGTTTGCGGTCGGGCTACTTACTCTTTTTCCAAGTAAGTTGTCGTGGGGGATTTATGCTCCATAAGTTGACTTATCTTGACTCCTGCTTGCATGGCCTTTTATGGTGATGACGTGTCCTTCACGGCTATTTTTTACCTATAACAATACCCCCTTAAATATTTGAGCCGATCGCGCTGAGTCAGGTCCTCTCGGGATGAATATTTAACCTCATACTTTTTTACAACTAGTCCTCGTTTGTCATTTTCTGTATTAATGTATCCTCGTTTGATTCGAAGCCTTAAATGATGTGTCTTAATTACGACCGCACACATTCGATTTATCATTCATCTCAGAAATCTTTTGATGGTGACGCTTCTACTCTCTGACGGCTCAAGATGCTCTCTGGCTGCCACTTGTCTCTTTTTATTTGGCTGTGGTACGGTGCATTTATGAGACATAACCTTTCTGCTCGCCTGCGTGCAGCCCACATCACGGCCCACGCCCTTCTGTTTTCCCGCTTCTCTGCGTTTTCTCTTAGGGTTTTGGTCTTTTTGAAATCGATACGTCACCTATATATTCTGGCTTCGCTTTTACTTTTCCATTTTTATCTCTTTTTCCACTATCTTCGTGTATTCTTTGAGAGGAACTTGCCTGTGTCTCTTGTTTTTCTGGGTACTTTATTTCGTTCTCCAACTCGTCTTTTTAATCCTGCTTCACTGAGATCATCTGCTTCAACCCCCAGACCTTTTCTCGAAGATTCTTCCTCTGTAGTCTGCATCGCCTCCGTTTTTCGCTATATCAAGGTTAGTTCTCATGGATTCTACAGCTAGGTACCATCTTTTTACTATTGGTATGATTGCTATTGAGTGAAATGATGCTCTCACTGCATCGGTTGTTCACAGGTTATTAGAAGAGCCTCTTTTCGATCAACCGCGTTTTACTGACGCTGATGTTTCTGGACTTTTTCGAGAAGGGCCTGCTACTTCTGAAGTTCCTCCTTTTTTAGAAATTCCCTCCGTTTCTTCGAGTTCATCGTAACCTGACTCATACCAGCCTGAAGCTCGGTCAGATTCTTCTGCTTCCGCTTGTGCTGATTTTCGACCGTGGAGAAGACCAGGAAAAAAGATGAGTACTCGTAAAATTTACAAGGACTCCCACTCCCTGGAGAGCCGAGTTGGGACCCAGAGGGTAATTGAGAACGATGTTGAAGAGGAGCATAGGACAGCTCGCATTCCTTTCTCTCCCGAGCGGATATGTGCCTATGACATCGAGCCGAATGTGGTCGGCCCTAAAGAGATAAAAAAAAAAGTACATGCGACGATTCGACCTGGACAGTGACAAGATTTCACTGATTCCTGCTGATGGTTGAGCTGCATGGAACCCCCCTCCTGGCCACGTGGCAATCTATGGGGCCATGCTTACTTGTGGTGTTACTCTTCCTCTTCAACCTTTCATCACCTGGTTTTTGGCTGAAGCCCGACTTGCTCCGGCGCAGCTAACTCCGAATAGCTACCGGATTTTAATGTGCATGTGGCACATGTGGCATAGGATGAAGCGGCCACCTCCCACACCTCGCGAAGTCCGGCACTTTTATGCGCTGAGGCCCGTGGGGAAGACTGGGGTTTATTTTCTTCAATCGACCCAGCTCGAGTTCTAGATCCCAAAAGACGTGGTGGTTAAAGGTGAAATCGAACCGACCACGGACGAGAAGATGAAGGGATTTGTTTGGGGCTTCCCCACTTCAAACAAATTTTGGAAGAATAATTGGTTCTTTGTGGGTAAACGCTGGGGCCAATCAATCAGCTTTAATCTTGATGGTACTCGGATGACTTGCAGGGTTCCTTGGTATTTTTGTTCGCCCCAATGGAACCATATGACTCCTGCCTGTACTGACGAGGAACTAAAGACTTTGGCTCGGGCTGCCGTTCACCCTTTGGAGAAGAGGGGTAGACCTTATCTCTTCAACGAGGAGAATTAAAGCTCGCCTTTTTCCCTAGGTTTCCGCGTGCCGCAAACATCGTAAGTTCTATAAGTTTTCCCTGGTTACTTTTGTACTCTTGTTTTTAAATTAGTATACTGACTCGAAGAAACACCTTCCCTTTTTTTTTTTTTTTTTTTTTTTTAAGTGTTCGATGTAGACGTGGTCTGCGATGCCCAAGCACGCCGGATGAAAGGCATCGTGGAGGCGAGCCAAAAAGCAGCTCTTCGCCAACGAGATGCTGGGATAGCCCCTCCCGAAGATGAATCTGATGAGAGTACTCTCAAGAATCCTCCCGAGGGAGTACCCGATTATGTGCCTGAGGAGACCCATGGTCAAGAAATGACCACATGTTCAAAGGAGGCCGTGGGCGACCCGGAGAGCTTTGGGGCAAGTAGGACCGCTGCTGATCAGGACAATCAAGCTGGTCCTACTTCTTCCAAGGGGAAAGAAAAAATAGGGCACCCCTCTGAGCCTGAGCAGGCGACTTTTCCCAGTGGATCCAATTCTCTCCATTCTGCTGTAAACACGCCAAGTGCTACTTCTCAGGGTGCTGAAGCAGTTGGGGGACATTCGGGCATAGTGGCTTCGGAGGTTCCATCTCCCACCGAGCCGATTCCTAATCCTTCGGCTCCGGAGATTCCGACTTCAGCCGAGCCGAATCCTACTCCTGCTTCAGAGATTCTTACTCCTGCTGATCCAACTCCTACCCCCGGAGATAGCAATGTTGAAGTTAGGCATCCCGGTAAGGATTCTGAAGATCCGACAGTCGATTTGAATTCTCGCGGGAGGCAATCTGGAAAGAGAAAAGCCTCGTTTTCTCCTAGTCGCCCTACCCCCAAGATCCCCCGAGTAGTTACATTTGTCGATTCATCTTCGAGTGACGAGGGGGAGGGAGATGTTGGAAAAAACACGAGTATGACCCCTCCACGGGACCAGATCAAGGACAGCGTTGGTGGCTCCACCGGCTTTCCTCGGGCAGCCTCATCTGGCAGGCTCCCTGAAACCAGTGTTGGTGGTTTGGGCCCCTTACCCCAGACAGATGATCCTGCCCCCGAGACCATGCTGAGGGCCATGGCTTCAGGCCGGGCCTACATTGGGGAGGATCATTGGAGTCACCTCAGGACTGGAACCGTATCTGACCGGCTCTGTAATTTTTTCAATAGTGCTTCCTACGTAAGTAATGCCTTGGTTACATGCGTAATTTTATATTTTTCTTCTCCCCTTTCTTCACTCTCGTATGCTGTTGACTTGCTGCAGATGGTGGCTAAGATGTCCGGGGCTTGCCAGGCTAGTGAAGCTCAGGCCGAAAGGATAAAGCGGCTTGAAGCCCAATTAAAGGAGAGCGAAGACCGCTGTGCTCGGTTGAGTTAGCTTATCAGGAGGGGGTCAGGTCAAGTCAGGTGCTCCTGGACCAATGCTTGGCACGTCAAATGGAAGCTGAGCAGAGAGCATCTTTTGCTGCTGAGAAGGCCAAAACCCTGCAAGATCAGTTGTCCTCCACTCAAAATGCTTTTCTCCAGGTCGAGCAGACTACTAAAGACATAAAAACCTCTTACGAATGTCGGATAGAAGACTTGGAGCGTCAATCAAATCTCTGTCGAAGGAGGCTAGGCTGGAGTTGGAAATACAGGGGGTTGATCGCTCCAAAAGATCTCCAGCCTATGACGCTTTACTTCTAAGGGAGTTCCAACGGGGAATGGTCTCGGCTGGAGAATTCTTCAAGATGAAGAATAGGGCGACCGACCGGGCCAGGGCCAACTGGAGCCATTCAATCAAGAAGCATGTGGATATTGCCGAAGTAAAGGTAAGATGCCACATCCCATGCATCTAGAGGTTCCCACTGCCGACTCCTTCTCTACTTTTCACGCTTGCTAGAAAGGAGGGATCGATGGTGAGAATCCTGATGTTGGTCCTGTCCCTAGGATAGACTATAGCCCCTGGATGGTTGATGAAGATGAGGATGTGATTGTGTGGCCTTTTGATGACAGCCTTTTGAATGAATATGTTATGGAGCCCGATCCGAGTGTCGGCGGAAGCAGCTCACAACCCCCAGTGCCACCTTCTTGATTCTTTCACATAAAGCATTTAAGTTTTTTGTAATCATCTTTGTATTCACTTTTTCCCATATATACATACGGATCTTTATTCTTATATTGTTCTATTTTCCTTGGCCGAGTATCTTTCTTACTGGAAGTTTAATCAATTAAACTGAGTATTTTATTTAACTGGTAATTAATTTCAGCCGAGTATCTTATGTAACTGGTAACTAATTTCAGCCGAGTATCTTATGTAGCTAGCTGTTTAACTAAATAGACCGAGTATCTTATTTAACCGGTAACTATTTTCAATCGAGTATTTTATGTAACTGGCGTTTCTCTTTCGATTTTACGGTTGCTTTACCTCAACGTTACGCCGAGGCTTGCCACGACCATACGTTAAGGTCCTTGCACAAGTCATCTAGGACCTCTCCCGGTTTTATCTGTGCAAGGTTTCACCGAATCGTTGGGATAATTTGTACCGGTCAACATGGCTGCGCATCTCAATAATCTTTCTAGCGGCGTCCCGACCAGTTTTCCAGTTACTCTGGTGCCTCGGTTTTGCCTTTTTGCTAAGGGATGCGTTTGTATCGCCTTAACTAGGCGGACACGCTACTACAGCTCTTTCGCCCTTCGAGCACTATTCGTCCGCTCTTTCGCGGCTTTATAGCGCCCGAATCTTTTTTGGTGTTTTATTCGGTCGGCTTTTGAGTGACCGCTGCTGAAGTATGTTCTTTGATTATGGATTTTATTGATTCCACCGAGTACCTCCATACTAGCAACTGAACTTTATTAGATGATCAACATGATTATGAAATCAACAAATAAATCTGAAATAATTAAAGCGGAAACTAAAACTAAGCTAAAGCAGAATAAATTAATCATAGAACCATGGTTGGATTCCTTAGGAAAATCTTTAGATACTATACGTTGCATGGTCGGGGGACCAGGCTACCCTCTGGTCGGGCTATCATGTAGGCCCTGTGCCCTACAATTCCTTTGATGATGTATGGCCCTTCCCATTTATCGGCGAGAGATCCCACTGATTTATCTTTGGTATTCGGGGATACTCTTCTCAGCACTAAATCTCTGAGTTGGAATCTCCGCTCCCGAACGTGGGAATTGTAGTACCTCACAGCCCTTTGCTGGTATGCGGAATTTCTTACTTGCGTTGCATCTCTGATCTCCTCAAGCTCGTCTAAGTTTTGCTACAGCATATCTACATTATGTTCGGGGCTGTATAATTGAATCCTGGGGGATGTAAAAGTTGTTTCTGCTGGGATAACAGCCTCTGTCCCGAATGCCAGCGCAAAAGGGGTCTCCCCCGTGGACGACCTTGGAGTTGTTCGGTATGCCCATAGTACCTCGGGTAGTTTGTCCACCCAACCACCTTTCTTTGCCTCTAGTTTTGCTTTCAATGTGTGCTTGATCACTTTATTCACAGCCTCGGTCTGGCCATTGGTTTGAGGGTGAGCAGGCGATGCGTAGTAGTTTGCGATCTTGAATTCTTCACACATTTCTCTGAACTTCTTATTGTCGAATTGGGTTCCGTTGTCTGTTATGATGATACACGGGATCCCGAACCTATATATTATGTTCTTCTTGACAAAGCTGGTGGTGTTTGCCTCGGTGATGTGTACGAGTGCCTCTGCTTCTGCCCATTTGGTGAAATAGTCTACTGCCACAATAGTGTGCTTTGCCCCTCCCTTTGTTCCTATGGGCATTGGTCTTATCAGGTCGAGCCCCCACATGGCAAAGGGCCAAGGTGAGGTTAAGCTTCTAAGTAATTCTGGGGGTTGCCGAATGTCGTTTGCTATTCTTTGGCATGTTTCGTAACTCTCTGCGAATCGCTGCGCCTCTGCGAACAGAGTCGGCCAGTAGAATCCTTACCTAAGTATCTTGTGTGCTAGGCTTTTACCCCCGGTATGGTTCCCGTATACTCCACTGTGGACGTTCTTTAGGATCTCTCCGGTTTCTTCGCCGGCAACACATCTTTGCAACATTTTTTAGAATCCTCTCATGTATAATTCTCCCCTCAGAATTGTGTACCGGGTTGACCTGTACTTGATGCGTTTAGTTTCTACAGCATCCTCCGGTAGTATGTTTTCCTCAAAGTACTTTCTGAGTTGGTATGTCCAGTCACCTGGGCTTGGTCGGATCTCTGCTATCTTGATTTCTTCGGATTCTGCTGTACTTGGTTTAATCAGATGTGCCACTAGTATTGCTTTGGATCTGATACTTGTGGTGGCTGAAGCTAGTTTGGACAAGGCATCTGCTTTTTTGTTCTCTTCCCGAGGGATCTGAGAGATTCTGTACACTATGAACTTTCTAAGTAGCCTCTTTGCAATATCCAAATAAGCTATCATGTGCTCTTCCCTTGCCTGGTATTCGTCCAGTACCTGGTTAACCATGACTTGTGAATCGCTGTAAATTTCCAGCTTGTCTGCCCCTAATGCTATACAGACCCTTAGGCCGGCCAACAAGGCTTCATACTCTGCTTGATTGTTGGTTGCTTTGAAATCAAACCTCATGGCACACTCCACAGCATCTCCCTCGAGGGTTGTTATGACTATTCCTACCCCGCTGCCACGTGTGTTTGATGATCCGTCTACATGCAACTTCCACTGGAATTTACTAGTCTGTTCATCTTCCATTATCCTTCTTACCTCGGCGTCTGGCTCGGTGAATTCTACTATAAAATCATATACCGCCTGCCCTTTGACTGCCGCTTTTGGTGTGTGCCTGAAAGGATGGGTGCTCTCCCCAAATATTCTTCAATTTCTGAAAGGCTTCTTCACATTCTTTACTCCATTCGAGCCCTTTTCCCTTTTTTATTGCTCTGAAGAATGAGGCGCACTTGTCTGTCGACTTGGCTATGAACCGGTTGAGTGACGCAAGACATCCCGTCAGCCTCTGCACATCTTTCAATGTCTTTGGTGAAGCCATTCCTTCTAGTGCTTTGATCTTCTCGGGATTTACTTCAATTCCCCTTTGGTGCACCTGAAAACCTAGAAACCTTCCCAACGGTACTCCGAACACACATTTACTTGGGTTGAGCTTCATCTTATACTTCCTCAGGACGTCAAAGGTTTCCTTCAAATCTTCTGAATGTTTTTCTGCCGTAGTGCTCTAGGTCAACATGTCATCCACATAGACCTCCATGTTTCTCCCAATTTGCCGAGCAAATATCATGTTCACCAACCTCTGGTACGTTGCCCCAGCATTTTTTAATCCGAATGGCATCACTTTGTAGCAATACAACCCCTGATCCGTGGTAAAAGATGTTTGTTCTTCGTCTACTTTGTTCATCTAGATCTGATTGTATCCCGAGTAAACATCCATGAAACTCAGTAGTTCGTGTCCTGCTGTTGCATCTACCAACTGGTCAATCCTCGATAGTGGGAAACTGTCTTTCGGGCAAGCTTTGTTTAAGTCTATGAAATCCATGCACATCCTCCATTGTTTGTTCTTTTTCTTGACCAATACTACATTGGCTACCCATTCCGGGTACTTGACTTCCCTTATCGATCCTGCGGAAAGCAGCTTCTCCACTTCTTTCTTGATTGCGATGCTTCTCTCTGGATTGAACAATCTTCTCTTTTGTACCACTGGTCGGAACTCTGGGTTGATGGAAAGGTAATGTGATATCACCCTCGGGTCTACCCCTAGCATATCTTCGTGACTCCAAGCAAAAACATCCTTATAATCTCTCAGCAGCGTAACGAGCTGGGTTTTGACATGTATATTCAAACTTGCCCCTACCTTCACTGTCCTACTCGGATCCTTTGGATCTAGTGCCACTTCTTCGGTCGGCTCATCTTTCCTAACCTCGGGCTCTTCTCTGGGATCCAACTCAAATTCTCTCGGCACTTCCACCAGCTCTTCAGGTTCTCCAACTTCTTGCTTGGCTGTTACTGCGTATACTTGGTGTACTTCCTTATCTTTATACACTGACAAGTTTGCTCTTCGGGCCATTTCTTGTGATCCCTTGACCACTCCTACCTCATATTCGGTCGGGAACTTCATCATGAGGGCATAGGTTGCTGTCACCGCCTTGGCTTTATTCAAGAATGGTCGGCCCAATAAGGCGTTGTACGGCCAGTTTTCTGTATCCACCACCATAAAGTCGAGTAGCACTGTTTTTTGGCAAGGAGCCTTCCCGATTTTCACGGGTAATTTCACCGTGCCAAGCGACCTTACTTCGACTCCTCCAAATCCTCTAAGGGGCGTGGGAAATGGTTGTAGGTCTTTCCTATCTAGCCTCAGCTGGTCATATACTTCTGCACCTAGAATATCTGCTGAACTCCCATTGTCAATCAAAATTCGATGAACCTCTCTATGACCGATCCGTGCGCTGATCACCAGCGCGTCATTTGGCCTAACATCTACTCCGTGTGAGTCGGCTTCTATGAATATGATCGGGTCCCAGCCCTCCTTGATTCTCTTCGGGTCGGGTTCAATAGAATTGACGTCCAGGTCTCTCCGTGCTTCCATGGCCTCCCGAATTTCCTAGGTCCTTTCTCTGTTACTCTTGCCAGTCGTTGGTCCTCTAAAGATGGTGTTAATTGCCCCTTCATCCTCGGCTTTCTTGGGACTAAGTTTTCTTGCCCGTCCGTCCTGTCGGCTATCCTTCTGTCCATCCACCCTATCCACCTTTTTGAAGACAATGTCTTTCAAATGCCCTTCCCTAATATGGGTTTCGATGTGGTCCCTTAGCTGGAAACACTTAGATGTCTCGTGCCCATTCTCCTTGTGGAACCGGCAATATTTGGTGGTGTCCCTCCGATCATATGTTGACTGCTTAAGCGGTTCTTTAGACATATTCTTCTCTTCTAGGATTGCCAGGATTTCCTCTTGATCTTTCTTCAATAGGGTATAATTTGTATATCTGCCCTGGAACCTCTGCCGCGGTTGATCGGTTTTTGGGTCATATGCTCGTCGTCCATCCCGATCATCCCGTGCTTTATTCTTCTGTTTGTCACCTTTGGCATCGGGCGCCTTTGTTTGGTCTTTGGTTTTAGATCCCTCTGGGCGACCGCCATGCACGAAGTAGCCTCCTGTGGCAATTTTTTCCTCCTCAGCCAGGGCGTAACCGCCTGCCATGTCCATCATATCGGCATAACTGGTTAGTCGGGCTCTTCTGAGGTCAAAAGACAATTGGCCGTTCTGAAGGTTGTTGATGAACGCAGCAATTATTGCTTCATCATTTGCACTCCCAATCTCAGATACTTCCTGACCGAACCTCCCCAGATATCTCTTCAGTGACTCGTCTTTTCCCTGTTTGAGTTGGGATAAGTGAGCCACTGATTTTTTCCTATGTACATTCCCGAGGAACTGCCTTGAGAATGCTTTGCTCAGTTCACCGAAGCTGCTTATGCTTGCTGCTGGTAGTCTACTAAACCACCGAGAGCCTAGATCCCCAAGAGTCTGGGGAAAATTCAAACATAGCAGTGCATCATTGTGGACGTATTGCGCCATAGCGCTCCTATACCTCTGGACGTGTTCTTTTGGATCGGTATCTTTCTTGAAAAGCTCTATGTGTGGCATCCTGAATCTCTCCGGGAAAGGCATCATCAGGACTCCATTGGTGAAAGGGCTTCCGGATTCATCATCTGATAGCTCGTTACTCCCATATCGCCTGACTAAAGCATCCATTTGTCGACGATTATTCTGAACTTCCCGGGTCAGACTTTGTATGAGTATGTCCCTGTCTCCTTCTGGTTCCCCTATCACATTGAAATTCTGACTTATGGTCAGTTTTTGGCCCCTTTCCTCCGGATTCAACTCTCTATGTTCTCGGTTTAGGCCATGCAGCCGAACTATGCCCCTTTGGCGCTTGCGATGATGATTCTGCTCACTTTCTTCCAAGGATGATGACCGGTCTCTCCGGTGAATGCGTTTCCTAGGGCGATCTCGATCCCCAGCTATCCGATCCTGATCGTACCTTTTGTCAGAATCATTCCCCTCTCTATGCTCCCTGCTTCTCCTGGCCACTCTTTCGGATAACATCTCTGGTCTGCCGGTAGGATCTCGTCTTACCTTTAAGGGTGTATTAGGCGTTGGTATCACTACTGTAGAACGCAATCTTACTGCCTGCTGGTTTGGGGCGGACAGATTGTAAGGTGACATCAAACCTTCCGTAGTGGAAAGGTCAATTCCCTACCTTGCTGCGTTTGATATAAGTTGTTGCAGAGAAGCACGGAATCGTTGCGCGATTTCTTCATTAGTTGTAGGGAAACGTTGAATACCAGCCAGGGCGGCTGACTGGTCTGCCGTCGTTAGGGTTGCATCCACAGTATTGAGCGCGATGTCATCTTCTAGCTCGTTACTTGGCATGCCTTGACTGTACCTGGAATCGCTACCATCTCCTTCGCCAGCCATTGTTTTCACAAATTTTAAGGTCCCCCTTCTTCTAACGCCAATTGTTGACGGTGATTTTTGATGGTCACCGAGTCAATGATTTATTTTCGAATTGCTATAGTTTATGAACGAGAATGATTAAAAATCAAGAAGAAATAACAAGCAATTACGTGGTAAAACTCCAATGATTGGAGAAACATCCACGGGTTGTTGCCTTAGCAACGAAGCCAAATTCACTATAAAGAATTGTTACAAAAATATTGCACTATAACTTCTCTCTCTCCAGCTATTCCTCGCATACCCCCTATTTGTGTATAAAGAGGGTACTTATACATGTTGTTATTAGGGTTTGATGCTGCCGCTAGGGTTTGGTACTGTGGTGCCCAAGTTTTGGGCTTGTGTTCTAATCCTAAACGGATTCTGTTTCCTTCTTTGTAGTATATTTCCTGATTTGGCTGAGTCCAAGTTTGATTCTGATTCCTCCTCCTTTATTTACGGGAAAACTATTTGTTTCCTTATTTGAACTCTGAGCAGCCACACCGTTGCTTATCGTGGAGACGCTTGTCGCTGATTATGTCATGTGTTTGGAATATGAACGCTGGTAACTATCTGTCTTACTGACTCCCCGAGTATGCCCGAGTAAGATTTACTGCCCGAGCTGATTGTCTTTGTTTGCGGTTGGGCTACTTACTCTTTTTCTGAGTAAGTTGTCGTGGGGGATTTCTGCTCCATAAGTTGACTTATCTTGACTCCTGCTTGCATGGCCTTTTATGGTGATGACGTGTCCTTCACGGCTATTTTTTACCTATAACAGATGAGGATAGAAGTTGATTTAAAGATAAATTTAAAGCTAGCCAATAACCACTTTTAACAGTAAAAATACCATTTTTATCAAAGTGCCAAGATAAACAATCCTCACCCCCTCTCACACTAACAGGAGTGGAAAGAATTACCTCTTTGTCGATCAAAAGGAAAGTGGAATCCAACTTGTTGATGTCCCAGCATTGTTGATCCACATCAATGAGATCCGAAACTTTCAGATTTGGATTGGAGTTGCTGGTAATTGGTTTGAACGAGGACAGCCTCGGAAGCCAAGGATCAGAGAAAGCATTAATATTGGAACCGTCACCTACTCGCCAACGAAGACCTTTCAGAAGCAGCTCCTTACCCCACATTATACTTCTCCACACATGAGAACACCCAGCCTTTACAGAGGAATGAAGAAAGTCCGATTCTCTAAAATATTTACATTTGAATATTCTAGCAATTAGAGAATCTGGATGCTGCAGCAGTCTCCATGCTTGCTTAGCCAAAAGAGACCAATTGAAAAGAGACAAATCTTTAAACCCAAGGCCTCCCATTTCTTTAGGCCTACATAAGGTTACCCAGCGCATCTAGCTAATCTTCCTTTTGCCATCCTTATATCCCCACCAAAATGAAGACATCATTGAACTCAATTCCTTACAAAGACCTACCGGCAACCTAAAAATACTCATCATGTAAGTTGGGACAGCCTGAGCAACCGCTTTGAGAAGAACTTCTTTACCTCCTAAAGAAAACAGATTACTTTTCCAACTCTGAATTCTCTTCCAAACTTTCTCACAGATCTCCTGGAAAGCCCTTCTTTTATTCCTTCCTACCAAGGTTGGGAGTCCCAAATATTTATCATGGCTATTGGCAGAAGGAATACAGAAAAATTCTCTGATGTTTTCCTTCAAACTGGCTGTGACATTCGAACTAAACATGATGCTAGACTTCTGGAGGTTCACCTACTGACCAGAGGCTTTTTCATAAATACTAAGAAGACTTCTAATGTGGTGGCTGCTTTCTACTAAAGCTGTACAAAATAACAAACTGTCATCAGCGAAAAATAGATGACTGACTAAAGGTCCTCCTCTCGCACACCTCACACCTAGAGTCCTTCCTCCATTCTCGGACTGTGTAAGCAAGCTTGATAAAGTTTCAGCACACAAAATAAACAGATAAGGTGAAAGTGGGCATCCCTACCGGAGTCCTCTTGAAGGAGTAACATTCCTTACCACCTTTCCATTAAGCACAAACGAGAATGTAATCGTGGAGACACAATCCATAGCGAGATCTATCCACTTCCTTAGAAACTCCATTTTGACCATTATTTCTCTAAGAAAACTCCACTCCACGCCGTCATAGGCTTTGCTCATATCGAGCTTTAAAGCCATAAGACCCGTATTGCCTTTTTTGCGATGGTTAATGGAGTGAAGGATTTCAAACGAGGCTAGAACATTATCAAAGATTTGGTGTCCAGGAACAAATGCTGACTGATTTGATGAGATAATCGAAGAAAGGCATTGCTTCAACCTATTAGCCAGCACCTTTGCAATTACCTTATAAATCACATTGCATAGTGAGATAGGCCTGAAATCTTTAATGGTGCTTGGATTCTTGACTTTTGGAATCAAAACAATATTGGTTTTATTAAAATCCTTTATCGAAAATCCCTCATTAAGAATCCGCAAGCAAACTTGGGAAATCTCATGACCCACGACCAACCAAAACTTCTGAAAAAAGATAGCTGGAAACCCGTATGGACCAGGAGCTTTGGTCAGCCCCAATTCAAAAAGAGCAGTTCTAACCTCTTCAGCACAGAACACCTCCCCCAGCCTGCCTCTATCAGAGTCACTAAGCCTAGATCCAATATTGGCAATAGCATTCGTAATTTCTCTTCTCCCAGGATTAGAGGATCGAAAGAGGTCTGAAAAGTAGCAGCAGACATGCTTAATAATATCTTCTTCCGAATCAAGAAACCTTCCCCATTCGTCAAAAAGGCCTTGGATAGTATTCTTCCGTCTTCTGGCGGATGAGCGAGCATGGAAAAATTTGGTATTTCGATCCCCAGCTAATAACCAATCAGCTCTAGCCCTTTGACGCCAATATATCTCTTCCTTAGTAAGAAGACCCTCAAAGTCTCTTTCTTGATTCTTTATTTCATTCATAACTCCATCTTTGGAAACATTCTGATACAAGGCTTCAATGGAAGATTGTGTTTTAACAATCGCTTTCCGAAGACTTCCAAAGCGACCCTTACTCCAACCAGCCAGGCTAGCTACACACCAATTAAGCTTTGAACGCAGGTCTGCCACCATGGTTGGAGAAACTCTCTCACCCCAAACCCCTGTTATAATCCTGGCTAACTCATCATCTTTTAACCAAAATGCCTCAAAATGAAATGGGCGACTATGATTCTTTTCCAAACAAGGACCTTTCCCAAACTTCAAAAGAAGAGGCCTATGGTCTAAACTAGAGTAATAAATATGTTCAACTTTGGCATCAAAAAAAATTTTCAGCCACCCTTGGTCCACCAGTATCCTATCTAATCGTTCTTGGATATTGCTATCTCCGTCCCTACGATTATTCCAAGTGAACGGAGGCCCTACAAATCCAAGATCAATCAAACCACAATCATCTACAGCTTGTCTGAAATTTCTCATACCAGTATCCCCCTTCTTAGATCCTCCCATTTTTTCAGTTACAGAGAGAATCTCATTGAAATCTCCTCCGCAAACCCAAGGAAGATCATCTATAGCCCTAAGTCTGCGTAGAAGTTCCCACGAGGAGGTCCTATAGGTAGGATCCGGATTACCATAAAACCCAGAAAATCTCCAAAGGAAACCATCTGACATTCTGATTCGAGCGTCAATATGACCGGAAGAATACGAATTTACTGTCACCTCTATATCTTCAGACCATAATAACAGAAGACCTCCACTCCGGTCTCTACTCTCCACACTAAAACCGCCACAAAACCCCAACACTTCCTTGATTCTATCAATTTTGTATCGGTGCATTTTTGTTTCAGACAGGAAAACCAAACATGGGGACACCTTTTTGACAAGCCTTTTTAAGGCCCCGAACGTACGAGGATTCCCCAGTCCTCGTACATTCCAACATAAACCTATCATGGCTCCCGGTGAGCTTGAACCTCAGGCTCCGCCGATATCAAATAATTATTAATTATTATTATACTTTGACATTTAATAACTTTATAGGTATATAATATAACATAGCAACAAGATATCTTTTTTTGTTTTTTGATTTTTGATTTTTGATTTTTATTTTTAAATACATCTCCTGGAATCTACGGAGATCAAATAATACTACAGCACATTTTGAATGTCTACTTTCATAACTTTATAGGTTTATTATTACGAGGTTTATTATTACGAGGAAATATGGATAAATAGCACTAAATATGTTTGACCTTGTGAAGATAACACAAAGTTTATAATTCTATGATTTTTAACACCAAATTATGTAATGAGTCAAAAATTCCCTTGACTTCACTTTTCTTTCTTCTTTCTTCTTTCTTCTTTCTCTTTCACAGGAGAAAAACAACTTTTTACTTCACTTTTTATCAAGAGTCTTCAAACTAATGGTGGGTGTTATAAGATAAAATCGGGTTGAGACCACATATCTGGTCCGCAGTGCCGGCCCTGAGACGGGTCAACTAGGGGCACCCACCCAGGGTCCAAAAAGTACCCTTTTTTATTTTTATTTTTTGTGTTTAGTGCTTACATCTTTGGACTTTGATAAATAAAAGGTCCAAAAAGGGTCCAAATCTATTGTTATTTTTCAAACTTCATATAATTATATCAAATTTGAGCCCCAAATAAGAAAAAAAAAAAGTGGAAATCAACTTATTATATAAAGATTGGGCTGATTTTCATTAGAATTATTAAAAGCAAATGAGTAGCTTTATTTGCACCCCTGAAATTTGAATATGCATCCCTTTTTGCATATACACTTCATTAAGAGTTTCTAAAAAATTATATTTTGTAAGCACACCCCAAACAATACCAAATATACCCTTTCTTTTATTTGTTTTTTAAAATTCTAAAAAAATTAAAATAAAATAAAATGAAAAAGGAGGAGGTCTCCTTCTTTTTCATTTTCTAAGCAAGTTCGTCTCTCATTATTTACATACACTATTTCTTTAAGTGAAAACTGTGATGCAGATCTATTTGCTCATTAACCTTTTTTTTTTTTTTTTTTTTTTTTTTTTTTTTTTCAGTTTTGTTTTTCTATGTATCGCGATATAAACTTGATGAAAATTACTATGATTAAGCCTTTGTAAATTTTCTCAAAATATCATATATATATATATATATATATATATATAAATTATTAAGTACATGATTTCATAAGATTTAGATACGAGATTGAACAAAGAGCCCCATTTTAAATATTCGCCCTGGGCCTCTAAAACCTCAGGACCAGAATTGTTGGTCCAAGTCCAATGGACCACAAAGTGTTTGGGCTGAAAGGAGCTCAACTAAATATGTTTGACCTTGTGGAGATAACACCAAGTTTATAATTCTATGATTTTTAACACCAAAGTATGTAATGAGTCAAAAATTCCCTTGACTTCACTTTTCTTTCTTCTTTCTTCTTTCTCTTTCACCGGAGAAAAACAACTTTTTACTTCACTTTTTATCAAGAGTCTTCAAACCAATGGTGGATGTTATAAGATAAAATTGGGCTAAGACCACATATCCGGTCCCTAGTCTAATCAACCTTCACAATCAAAGCCCATAAGATAAATATACAAAGTGTTTGGGCTGAAAGGAGCTCAACTAATCGACCCAGTCATAGTTTGATGACGAAGGTGTGCTCACTAGTCACTGCTCAGTCGTCCATGTTAGTTGTTTTCTACACACAAAATTGAATTTAAAAACCTAAACAACTAATTAAAGATGTAGCTAAATCCTTAATTCAATATTTTTTTTTAAAGATATCTATTAATTCGGGATTAGGTATTTTTTTGAAAGCTTTCACCATTGATAGAATTCGAGCCGTTAACCTAAGAGTCATTTGCTCAAGCCCTAAACTTGTCCATCTACCAGCTGAGCTACACCCCTATTGGCAATCTTTAATTCAATGTAACAACCCATCTGGGTACATAATTGAGTTACCACTACCACATTCAACCTCACCTAGATTATTGTCTTTAGCAAAGCCATCTTTATCAAATTCTCAACTTAAATTCCAATAATTGTTTGTATATGTCTCCCGATTCCAATATTTTACACTAATGATAAAACCTATAAGGGCAATTATCAAATAGATCCTAATTTTTTTTTTTAAATTTCAAGTTGTTTATGACTCTTACATAAATGGTCAAATTGGTCCCTAACATTTTCTCATATGCCAAATTGGCCCCCAATATTTTAAAATTTCCAAATTAGTCCTCATACACGGTTAATTTAGATGGTTGACTTTGACTGAAGTTGTAAAATTACTTTAATACCCATATTTTAAAATTGATAGATTAATAAAAAAATACATATTAAATTAAAAAAAGGAATCGGTGCTGCCTCCGGTGGAATCAATGGGGAAGAGGAGGAAGATCACTCACCCACCACCTCCACGACGCTTTTCTTGCACTATTTCCTCCTTGTAATGATATTGATTAACTTTGGTTTTGGGATATTGATGTGTTTGGTGGCAGTGATAGTAGTTGTCTCATATGGAAGGAATCTGAGAAACTTTTCAGGTGGGCTTGTGGACTGTGGAGTCTTAACTTATAGGGGAATTATCATTTTAGTCCCTATGTTTTTTTTTTTTTTTTGACACTTTTTTAACTGTCTTTCCCTTTTCCGTTGAGTGGTCCCTATGTTTTTAAAAACCCATCAATTTAGTCCCTCTGTGAGTCAAACGTTAGTTGGAGTTAACGGTCTCAAGGGTATTTTTGTCTTTTAACCATAAACATGCCATGTGTCAACACAAAAAAAAAATAGAAAATAATTTATTTTAAATATTTATAATATAATTTACTTTTAAAAAATATAATAATACAATTCAAAAAAATAATACAAAAAGGGAAAAAAAGTTTTTTTTAAATAATTTATTAATATAAAAATTATATATTTATATAACAAAATTATTATTTTAAAAAAATAGGTAGATGGATCTCCACCGTCCATCTTACATATGGACGATGGTGATCTAATTAAAAAAAATAAAAGAAAAAGAATTAATTAAAAAAAAAAAAACATTTACTATCATCAATTTTCCAGAATACAAAGAACACCCACCAAAACACACCATCATCATCAATTTTCCAGAAATCATCAACATCTCCAACCATCTACACCCTCAAATCCAACACAATGAAACCCAAACTCAAACCCTAACCCAAACACAACCACCACCCCTAAAATCAACCATTTTCAAAAAAATTTAAGAATCGGTGATCTGGGTTTCCACCACCACCACCACCGTCTCTTTCGCAACCATTTTCAAAAAAAAAAATTAAGAATTGGTGATCTGGGTTTCCACCACCACCACCACCATCTCTTTCGCTTCCACACACCACCATGACCGACAACAGCGCTCTCTCTCTCTCATCAACTACCTCCTAATTTCACTTCGTCTCAGCTCCTCGACACCCTCCGTCGTCAACACGACGAGACCTGTTCAACCAAAGACAGAATAAGGAAGTGGGAGGAGGAGATACAGACACCAAATACATCGGTGTCAAAAAATGATCGAAAGACATTCAAGCAACAAAAGGAAACCATGCTCTCTCACTGCTTCAATTTTGACAAATTTATTGAAAGAGTGGGTGCTGATGTTTTTCAACATTTTGAACAAAATTTGATGTGGCATAATGCAATACTTGATTGAATGCTAGCTGACTAGTTGCTCTTTTCTGGGTGGGTGGTTGTTAATAACAAAGCTATTTGTGATATTATTTATTTAGTTTTATGTTTGTGTTATTTTTTTATTGTTATTTTTGGAATTGATGGTTGAAGCCTTGAAAGTGATGATGATGACGATGATGGAAGGTTCATGAAGATTTTATTTATTTGTGATATTATTTATTTAGTTTTATGTTTGTGTTATTTTTATTTATTTTATTTATTTTTTGGAATTGATGGTTGAAGCCTTGAAAGTGATGATGATGACGATGTCACGATGATGGAAGGTTCATGAAGATTTTATTTTATTTTTGAAAAAAAAAATGTTTTTTTTTATGTTAAAAATTTAAAATACTGATTTTAATGAATTTTGTTCTAAAAAAATTATATAAACAGATCTCCACCATTCATCTCAGAGTTGGACGGTGGAGATTTAAAACATTTTTCTTTTTGTATTATTTTTTTTCTTATTATATAATTTTTTTTTTCCATTTTTTGTTTTTCTCTTTTTTCATTTTTAATTTTTTGTTTTTCATTTCTTTGATTTTATTTTTAAAAGAAAATAAATGACTAAGGTTAAAATAGTCATTCACTCTTTTCTGTTTGGGTTGACCGTTAAAAATCTGGTCAGAAGGACTATATTGATGGGTTTTTGAAAACATAAGGACCAATCAACGAAAATGAGAAAGACAATTAAAAAAGTCATCATTGGACAAAACATAGGGACGAAAATGATAATATCCCTAACTTATATTCAACGATTGATTCGTTTTTTTATTATTACTTGGTATTGTTAAATTTTGGACTTTGATATAAATTTGCTTTAGCTTTTTTAATTCTTGGAGAGAACCGATCATTGAAAAATCGACTCCGTTAATGAAAGTAATTATTTTTGTATTGAAAAATCTACAACAATTAACCGATTGTTTTTCAGGAACAGAACCCAGATCAGGGTTTTCCAAATTCCTCCATGACCTCTGACGATCTCCTCAAGTGGAGGAGATTGCCGGAATCCACTTTTGGCAATGGAGGTGGATTTTTTATTTATTTATTTTTTTTAATAATTATTATAATTATCAGATTTTTATAATTACTTTTTATTATATAAACTGATTTTTGTTGTAAATCAGTGAAGAACAATAGATGAACTAAATAAATGATAGATGAAAGATAAGAGAAGAGATGAAGAGAGAGACGAGAAAGATGAAAGAAGTGAGAAAATATATGCTTTGTTTCATTGATACTGAGAACCAACCTTTCCAAGAGAGATAACACACACATATATATAGAGCCTTTGGCAAACCCCACTTGTTTTACAATTAATGGAGATAAGAGGCGGTTGATGCCACTTGACAAAATTTGGATCACTATGCATTACTTAGTGAGCAAGTATATTTATGATAAGTGTGAAAGTCACACGTGTGGGAAGAAAATGTGGAAAGCCACACATATTACAACACTCCCCCTTGGATTTCCACCATTTGTATTTTAATTTGCTAGGAAAAACCCAATGGGACAAAAACCTTAGCAAAAGTATATACAATGATCTTCTGGATCAAGTGATGTGGATGTGTTTAGAACTGCCTTATTAAAACCTTTCCGGTAAAACCCAGTGAGACAAAATCCGGTAGAAGGAAAAAGAGTACAGTACACATATGTCCATTCAAAATTTTGCTCCCCCTGATTGGACGCTCCCCCTGAACAAAACTTTAACATCAATTCTGTAATTTATAAAGCTGACGCATGCCAATTCCATATACCAGTTTCTCAAAAGTTGATATAGACAATGCTTTGGTAAACAGATCTGTCAGATTATCTGTAAATTGTATTTATTTAACATCAACTTGTCGGCTCTATTGAAGTTCATGAGTATAGAAGAATTTAGGAGAAATATGTTTGGTTCTATCTCCTTTGATATAGCCCCCTCTAACTTGAGCGATACAAACCACATTATCTTCAAATATCGGTGTAGGCATTTCTGTAGATAATAAAAATCCACATGTATTTTGAATATGATAAATAACTGACCTTAGCCACACGCATTCTCGGCTTGTTTCATGAAGTGTAAGGATCTCAGAATGATTAGAGGATGTAGCAACAAGAGTTTGCTTTGTGGAGCGCTAGGAGATTGCTGTGCCATTATATGTAAAAACATATCCCGTTTGTGAACGGGCTTTATGGGGATCAGATAAATACCCGACATTAGCATAACCAATTAAACCTGAAAAGTTGTTAGATTTTGAATAATATAATCCTAAATCTTTCGTTCCATGAAGATAATGAAAAAAATGTTTAATCCCATTCCAATGTCTCCGAGTTGGTGCTGAACTGAATCTAGCAAGCAAATTCACTGAAAATGCGATATCTGGTCTAGTATATTGAGCCAGATATAATAAAGCACCAATTGCATTAAGATATGGTACTTCAAGACCAAGTATATTTTCACCATCTTCAAGTGGCCAGAATGGATCTTTCTTAGGATCAAGATTTCTAACAATCATGGGGGTACTTAATGGGTGAGCATTGTCCATATGGAACCTTTTCAGAATCTTTTCAATAGTTTTCAGGAGCTCTCCAGGAGTTCCAATCAAATTCATATTATCAACGTAAACTGCTATAATAGCAAATCTAGATTCTAGATTCTAATTTCTTTATGAAGAACACATGGGTGTATAATATAATTATTATACCCTTATTTTATCAGATAATTACTGAGGCGGTTACACCACATCCGTCTAAATTGTTTTTAATCCATATAAGGATTTTTGTAGGTTCATCAAATACAGATTACGAGATCTCGGTTTACATGCTTCTGGCATTTTAAATCCTTCAAGGATTATAAATATCTGCTTTAAGTGAACCATATAAATTATTACTACGTTTAGAAGACGTATTTTAGGCCTTTTAAAGGCAGCCAAATTTATCAAAAATTCGAAACGTAATCGTATTCATCACTATTGAATACCAAGTTTCCATGAGAAACCTTATACTACGAGTAGGGTTGCACATTTTCCCCCGGATCCCCATTTCCCCGCTTCCCCATCCCTATTTGGGGGAAAATGGGGGGGGGGGGGGGGGGGGGGGGGGGGGGGGGGGATGATGGGGATGATTTTCATCCCCATTTCCCCATTTTCCCCATTAATATAGTGAAATGGGGATGGGGATGGGGGGACCTCCCCCCATCCCCATTTCCCCATTTCCCCATTTCCCCTAAAATATTATAAAATAATTATATATATATATATATATATTTATATATTTATATTTTTTGTAATGTATTTTCTTTGAGATTATTTTGTAATGTATTTTCTTTTGCATTTGTAATGGAATTTTTTATTTTTTTTTTTAGTTTAATTTGTAATTTTCAACCAAATGGGGAGACAGGGGAACGGGGGTAAACGGGGGGAAACGGGGGAAACGGGGGAAAATGGGGAAATGGGGATGGGGATGGGGGGACCTCCCCCCAAAACTCCCCCATCCCCATTTTCCCCAAATGGGGAAATGGGGGGGGGGGGGATGGGGAAGGGTTTGAGAAGTGGGGATAGGGATGGGGGGACCTATATCCATCCCCATTTCCCCAATGTGCAACCCTAACTACGAGTCGTGCCTCATATCTTACGACCTCGTTTTTCTCATTACGTTTCCATACAAAGACCTTTTAGTATCCAACTAGTTTGACATCTTCAGGTGTCTGGAGAATTATTGGTCTAAATACTTTATGTTTGGCTTATGAAGTCAATTCTTCTAGAATTGTTTCTTTTCATTTAGGCCGATCATGCCTTTATCTATAATCATCGATACTATGAGTTTCATAATCATCATTTCAGTAGCAACTGTATTTGAAAATGTATCACTAATGATTGTTTCTTCACTATTCCACATTTCTCATGTATGATTTATAGAAATTTATTAATTCTTATATTCTTGTATCTCTGTAGAGATTTCTTCTATTTCAATGGATTTAGTCATTTCATAGACTCGTGTCTCTTTAGATATATCAAACTCTTATTGAGTTGATTTAGAGAAAGTGGATTTATTTATAACTCGAGTTTTGTTTACATTAGGATCCTGATAACAATACCTTTCAAAGGTTCATAAGCTTATGATATGCATCAGATGATTTATTTGTTGCATTTTACTCAGATCGTTCTTCTGGAACAATCACCCGGGCGGGGTTTATGAGATAGCAACTTATAAAACTTTGTCACTTTTAATATATCAAGTAACAGATTAATAATTATCTGATGATCAATTATCTTTCGTATTTGAGTGATACGAAGACTGAAAATGAGACACTTTTATTACATATATAGAGAATTGAATTGGTATCTCTATTTTGTATAAGAGTAACTTTTCATTTACTCATTTCTTCTAGAGAAAATTCCCTTTCTTATAATGATATGAAAATTAATCAATATAATAATACGCAGGTCATGCGTAAAAAGATAAACTATCAGAAGCATAGATGATCTGATAAAAGATTAATCAAAATCATCATAAATCTTAGAATGGTAGAGAAATCTTATCTTAGATCATTTCAGATATGCAATAACGGCATACACAATATAATCAAGCATCTTAAAAATGAGCATGACTATGACCAATTACAAGTTGTAATGGTAAACAATGATGATAAGCAATGGGTCAGAGATGAATAGAATGTCTTCATATAAAAATTGGTAATTGTATTGAGATAATAAAGTTCTCGCAATTACCTGGAGACGCTTGATAAGTGACTCTGCTAATCCATTATGAGTACGAACATGTGGAACTAGATGTTCAATATCAATCCCAACTGATCTGCAATATTCATCAACTAGGACCATAAAATAGCAGAACGGTCCACTTGGTGGATGAATAGGTCAACATATGTCCCCTTGAATTCTTTGTAGGAATGACGGGGATTCAAAGTCAACCTTAGAATCGGATGGTTTTATTACTAATTTTCCTTATGAACATGCAGTATATAAATTTTCATAGGATAAAAGAATCTTCTGGTTCTTTAATGGATGTCCATGAGAATTTTCAATGATTCTATGCATCATTGTAGATCCCGGGTGACCAAGACGGTTATGCCAAAGCATAAATATTTTTGGATCTAAGAACTTATGGTTCATAACTATATAAACTTCTACACCTCGTATAAGAGTATAATATAATCCAGATGATAAAGCACATAGCTTTTCCACAACGAGTTTCTGGCCTGAGTCATGAGAAGTAATGCACAGATACTTAATATTCTCATCATTTATACTTTCTAGGTGATATCCATTACACCGTATATCTTTGAAACTGAGCAGATTTCTTCTGGATCTGCTTGAATATAAAGTATCATTGATACATATTTTAGTATTATTTGGTAACAATATCATGGCTCTACCGGAGCCTTTTATCAGATCTGCTGGACCTGAAATTGTATTAACATTTTCTTTGAACATGGTTAAATTCAGAAAGTAATTATGATTCCGCAGAATCGTATGTGTTGTTGCACTATCGGCTAGACATATATCTCTAGTATCTTGCTTTTCAATATCACTCAATTTACCGTTTAAAGACATATCTATTCACAATGAAAAATGAAGTGCATATTAGACAAAGTGATCAAAGTGTAAACATAAAGATATGAAAATATATCACTTCATAAAACAAAATCATGAATCATATTGATTTTTCGAACTTCTGGTTCGACCATGAACTGTAGATTCATAAAATTCAAAAAACTTCAGGTTCTAAATAGAAATTATAAATTGACTTTCTAGATGAAAGAATCGTAACTTGATCCAATTCAGAATTTCTGGTTCTAATAAACTTTGATATAAAAGTTTTAATATCACAATTTAAATTGAATTCAGAGCTTCAAGTCTGATTAGAACTTCAAGTTCAGATTCAATATTTCGCATTCAAAATTAGAACTTCGGGTTCTATATAGAATTAAAATTTTAGAATTTCAGGTCCCAAGTATGACATTCATGTACATAGTAATGAATCCAAAACTCCATATTTTTACTGAAATTTAAAATTTAGAACTTCAGATTCTGATTGATTTGTAAAACCGCGTCAATTTAAATATTATAATGATAAATCCAGAAACTTCAGATTCTGGTTAGTCAGTCAAGGCGAGTTTGGCTTAAATTCTAGAAACTTAACGATTGACCTAGTTAGGCTCAACATACAATCTATACAAATCCAGAAACTTCAGGTTCTGGTTAGTTCGCATACTTAGATACATAAATTGCATAAAATTAAATAGATGCATAAAATTAAAATAACAGATAATATAACAGAAATAAGATGAAGAAGAACGAGAGAACAACAGTATGAGATAAAGTGAAAAGGGGAGAAAATTTACTATTTGCTTTTATTGATGATTTTGGATTACATCCTGACCACACAATTTCAGCTGTGTAGTGATTTTGAATAAAGCAGAATTGTACTCAAAGACTGATCTATAGTCTTGAAAGCGTAAATCTTGCCACTGACACTTGGCATTTGGTATCGCAACATCGGGTTGGTTATCAAATCGATCTTTTAGTTCTTGTCATAGAACTTCTAGTTCTGTGACCGTTAGGTATTGGGCTTTCAGATCGTAGTTGTCCCCAGGCACTTCTAGTGCAGCAAATTTCAAATTTGCAAGTTTTAACATTATTACAATTTCTGGTTATCTGAAAATCACAATCGGAGTCAGAACTTCTGGTCTGACAAAAATCCAAGGAATTTAAACCTTCAGATATATAAAGGAATATTTGTAAGTAAATAAATCCAGAAGCTTCAAGTTCTAGTAATGATAAATAAATCCAGAAGCTTCAGGTTCCGGTAATGATAAATAAATCCATAAACTTCAAGTTCTGGATGGGTGATCAAACTGTTTAAATAAAAATAAAAATCACAAAATAAAATGCGTAATAATAAGTGCGAAAAAAGTAAATCTAGACAATCTCATAAATTACGGATAAATAAATAAATACAGATAAATAAAGTGCATAATAAATAAATCAAAAACTGCAGGTTCTGATAGGTTGGCCTAGCCAATCTCATAACAGTGTATAAATAAATAAATGCGAGAAAATAAATCACGTAAAAGTAAATAAAATACGAGAAAGTAAATTGCGTAAAAATAAAATACAAGAAAGTAAATTTAGAACTGCAGGTCCTGGTATTAATAAATAAAAGTCTAGAAGTTTCAGGTTCTAGTAACAATAAATTCAGAACTTCAGGTTCTGGTAATAGATCTAGGAACTTTAGGTTCCAGTGGTAATAAATTCATAAGCTTCAGGCTTTAGTAATAATAAATTCAGAACTTCAGGTTCTGGAAATAATAGCATCGTGCTGATAACGTGTTGTAAATCAGTGAAGAACAATAGATGAACTAAATAAATGATAGATGAAAGATAAGAGAAGAGATGAAGAGAGAGACAAGAAAGATGAAAGAAGTGAGAAAATATATGCTTTGTTTCATTGATACTGAGAACCAACCTTTACAAGAGAGATAACACACACATATATATATATATATATATATATATATATATATAGAGAGAGAGAGAGAGAGAGAGAGAGAGAGAGAGAGAGAGAGAGAGAGAGAGAGAGAGAGCCTTTGGCAAACCCCACTTGGTTTACTATTAATGGAGATAAGAGTCGGTTGATGCCACTTGACAAAATTTGGATCACTGTGTATTACTTAGTGAGCAAGTATATTTATGATAAGTGTGAAAGTCACACGTGTGGGAAGAAAATGTGGAAAGCCACACATATTACAACAGTTTTAGGTTTATTTTATTTTATTTTATTTTATTTTATTTTATTTTTATTTTTATTTTTAATTTAGTTTTTAGTTTTGATTTTATTTACACATTTTAAAAAGTCTAAATTCTAAAATACCCCCTTTTTTTTTTTTAAATGGCAATATTATTCAAAGAACCTTCCAAAAAGGAAAGGATGAGAAACAGAACAGGGGCAAAAAGCCCAAAAACAGGCAACAAACAACCACCTGGGAGTGCAACCAGAAAGACATACAGCAAAAAGAACAATCGAGCAAAACCAGAGAAACATCAACCTATACTCCATTCTAGAATGTCCACCTGCGAGCTTGAGGCATTCTTTGCTGAGCTGTCTGCAAATGAATTTGAATCTCTAGAGTTGAAGATGATCGACACATTGCCCAAATGAACCATATTCTCCCAGATACTATAGATTGAACTCACATGATCAAGGTTACCAAAACTATCGTCATTGACCCAAGACACCGCAACCTTAGAATCACTTACGATAAAAATGCTTTTACCGTTAAGTTTGACTAACGAAAGGTTAAATGAGAGACCAATTTATTACTTGGGAAAAAGTTAGGGACCCATTTAATCATTTTTGTAAAGGTCAAAACTACTTGAATTTTTTTTTAAAAAAGTCCAGGACTTAGTTTGGTAATTGCCCAACCTATAATTGATTCCAATATCAACCGTCAGAACATAAAACCTGAATACTGTACATGACAAAACTTGGGATTTGCGAATTATAAATTATAATTCAACTCAAGAATTTTCCCTAGATAGGAAAATGAACTTGAATGTTGAGATCATTTGTAGAGAAACCATAAACCGATGAGAATTTCACCAAATTAACATCTGTATCATGTTCATGATCACCTTAAAAACTCCTTTTCAAAAACACTAACTGAATTCTACCCATTTGCCGGACAAATCAAAGATGGTTTCTCCATAGATTGTAATGATCACGGAGCCATGTATGACGAAGCCAACGTAGACTGCTATATGTTCACGGTCCTTAAACAACTGGATATGGATCTTATGCAACGTCTATTACCTTTGAATAACGTCCCTGGTCATGATCATGAACTTAGTGATCACTCACTCCTGTCCATTCAAGTGAATTATTTTCGTTGCGGTGGGATAACAATCAGTGTTTGTATCATTCATGTGATTGCAGATGCCTCAGCATCAGCAAACTTTATTAAAAGCTGGGTAGCAATTGCTTTCATGTGGACATGATCAAAATATTGTTGATCATGGGGTGATTTTTGATTCAATCTCTTAATTTGTTCCCTCCACAAATAATTTGATAGATTTTTAAAAGTATAAAAAATATATATATATATATGGTACAAACCTAGTAGCCGGGTATCGGGCTAGTACACAACCGGCCGGATACCCGGATATTCCTTATCCGATTATGGGTAAGAAATATCTGTGTACTACCCAGGAATTCCGGCCCGGATAAGGCCAGGTACAATTGCCATCCCCGCTGTAAGGACGGTTCATGCAGTAAGTGGGTAATTGAACTTCAAGAGAAAATAAAAATAAAAAATAGGGCTCTGTGAAACCAGCCTCATGCTGTGCCCCTGCCCTCCACTCTAGAACCATGAAACCCTAGCTTTGGCTAAAGGCCCATGGGCAGATACCAGTTTGATACATTCCTGGGCCAGACCCATTGAAAAATGACCCAACGTCATTTAATCGGATACAAGTAGAAAAGAAAAAAAAAAAGAGTTAAATTATGAATGCAATAAGCTTAATTGTTTATAGATTTACAGAGCATTGATCCTCATTTAATTGCCTTGGGTTTTGATAGTGTTGCTGATTTTGTTGTCATCAGTCTCAGAACAACATACAAATTTTATCTGTTTTGATGCTATAAACATAGCCAAACTCTAGCTATTCTTGAGTTGTATACTAAACTAATAATGTAATGTAATTAATTTACTAATGACAATCCACTAATATAAGAGTCAATTAAATAATATATTAGTGCGCATTTTGTTAACATTTAAAAAGTTGTTATAGATTCTAAATAATGAAATAACAGTCTTCGATTGTTAAAAATAATAATAATGACATTAACGGATATAAAGGATTTCAATTTTAAAAAACATTTGGTGCATCTGTCGTGCATTGCCATATATGTTCAATTTTTGGTGTCAACAATCAATCTGCATACATGTTGTCTTTTGAATGTTGGTAGAAGTCATTTTCGTTGAAGTGTTATTAGTATTATTCTTAACCAAATTTCTTCATCAAATTAGTCAAATGAATCTTAATTATCAGGTTCTATGACATACACCATACAGCATGTGCATGCTTCTATCTTCTTTGTGTCAGTAAACACTAGAGAACAATATATATATAGAGAGAGAGAGAGAGATGTCCATTATTGTTGTCCTCCTCCATTAATATAGCCACGTTTGTTTTAGCTAATTCTTCAACTACAAAGAAGAGAAAAGATATTGCTGGGCGGCGTGACACATGCATTAAATTTCAACCTCAGATAATCCGTGCATGACAGCTTATCCTTTACAAAAGGAGGAGTGGGGTTATCAATTAAAGTTTGGTTTATAATTAATAGATGATAGCTAGCTAGCCATGTCATCATAGTTCCAGCAGTTTTTTTTTAGTCATATATAATACTCAAAAATCAGACTGAACCCGTCCAATATGACTCGGTGGAATAATGGTAAATGACATTCAATTCATTCGGTTCGACAATGTCTTATACAAAATTCAACAAATTAAATTCCATATATACAGGAGGGATTATAGCTATTGTAAAGACCCTTAGCACCGGTGGAAGGCAACATTACAAGAAGAATATTTCGAGACTCCTTGGGCTGTCATCTCATTATTGCAGCTGTAGTGTTCATACAGTTAAGGTTCATTCAGTCTGACAATGTTTTGATAAATGTGACATATAGTATCCTATTAAGCCTGTGCAAACTGTTACAAAACATGATTATTAGAGCATCGGAACATGTTCATCCACACTTTGATTTATTAGAGCTTGTCAATTGGTTGTGCAGCTCAAAACTTAAGGCTGGACACAATCATAAAGAAAATATATATATGCAGAAGATAAATATATATATTGATAGTTTAATCAGCTAATTATACAGCAAGAAGAAGATCATCAAGGAGAAGAAAATGATCGAATTTTGGTTTCAAGCCTGTAGAGTTACTTAATCAAGATTAATTAGAACTATGTAAGGGCATAGAAAAGCAACACAGAGAAAGAGAGAGAGAGAGAGAGAGAGAGAGAGATGGAAAATTTGACAATATTTGTCAACCTAGCTAGCTAGTAGGAGGGATTGCAGGCAATACAAGCAAGCAAGAGAATGGCAGAGGAAACACCATCTTCTTCAAGATTGGAGCTGCTCCTTTTGAACTTGCTAGCTTTTCCTTTGTTGCACTGTATCATCACCTGCTTTTGCTGCTGATAACCTGCCTTGTGCTCTTGTTGCTGCTGCTTTCTCTTCATGGCTTCTTCCACTTTTGACACCATTTTTTTTTCTTTTTCTCTGATTTAAGACACTATTATGATTATTAGAGAGAACAAAGGCTTGTGCATGGGAAAAAGTCATACATTAGACTTCTCCATTTATAGCCCATTATGGTACCAAAATACCCTCCTTTTCTTCCCATTATTACATTTTACTACATAGATTCCTATGGAGCTAGGGATATATCTTCCAAAACCAATCCAAGACCTACCCCACTGTATATCTTTCCAAAGAATTTAAGGATTATTCTGATTTTAATATTATGTTATATGTACACATCAATTCTTAGCTAGCTCAAATGATGTGTGCGCCACTACTAATTTTACGTTACTGGTGTATGTGTTAATAGTAGGGGATTTGAGTTTCATCATTCGCAATTTACAAGTAAATGTGGGAAGTTTTCTCCCCGATATTGTAGAGGTAGGTATCTTCCAATTATGGAAGTAAATGTTCGGACCGCGCATTCAGTGTTTGATCTTAGCAGATCCCGATAGACTTTAACCCGTTCGTTTTCAGCTTTAAAATAAATAAATTAAAAAAAAAAAAAAAAAAAAAAAAAAAGAAGTATACTATATATGCAATAAATATACTTATATGCATGGCATTGGTAGGTGAAGCTTTTAAATTTTGGCTACAGATGATGTTTCAACACATACTGTCACAAACAAGGCCCCCATAATTCAATAAATCAGAAAAACCTTTCAAGTTGATCTTTGACTAAGAAAACTAATGAATTTGAAAAGGAAATCTAAAAAATGGGTATTATATATCATTTCCAGCTAGAAAATTTTTGCAAAACGGCGCATTGGATTCTCTTTGAATGCTAGCTCAATCATATAAAGATTAGCAACCAATAATTTTGTATTAGCTGTTATATTGTCTTAAATAATCAGTTTTTTAAGTAGTTCTAGACTTCTAGTTCTGTTAGTTACATGCATGAAAATTATATAAAAATTAATTAATGTGTTAGACTTGAACAACTAACCAAGAAATTATACATCTACAATAATGTTGGAACACAATGATTTTGATGATTGGATCTGTATGCTAAAAGAGAAGATATATAAGATAAATTCATCAAAATAATTGTTATAAGCAGAATAAAGAGATCAAATTATAGTAATTATATCCAATTCTAGTCCTTAATAGAGAATTGACTAAGAAATTCTTGTCGTGACATTAGAGTAAAGAGAGGGCTCTTCATGTGCAAAGCCATGTGAGCATGTGTTTATGTTCTCGTCCTCTTGTTGCCAAAACTTGCATCCACAGGGCCCAACGTACAGCACTCCTCATCTGTTAGACGTACTGTTACTGACTCATTTGTAAGTGCATGCATATACAGATATACTTTCCCTTCCTCTTTAGAAAAAATTAGTCAATAGTACGTCTTAATCAAAACTATTATGGACCTTATGGTCATGAATCGAAATAGTATGATAATCGAAATTCTTCGTAACCATTAAAGCTGTTTTCAACGGTATTCACGATTGCAACAGTTTTGATAAAAATCATTCACAACGTTTCATAACTACATCCGAACTAAAAACGTAAGACCAATGGGTTTACCACGTGGTTCTAACTCAAACACAAATGCATAATAAATTCAAATAATCACGTGGGGGATTTAAACATAAAACTATTAGTACAACAAAGTTATGATATCATGTACTAGTAATTATCATCAGACCTAAAAACTTAAACTTATAAGAAATAGTCTAGCAATAGCATTTAATTACTTTAACAAGTGCATATGTATAATAATATGAAGTCCATAATAAACATTACTGATGTATTAGGATATGTCAGTCGCCGTTATCAAAATTATTATGATCATGAATCGAAATAGTATGATAATCAAAATTCTTCACAGCCATGAAAGCTATATTCAACACTATTCACAACTGCAACAGTTTTGATCAAAATTATTCACAGCGTCCTAAAACCCAACCGATGTATTAGGATATGATCAAAGAAACATTGAAAAGCGATGTATGCTTGAAGTTTAATTCATGTATGAACACGAAGGGTCCAAGATTGGTGAGTAATATTTGTTGTGATAGAAAGAGACAAGCAATTAAAGGGAGGGTATCTGTGTGAGGCCATGAGCCCATAATTCTGAACATGCAGGGGCCATGGCTTTAGAAAATGGGATGTTGGCCATTCTCACAACACCCCATTTTGCTTTGCTTTTATTTGAAGCTTCAACAGCTTCAATATTAGAGAATTCCATTGACCCATTATTTGGCTACATACATAGATTTTTTTGAACTTTGTATTTGGTGATATGGTTTCTCTTTTTTCTTCTAGGATCGAGAGAGACTGATCAGAGACTGCAAAATGATAAAGCAATATTATATTACAGACTGGATCTTTTGTCTTGATTCCTAGATATATAAATAAATACCTAGGAGGACTATTCAAATACATTTATGTACTTTAAATTTATATATAGTTGCATTGCCTAACTGGCTCTATGATTGACAACGGCCATTTAGTACTCAATAACATAATTGTATATATGACCCCATTATTTTTTGTTTCTTTTGCATATATAATCTACCAAAACCGGTGCAATAGAAACAACATTATTATCATTATTGTGTCGATATAACATGCGATGAAAGTGGTAAATTATCATTAATGTATATTCATTTACCTAACTGACCTATGTCGTCGTAAGTTAGATCTGATATATATAAAATTTGAATTCCCTCATGGTTAATAGCTTATATATAGTACAATAAGACAAATCAAGCTATTGAAAACCAAAATTCTATACTTCATACAAGATATAAATGTCTCAGTGGTAAGCCATTCACACCTATATCCAAGAGGTTATGGATTCGAGTCGTGCCTCCTCCTCCAATCATGAAATATTAATTGTAATTGATAAAAAATATACTAATGTCAATCAACTTAAAAATTTAGCCTAAAAATCAACCCAAATGATGTGGCAAGTGATTTGTCCTTGTCATATCATACATCACCCTATAATTTGTGTGGTAATAACAACTTATTTACCACATTATTTAGGTTGAATTTTGGGTTTTTTGAGTTGTATAGTATTACACTAAAATATATATATTTATTCTATACTTAAAAAAACTAATTTTCTACAAAGAGCCAATCTTTTAATTTTCAATGTATGTGGATATATACATTCATACAGTATAGAGTTGGGCTTATTGTGATCTCAAGCCTAAAAACTTGGGCCCTTAGCTTTAAGGATCATCTTGTTTGGGTTACGAGGCTTACACACATTGGATCCATTTTGTGTGTACTACGAAAAGCACAGATGCTTCGTGCATGCAACGCCAAATAGAATTGGAAAATCATATGAAATTGACCTCCACTTTTGATCATCTCTTGACACCCCTTTTAAAAATCCACATTTCCACTTCAATAAAAGAAATTTCTATAGCAGTTGACAGTTCTTGCCAAGGAAGCACGGATACGGATACGGGATACGGATACGGCACGATACGGGGATATGGCAAATCTCAAAAAACTAAGATAGGATACGGCAGGGATACGTTTATTAAAATAATATATATTTATATTTTATTTAAAATAAGAATATATAAAAGGATATTTGATAATTCATTCAAAAATCAAAACATATTCATATCCAATCATCTAAATAAATGTAACATATTACAATATCCAAATTAAGTCGTAACATATTACAAAATTTATTAACAAGGCTAAAAGACTAAAAGAGGCAAACATGGAATAATTGGAAATATTTGGAATACAAGAAAACTGAAAAAGTGAAAAATATACCTTAATTTGAATGAAACGAAAGTTTTTGTGCTCTGTTTTGTGCCCAGTTCACAAAACTCTTTCTTCTTCTTCCTCTTTTCTTCTCCTTCTTCTTTTCTTCTTTCTGATTTTTTTTTTTTTTTTTTTTTTTTTGAAAGGCAATCTTTAGGAGGAAGATGACTCAAGAAAAGAGACGCAGCCAACGAAAGAGACAAAAGCCAATCTTTAGCAAAACTTTAGCAAAACTACAGCCCATCGAAGCCACGATCAAGAGAAAAGAGACGCAAGAGACGCAGCCAATGGAAGCCAAACAGGAGAAAAGAGACGCAGAAAGAAATCCAAGCAAAAACAAAACACAACAACACAGCCAGCCACTGCCCAGAAACAGAGAAAGCAAGCTCACAAGAGAAGAAAAAAGAACAAGAACCACAGCCCACCGAAGCCACGATCAAGAGAAACTCCAATTCAGCACATCAACCTCACCACTGGCATCTTTTTTAGCCAGAAAATCTTCCAAAAAATTGGAAGCACCTTTCTGATTTTTCTTTCAAGCGGCTACTGAATGAAACGAGCCCTAATTGCAATTGAGTAATTGACCTAACCTGATATATTTCTTTAAAATTTCTTTTTGACCCATACATTTTTAAAATTATAATTTGACCCCGTTTTGTACTAAAATATTTATGATTTTGCCCCAAACGTATCCCTTGCGTATCCTAGCCGTATCCCCCAAGTATCCGCCAGTCAAACTTGTCAAAAAGTCAACGGATACACCATTTGTCGTATCGGATACGTATCCTAGTGTATCCGGAGTGTATCCGAACTGGATACGAGTTCGATACGGGTTACCTCCACCAAACGGAGTATCTATGCTTCCTTGGTTCTTGCCTTCTTGGGTTGATGTCTGCCCTCTGTTTGCTCATCATCTTGTATCTAATAATGACATTATTCAATAAATTTCGTGCCCTCTTTTACCCTTCGAATTTTTTTTTTTATCTAGTGTCTAGTTTATACACGTACCCCATTTATTTCCCAAATCAACCTCCCTCCTAGCTATATCTTTGAATAATCATCATGATTCATGAGAGTTACAGGGATTGTAGTAAAATGAATAATAGCTCTATCATGTATGTTTTTGTTATTTGACACGATCTCTTATAGAAAAAGTTGCAAGCAACACATATATATATATATATATTCAGACATATATATGAGACATGAATAGATTAATTTGGGTAAGGGGCTGTCCGGTATTGTTTTGCAGCCCCATTTTCATTTTCATTTTCCAAATCCAATTTCGAATACGCGTTCGTTATCTTTTTCCATTTTGTTTTTCATTTTATTTACAAAACAAAAACAACACCGGTGTTAAAAGTGGAAAATTTCCAAAACAACTTTTTGATGTTTTTCATTTTATTTTTCGTTTTGTTTTTCACTTAAAATAAAAAACTCAATTTTTTTTTTTTTTCATTTTTTCTTCTTCTTTCTTCAGAACGATGTGCTTCTTCTTCCTCTCCTTCTCTCTTCTTCTTCCTTTGCTTCTACCTTCTTCCTCTCCTTCTCTCTTCTTCTTCCTCTCCTTCTCTCAAAAAGTTGATGATGTTGAAACAGAGTTGATGATGTTGTGTTAGGCCTTGTTTGTGTATGGAAAGAGAAATCAGAGAAATTCTTCTCTTCCTGGTCTGGGCATTGCACATACCTGATAAAAAAAATAAAATAAAATAAAACTCATTAATTTTGGCCTCTAAAATGATACCAGATGTGTTTTTTAGGGCTTTCAGGATATACTACCAGAGGCGTATTTGGATTTCAAAACTGAAACTAAAAACACTGTTTTCATTTTTGTTTTTATTTTCAAAAAACAAAAATAAAAACAGCTTTGAAAAACGTTACAGGACGGGCCCTAAGCTAGTTGAAATAGGAAAACTCCTTTGTGATAGATCTGATACTGGATAAGATATAGGATAAGGCCATAAGGGGATATAAATTTATTTATTTTTCTTGAAATGGTCATTCTTTTAAGATTTTGGACTGATCTGAAATGATGCCAAGTCGAGAAATCAAGACAAACATGCACGATGAGTCAATGAACAGAAATAAATTGAGTCCCACAAAGCAATTTCTCAATTCTTTACTTATGAAGTATGAACAGTCAACTACTACTACTGGGCTGTCTGATTCAGATTTCAGACAATAACTGGTGGATGAGATTTCCCTTTTTGGTCCACTACTACAACTACCACTAACATTCAGCGCCATAAAAACTGCTTCATATTTTTTTTTTTTTTTTTTTTTTTTTTTGGGTTTGGTTGGTTCTAGAAATAATGATCTCCATAATTTGGTTCAAGTACTTATTGCCAAAACATATATTCTCTGCCTAGTAGTTTATCTATCTCAGTGATAATAACATTCATTTAGTCTAATAATGTCGTAAATTCTCAATTTGAATCAATATAATTGGAAGTTATATATATATATTTAAAGTTTCCTTTCAAACCAATATCTTTCTATCATCTTATTTAAATTTTGTTAACATATATAAGTGTCAACTAAAATAAGAGGAAAAAAAAAAAAGTTAATGAATCATAACTCATAAGATGTTTTGATCAAATATTGTTTGAAATTATTATTTAATAACGAGAAACATTACTTTTTTTCACTATATATATATATATCCGAATATTCGATACCGACAACTATAAAACTCTATCGGAATACATATAGCTGTAAAGATGGAAAATGACATGCAAAATTTAACGTGACAAGTATATAAAGTTGTCCATGAAACAATCATAAAAAAAAAAAAAAAGGACGATTTTATTCTAGTATAAAACCGGGTCAGGACTTGATCGGGTGGATAGATGGATCCAACAAGTCGGTTAGGTTAATTGGTTAAACGAGCATTCTCGAAATTTTAGGTAAGACAGCCACTTGTCAACTGTTGAAACTATTTCAGTGACGTGGCCACCTAACAGCCTTCAAACTTTTTCTTTACAGACAATTGAAAAAAATGAGCTTCCCTAGAGTATACCAGACTTTCGCTATTTTGACAACGATCGCACGGACCACGTTATCATGACACTCAAGACTCGAAATCGGACGGCCCTATATTTGAATATTAGGTAATCAACCAATCCGACGGCGGATAATAACTTCAAGGATGATATCTTTATTAGAGGTAAATACATTTACACCCCTAAGTTTGGTATAATTATATTTGAAGAGAAAACATGCATTTATATACTAAAACTTCCTCTTCTTTTGGTACGATCACAAATTCTATAGGGAACAATTGAGGTTATTGGATTCGAGAGAACCAATATCCCATCGGTTGTTTTGAGATAACACTGTCCTAATGAAAGTCACCAAATGAATCTAGAAAAAATTCAATTACAAAAAATTGTTAGTCTTAATTGTTTATTTTTATTCATTTAAATACAACTCAAAAAATAACTAATTATTACATCTAAGAAACCATTATGAATCATATTTCTTACTTGATTGCAACCACCAATTACCACACTCTTATCCAAACGTGCAATTATTTTATCTAAACATGCAACTACCTCTACCAAAGTAATGCCTTTCATGATAAATGAGTATGTATACAATGTTATTTTCTATTTTTTTTTAATGAAATATAAATTAAAAAATAATTTTTAAATAACAAAATACAAAAATTTAGAGCTCACTCTTATATTCGATAGAGAGGGAAGAGGCTCAGGGCCTTTTAATATTTGAATATCTTTTTTTATTTTATCTTTACTTTTTTAAATTTTAATAGCTATCAGCAATTTGATTTTTTTATTAATCAACCCCTAAAGTCAATTTTAAAAATAGAGGAGATCTGTATTAAATAAATACATCCACTCTCTAAATACAATTATGCTAAACTTGAAGGGTCTCGGTGTATTTATGCCGTATACTTTACACCGGCGTTGCAATTCAACTCAACTAACTACTGTACTATATAAGTAACCGGTTGTTCCGGTATCCAGTCCGTTTCCAATATATTAAATTAAAGAACGAATTACAGCCACCCCCCTGAGGTTTGCTAAAATACACACGAAAACGATTATATCGTTAATTAACACTCGCCTCCCCTCCCGTCAGTCAACGTCCGTTACATTTAACCATCGACCATATCAAGAAGGGTAATATCGTCTTTCAACTTATTAAACCCACTAAAAGACAAAAAAATATTTAAAAAAAAAACGAAATAAAAAAATAAATAATAAAACTACTTTTATTTGACAAAAAAAAGCCCCTAGATTGTTTTCTTCTGTAAATCAATTCTTCATCAAATTCAAACACAAATACATCTTCAATGACAACCCCAGCAACCTATCCACCCTCTCCGCCGCACCCACCACCACCACCACCACCACCACCATCAACCAATTGAAAACCCAGTAAGATACAAGAAAATCCAAATCCAAATCCAAATACAAGAAAACTGAAATCCAAATCCAGACCGAAATCCCTTCTCTTCTCTCTCTCAAACACCCACACAAACATAAGAAAATCGATCTAGTAAGCCTAAAAAACCCTAACACCCAAATCATCCCTGCGCAAAAGCAAACCTTAATTTGTAGCTGCCCTGATTTGCGAGACCATACCATTTATTTCAAAAAAAAAATAATAAAAAAAATTAAAAATAAAACTGTACCATTATTCTTGAAAGAACAACTCAACAATAACACAAACAACAAGAGGAAGAGATATTCATAGAAGATCAACATTCAATACAATGAAGAATAAATATTATTAATTAGAAAACTAATTTTAAATCAATCAAAACAATTGTTTAAAAATAACAAGTAAAAGCTAAGAAGAGAGATCTGGAAATCTCTCTACTCGATGCTTCATCCAATCCATCTCATGTGGAGATCGTCTCCATAGTCAACCTCATCCCACAGAGCTCCATCTGCGACAAGTGATGGAGACCCGGTTGGTGAAGCTCCATTTGCGACGGGCGATGGAGACCCGGTTGGTGAAGCTTCATCTGCAACGGGCGACGGAGACCTGGTTGGTGAAGCTTCCTCTGCTACGGGCGACGGGCGACGGAGACCCCTCTGTGGGATCTCCATCCTCTGCAGCAGTCTCCATCTGGAGACCTGGTCTCAATCTTGCTTTTTTATATAATATATATATTTTTTTAATCTTAAATATTTAAAATCAGAATTTTTTTTTCTTTTTTCTTTTTTTATTCAATTCTTAATCCACACCATCAATCTTTGTGATGGACAGTTGGAGATCAATTTAGGAAAAAAGTTTAATTAAAAAAAAAGTTTCCAAATTTTGATTTTTTTTTTTTTTTTTTTGGAATTATTGAATGATATGAATTAATAAAGAAGATAAGATTTTTTTTTTAAAAAAATTTAATTTAATTTTTATTTTTTTTTATTTTTTTGTAATAATAATAATAATAATAATAATAATTATTATTATTATTATTTTTAATTAGCTTTTTTTATATTTTTAATTTTAAATTTAATTGTAATTTGATTTTTTAGTTTTTATCTTTTTCTGGGGTTATAAAAGTAAATAGACATACTTAGGGGTATTTTGGACTTTTACACAGTGTAACAAGGTCAACGGCTAAATGTAACGGACGTTGACTGACGGGAGGGGAGGTGAGTGTTAGTTAATGATAAAGTCATTTTCGTGTGTATTTTAGCAAACCTCAGGGGAGGTGGGTGTAATTCGTTCTAAATTAAACCCTATTTCTCACTGCTACACTGATCTGAACTGCTGTTTTTCAAAGCTACTCTCACTAAACTCATCTCTTTTGTGTCACACTTTTTTCTCTCAAGAATCATGGGTACTGCTTGCTTAATTTTTATTTTTTATGTTTTATTTTTATTTTATTTGTGAGATTTGATCTTTGTTTTATTATCTGATCTGATTTTACTTTGTGTTTTTTTTTTCCTTTCTTAATTTTGTTATGTTGTACAGGAAAGGTCAAGATCGGAATCAACGGTAATAGATCTCTTAACATGTTATAGTCTTACAAATTTTATTGTCTGTTGTGATCATGTAGTGCAAGATCTGATATATTTGATTTGATTAATGAAAAAAAACAAAGGTTTTGGAAGAATCGGAAGGTTGGTTGCTAGAGTTATCTTGCAGAGGGATGATGTTGAACTTGTTGCTGTTAACGATCCCTTCATTACTACTGAATACATGGTATTTTTTTTTTTTTTTAGAATTTGTAGCTCGTGTTAGATTTTATTTTAGTCAAATGGGTTTATTTATTTTTATTTTTTGTTTAAATTATATTTTATGTCTTGTGTTGTAGACATACATGTTTAAGTACGACAGTGTTCATGGTCAATGGAAGCACCATGAATTGAAGGTCAAGGACAACAAGACTCTTCTCTTTGGTGAGAAGCCCGTCACTGTCTTTGGTGTTAGGTATGAGTTTTGTTCATTCTTTGTATCCTTCATTTGTTCAATTACACATGTATGCTTTTGATTCTATATTGCATGATCGTGTATATATGTATGTGTGCATGTACTGTTAGCTAAGATTATTAACTTTTATAATACATGATTAACATTAGGAACCCAGAGGAGATTCCATGGGGCGAGACTGGAGCCGATTACGTTGTGGAATCAACTGGAGTCTTCACTGACAAGGATAAGGCTGCTGCCCATTTGAAGGTTTGTATTTCACAAGTCTCTGTTGTTTAATGGTATATAATCATTTATGTTCAATGTTTCTTATGTTCTTGAATTTGCTTGGATCTTGTACTGCATGCTGGAGTAGTATAATTTCAGGATTTTGTTTAATTTAATCTTCGCTTTGATCTCAACAACTTTAATTCCCAAAATCACATGTTTTTGTTTAATGTAACAATGATAATGATGGAATGTTTAAACATTCTAAAACTTTATAATTTCTGCTAAAATATGTACAGTCCTCTCATTTCTCGAAGTAACTGCCTTCTCTTTCTATTCTATGGTGAAGTGGAAATATGCTCCAAAATGTTGGACATTCGAAACTGAATGGTGTTATTCCATTGTCCAAGAGCATGGGGCATCATTTGCGTTTGAGTTTCTGTTGACGCCCTTTCCGCTATTTTGTTATTTACCTTAATCATCTTGTCTAAGTTGGTTGTTTGTTTATCAGGGTGGTGCTAAGAAAGTTGTCATCTCAGCCCCAAGCAAGGATGCTCCCATGTTTGTCGTGGGTGTGAATGAGCACGAGTACAAGCCACAGCTTGACATTGTGTCCAATGCAAGCTGCACCACTAACTGCCTTGCTCCCCTAGCTAAGGTTCTGTATTTAGTTACTTGCCTATTGATGGTGTAATGTTAGGATTAGTTTAACAGAAATAAGTATGTCATCGGGATTTGGATTTAATTTACAGTTTGCTTCAAATTGCAGGTCATTAATGACAAGTTTGGCATTGTTGAGGGTCTGATGACCACTGTTCACTCCATCACAGGTACAAACAGAATTGCTTTCTTCACTTATTTACTTATAAGAGCCTAGTCTGAGCTGCGTATCTATATTTATATTCTTTTGTGTTAATTTAGCCACCCAAAAAACCGTTGATGGACCATCAATGAAGGACTGGAGAGGTGGCAGAGCTGCTTCATTCAACATCATTCCTAGCAGTACTGGAGCTGCTAAGGTAAGGAATTTATGAAGCTGCACTTGTGAATATGTGGCATGCTGTGTTCTTTCCAATGTTTTCTTGCACCATTTGGTGGTACCTTATGCTACTTCTTACATCAGTGTATGTTTACTTTCAGGCTGTTGGGAAGGTGTTGCCATCTCTGAATGGGAAATTGACTGGAATGTCTTTCCGTGTACCAACTGTCGATGTCTCGGTGGTTGATCTCACAGTGAGGTTGGAGAAGAAGGCCACCTATGAGGACATTAAAGTTGCTATCAAGTAAGAATAATTTGAAGTTAAAATATATATTTGCTGCAGGTTTTTCCCTTTTTAGTATATTCATAGTGTATGTGGTCTTTTGTTTTCTCTCTACTGATTAATATCTTAAATCTGTTGTATTTTGGATGTTTCCAGGGAGGCCTCTGAGGGTAAACTAAAGGGCATCTTGGGATACACTGAAGATGATGTGGTATCCACCGACTTTGTTGGTGACAGCAGGTAAGGATAGAATACACCTGTTGTGATTACTGGGAAAGTCATGGAGGCCTTTTGTTCCTTTCTTATTTTCATTGTTGATATTGAATTTGAAGTATGGTCAATTTAGAAAGGACCTCGTCTCTTAGGCTCTGCATTTTAGCTTCATTGACGAGTTGCTAGCTTTATTGCTCTCGTGCTTGTTCTTTTGCTGTGTGTGTTGTGATGGAACCTGGGAAATTATCACCAAATGAGCTAACTTATTATCTGTTCAACTCTCCAGGTCAAGTATCTTTGATGCCAAGGCTGGTATTGCCTTGAATGACAACTTTGTGAAGCTTGTCTCATGGTATGACAACGAGTGGGGTTACAGGTAAAATTCTAATTCTGATCAGTGATCACTATGCCTTACTATTTCTTTCAGCATACCCAAATGTTTTTTCTTATTTGGCTAAAAAAAGTTTTGGGGTAAGAATTTCTTCTTATATTCTTGTTTATGTGGGTATTGCAGTTCCCGTGTTGTTGACCTCATCGTCCACATGGCAAAGTCACAGTAAGATGCTTGGCTCGGATTTTGCTTCGGATATGCCTGTTTGAAATGCACGGTGTGGTGTTGTGTCTTTATGTAGAGCAACTGAGTTGAAAATAAAATTGTTTTGAAGACAATTATCTTTGATGTAGAGGTTTTCCTGCTTGGCAGGGTAAACTGGTCTATCTAATAGTTTCCTAGAATACATTAATGAGTTGGGTGGTTTAACGCCAACAGTCTTGGGTCATGAGGAAGCTTTGTATTCTTCGAACATGGTTTTTATATCATCGTTGTTTAGTTATCATAAAATCTCAGATGCTTTTATCTCTTTTCCATTTCCGAGTAGATGACAAATAAAGCAACAGGACTGTCTCGGATCATATATATACACGCATCAATTTGAAAAAAAATGAAATTCTAATCTTCAAACTAAAAATTAGACTAGTTTGAAATCAATTAAAGTTAAATTTGAATGAATTTTGATAAAGTGTAGAAGTAGGTGGCTCTACCTATGAAGATTGAAGAACAGTCGAAAAGAGCAATTTGACATTTATGAAGGGTGAGATTTTGCTTTTGCCTCATGTGATGTAGGAGTTAGAAGTTGGAAAGTTTGCAGTTCATGAATAACCCTACTAAAAGGACATGATTCATCCGTGATACGCCTTGACAATGCTTAAGGACACAGCTTTAAGATATTAGTTTCGTGAGTTATGTCCAAGTCTTTCAATTTTTATACAATTCTATGCCTTCCAAAAGATGACTTTTCTGGACAAGACTAGACTCGTCTGTGTGAGGGTGTAGTTTCGGATCATGTCTTTTTATTCTAAATCATCGAAATTGTAATTTTTCAAAAACTAATTATATTGATCTCTTAGTAGTTAAAAAAAGAAAAAAAAAAAAACTGATTGTTCTCAAGTGATTAGTAGTTAAAATCTCTTCCCCACGAAGGGGTGAGCTGTGTCTGTGTTGGCAGTTCATAAATTGGTCAACTTATTCTTCTTAGCCTTTGTGACTCGTGTCTTTTTGTCAGAAAAATTGCTAGTAGTATATCAGCAATCAAACCCAATCAATTGAAGTTAACGGTATGTGGAACGAAGATAATGAAATTTACTTACAATTAAATTTAATAATCATAATCAGATTAAGCAATACATATCAAATCTAACATTTTTACAACATTAAATATATTAAAAAGGTCAAGATACTAGTATTAAAATTTAATAAAACAAGCCCTTTCATTATCGATTTTTGAAATTCCTTTAAATATTATATAATTATAGACATTTTTAGAAATTTCAGAGTAAAAGATTTGTAAATTTAGAAGAATGCTTCTTGTTATACAATTATGAACAAAAATGCATATAAATCGAATAGTACTGTTACATCGTTTATATTTAAATGGTATGACATATGAGTTGTAATCGATATAAAACATTATTTCAAGATTAATAGGTGATTACAATAATAATTCAAATTACCGAATACTGACTGAGTAGAGGGATGATGAATGGTAAAGTCGTAAATACCAAACAAAAAGCAGGGTTAAACCTGTCCACTCACTAAACCTTAACAACTCAGATATTCAAATTTCCACAAATTTCGATTTATCCGCCACTCTTCAAACAAGCAAACACACAATCAATCAATCACCCTCTCTCTAGCTCTTAACTGAGAGTTCAACTCTCTCTTGAATCTTGATTATATGAATGCATTCAATCATCTGATTTCAATCAATAAATACCCGATATCTTGATATTTAAGCCCTAATTATTTTATATTTGGAAATTTCAAATTTCAAACAATTTGTTGTTTTATGTAGTACTGTATATAATAATAGTAATTCTATTTAATTTCTTCTCTATTTGAAATGGCGACTTCGGCGTTCAAATCCACGACGAAGAGGTCGGTGATCGGAGCCTCACCCAACTCCTCCACCACTACCGACGACTCTTCTTCTTCCTCCGCCAACCGGAGCTCAGCAGCTCACCGCCGCTCTCGTAGTCTGAGCCGATTCTCGCGGCGTCTGCCGGCGCAGGATATGTTGTCTGACGAGGCGACTCCGAGAGGGAAGTTCGTCAACAAGGTGAGAGGGTCGGGGTTCCCGGAGATCAGCCTCGACGATCTCGCGATCGAGTTTTTTGACTCCTCTGCTGATAGAGGAAGGTCGGCTGCGAGAAATGAAGATGCCGTTCGACCTAGAAACGATGGTAGGAGTGGTGGTGGTGCTGCTGCTGGTCGTGGAGAGACTGTGAGACGAGGAAGGTCGGTGTCGAGGCAGGGATCGAAGGGCAGCGCTGGTGATTTTTCAAATGGAGGAAGGGCAGTTTCGGAAAGTAATAATAATCCGAGAAGAAGAAGGTCGGTTTCAGTGGTTCGGTATCAAATTAGCGACTCTGAGGTGAACTTTGCTTTCCTTCTTTTCTTTTTTTTATTTGAATATTTTTTACTGTTTCAAAAAATTAAATTGAATATTTTTGAAATTGAATTGTTTGATGAATAATTAAGTTTAGAGTTTGATTAGTTTAATGAATAGTGACTTTGTGTTGAGTAAATTTGCTTTCAAGGTAGTTGAAATGTTAATCGAATGTGCTTAGCTTTTGGATGCAGCAAATTTTAGGACTTCTACTATGTCAGCATTCACGGAACTTTATAGTTTTATTCCAAATCTGAGATTTATCATTGTGCATATGCAAGAATGGGAAGATATACACAATTAAACTCACATTTATATACATTAGGAACTCTAAGTGTAATTAGGTATCAGACATAGTGTTAGCGCTTGAGATTTCATCATCTCTCCATTTTCTATATGCAAAGTTTTATATCTTCACTTGAAAGGATCGTTCTAGACATTTTAATTACTTTAACCTGCAAATAGTTAGTTAATCCAAGTTGGAAGCTTTAATTTTATATTGACATTTTTTTAGTGTTGGATTTTGTTTACATATACTGAAATGTACTTGAGTGTGTGCATGGGTGTTAAATTGTGGATGTTGTTTAATATTTGTCAAATATGCGATCAAACCTTCTAAACGAGACATTAAAAAGTCAATTGAAAATTGACTAAGGCTTGTATATTCAATGTTTTTTTGAAATGACCAGATTATTTAATGTTACCATCGTTTGATATCAGTTGTATTATTGTTGCCTTTTTTTTTTTTTGTGTCCACATGTTATGAAGTTATTAGGTGAGTAGCTTTTGGGTTCTCACTCAAGTAATTTTAATAAACTCTGAATTGAAAGACTAAGATTGTTATTAATACCTGAACAAGTTATGTATATAATTTGCACATGCTTTGTTAGTTTACATGACTAGATGGTAGAATTTGGCTATTTTTTAACGAGATTTTACTGTCATTTATTGTCAAAAGCACTTAGACACAATGAGAATAGAATGTTTGTGATAACTATTGGAAGTTTTAATGGGAGTCAATAATGTACTCATCTTATATGTATGTCTAGGTCCTTAGACATGAACGATATATAAATCTCGGGAACTTGCAGTTGATCAAATTTTGACCGGAAGGAATATTTAAGCATTTCTGTAGTTGTCTTTTGAAGGTTCTGTGTGTTGTCATTACCTTACTATCTGTTCATTGATTCTATGGTCTGCGTTCCTTGGTAGCATCCATGCTTAATGATCTGACTGTTTGGTTCTAATTTAATTGGGCCTTAGGTTAACTGTAAAATCTGTAACGCCTTAATAATACAGTGAACGTGGCTGTTTCTTGCTAGCTTTAGTCAATGTTTAATCTGTATAAGTTTTTTTATCTTGTAAATGGCAGAGTGATCTAGATCATTCTCAGAATTCAAGCAATCGTGGTAGTCATAAGAGTAATGTTAATGGGAACTGTCATATGCCTGTATCACATAGGCCATCAGCTTCAAATTATAGACCAGTACTCAGAAGATCTGTTAGCCAACAAAATTTGAAGTACCCTGACGGCTATTCTGTAAGCATCATTTATCCTTTCTGGCATATTCATTGAAACTTTTGCTTATCATTGTTTATTTAATGAAATGTTTCATTATGATTTCCTCCAAAAAAGACAGAAAACAGGCTGGGTCCAATATTTAGGTTGACCATCACTGTACCTTCACTTTATATTTAACATCCTCTTTGATGTTGTTGAAAGCCCTTCTTCAAATTTAATTTCAAAGCTAAACTAATTTAAAATATCTATGGATTTCCAGAGCCAGTCTTCTGCTCTAACTGATGATGAACTGAGGGATGCTCATCCCGGTGAAAATGTAATTGAGAGGACAATACGAGCAGTTTATGCACAAAAGAAGGTTAGATTTATTTTTAACTTGATGAAACTATGCATTTGGCACTGCCTCAATTTTATATTTTGCACCTGTGACTTGTTGTCTTTGTTATTGCTTCAGGCTGAACACCCAACTGGGGAGGATTTGAATGGTGGGTTGTATGAGGCAATGCGAACAGAACTTAGACATGCTGTGGAAGAGATAAGAATGGAACTTACACAAGTCTGTATTTAGTTTCATACTTTCATCTTAAGCTACTTTTTCAATAACAGTATGTTGCATCCTCTGTTTTTTTTTTGCTAAAACTGTTGGAGATCCTTGCTTCTTGTACAGACAATGGCTAAAAAGAAAACCTCCACTCTGCATAGCAATAATTCATTTCAGCCCAACAATTATGATGCTCTTCAGGCTGTTTCTAACATGAGGAGGAATTATGCAACAGAATTAGAACAGGTATTAAAACCATAATTAGTCAGCTGCAACTATTCTTGCAGGAGGTGTGCTTGTTGCATGAATTCTTTCAACATGTTAAGGAATGAATTAATAGTGTTGCTAAATTTTTAATTAGTAATAATCTCATTGAATGTTGTTTAGTTCTATTTAATGACACTAAGTATAAGCATCCACTAGAGGTTCTTTTCTTACCTCCGGTTTGATTGTTGAACACACTCTTCTTGCTTCCAAATTTTATACTGCTAAATTGATGCTACGGTGGAAAAATTTCTTTAAGAAAATTGGGAAAAAAAAAACTAAATTAGCATCGGCTCTTAAAAGCTTATAAAGAAAATTTTTAAATTTCTTTTTGAGTAGCTTGTGAACTTGACCTTTTGATTTATGGTTTGTGAGGGAAGATCATTTATTAGCTGATTTATTTACATTGTCACAATATGAGTCTGCCAAATAAATGTTGATGATGAATTCTTATGGGGTTTTGTGCAATAAACTTTATCAGCTGATACAATGCCTTTTCATGAACACTCTTGATTGGTTATGGCTCTATTTATTGAACTGCAGTCAGAGAAGCGTAAACAAGATCTTCTAGCTGAAATAGTGCTGGAGGAGCAACATGGTAGGGAACTTTCTAAAATTGTGAAGGAAATGCTTCCTGATCCCAAGACTTCTGTTGTTGAAAACCCACAGCGAGCCAGGAAGGTAGTAACATTCTCCTTTTTGCTCTCTGCCAGATTTGCAGGCAAGCAATTTCTTTAGATGTAGTTAACAACTTAACGTGTTATTATTTTCCAGAGGAGTAATGAGAGAAGTAGGATGTCAAGGCGATTGACTGAGGAAGCGGAAAAATATATCGAGGACTTCATCTCAAATGTTGAAGACACTGATATTTCATCAATTGACGGAGAAAGAAGTGATACAAGTTCAATACTTGGAGGAATAGTAAAGATGGAAACAGTTCAGAGTCCAGCAATATCAAAGCCACTTCCTGTTGAGATGGATGGGGTTGTACTGCCTTGGTTGCAGTGGGAGACTACTAATGATGTTTCTCCTCAATCTTGCAAGGCTAATTCGACTCAACCGAAGACAACACCAAAAAGCAACTTTTGGGATGCATCTCAGGTAATCTTCAACCAGCTAATAGTAAATAGCAATGTTTTCGAGGCATTATCGCTAATATAATAATTAAATACATTCAGACCACTTCATTTTTTCTTTCTATCTCTCACCTTATTGTTTTTGACTGATATAATAGGAATCAACAACCGCTCAAGATTTAAGCTGTCATTCCTCCAGCAGCCGTGGGAGTTGGAGTCCAGAAATTATTGATGGCTGTTTGCTAAATTTTGGAGATGATAGAGGGAGTAAATGTGGAGAACCGGGAAGATACCAGAGCCCTAATGGAATGTCAAGGTTACGTACAGATATGGACGAGTATTTGGACCTTCAAAAGAATGAAGAGTTTCTCCTTGAAAGATTGATGCAACAACAAAGAATTAGTTCAGGCGGTATCTTACTTTGTAACCAAATGTTTCTTTAGCTATTATGGATATATTATTGCGTTGCTCTGTATAGAAATTTAGATTATAATATCATCTATTAGCTATTGACTTTTACTATGAAGAGATGGTTTAAATTTGTTCTTGTAACTCGTAAGGCTAAGTTAGTAGTGTAAGGACTGTTGAAACGACCTTGACCCAATCTCATTATCAAATATTACCGTCTGCCAATATTAAAATTATCCTTGAATAACCTCCTATTACGAGATCTATCGATGTCAATATTTGTACTGAAATCGATATTTACTTCTTGTCATTATAGATTACAATAGCACACAGTTACTGATCAGCTTATGATTCTGTCTCTCTTCTTGTTACTTGGATCATGAGTTTTGTTTCTCAATTATAAAGGAGGAATTTACTTCTAAAACACTATTCTATGAGATCAAAGAGACGTCCTTCTTTTTTTAGAGCTTGTTTGGTTGGGTTTTTGAAAAACCTTTAGTAGTAAAAGGTCTATTTGTAGTAGATCTATTAGAAATAGAGTTCGTGAAAAAAAAAAAAAAAAAAAATTCATAGATGTTTAGTTGGTAGACTTTTTTTTAAAAAAATGTCTATTTTGAGAAACACTTCCTCATGAGCTTTTACCCGTAGAGGTTTAAATTTTAGTAGCTTCTATTCAATTTAAAATAGACAATCTTAAAATCCAAACTAAACAATTCTAAAAAACTCAAATAGACGTTAGTAGACATTTTGAGCCGGTAGCACTTATTGTGTTTTGCTACGTAAAAAAAAAAAAGTTGAAATTTTTGAAAAAAATCCGAAGACAATTTGATAAAGTAGTTTAAATATCAAAAATATTTTTATTTAGAGATTGTATCAAAAGCGAATTCTATCTGAATGTATCAATTTCAATTAAACCTTAATTCTAATGATACTATAGCTCTACTTATAAGTCACGTTGGATGGTTAGTGAAAACAGTTTTCTGTTAGATAAATGGAAGGAATTTAGATGGTTTAGTTATAACAGAAAACAAACTCTACCTGCTTTCATGCACTTTGTATTTCTACTTATCCTACTAGAAAAGATCTTGATGATTTGTTTTATATATATATATATACGTGATATTAGGGAAGTTTTTTCTACTAAGATATTGGTGATTTTTAGAGAATGTGTTTAACAAATTAAGAAAAGAAGATGGAACATAAGTCTGATGAGAAGGCGAAAGAGCTTAATGATTGGCTTCCAATCACCAATTCGAGGACAGCCAAGTGGTGGTATTCTGCTTTCCACAATGTCACCGCCATGGTTGGCGCCGGAGTCTTGGGTCTCCCTTACGCCATGTCTCAACTTGGATGGTAACTTGCTTTCTCTTCTGTTTGGTTACTAGGAAAGTTAAAAGTAAATTTCAGAATTATGATGGTAAAAAATTCAGGATTTCTAGATTTCTATAGCTACTTGTAGATTGATTTGGTATGTTATAGGGGTCCTGGAGTTGCAGTAATGGTTCTATCATGGATCATAACTCTGTACACATTATGGCAAATGGTGGAAATGCACGAGATGGTGCCCGGCAAAAGATTCGACAGGTACCATGAACTGGGACAACATGCTTTTGGTGAAAAACTTGGACTTTGGATTGTGGTTCCCCAACAATTGATGGTTGAAGTTGGGGTCAATATAGTTTACATGATCTCAGGTGGAAACTGTTTGAAGAAATTTCATGACACCGTTTGCTCCGACTGCAAAGACATCAAAACCACTTACTTCATCATCATCTTTGCCTCTGTCCACTTCATCCTTTCTCACCTCCCCAGCTTCAATTCCATAGCTGGTGTCTCGTTGGCTGCTGCTGTCATGTCCTTAAGGTACGTCATCACGTGCTTCTTTAACATTAGAGATAGATTTGATTAGCAATTTTCGATGATTTGTGATTGAACATGATTTTTTGGTGGTGGACAGTTACTCTACTATTGCTTGGGTAGCTTCTGCTCATAAAGGGGTTCAACCGGACGTGGATTATGGTCCTACGGCTTCCACCACAACAGGGAGAGTCTTCCATTTCTTTGGAGCTTTGGGAGATGTGGCTTTCGCTTTCGCTGGTCACAATGTGGTGTTGGAGATCCAGTCATCCATTCCTTCCACACCTGAGAGACCATCAAAGAAACCAATGTGGAAAGGAGTGATTGTCGCCTATATTGTCGTTGCCTTGTGTTACTTCCCGGTTGCTTTGATTGGTTATTGGGTGTTTGGAAACAAAGTGGAAGACAACGTCCTCTTGTCATTGGAGAAGCCCCGATGGCTGGTTGCCGCTGCTAACTTGTTTGTTGTTATTCATGTTATTGGAAGTTATCAAGTACAGTGACACCCTTCCCTTCCAAATTGTAATTGAACGTTCCTTGCAAGTATATAACTAGCTTTCGAATGAACGAAAACATGTGTTTATGTGATGAATGCAGGTCTTTGCAATGCCAGTTTTCGACATGGTGGAATTGTTCTTCGTAACGAAGATGCATTTCGAGCCAAGCAGGATTCTACGCTTTTGTATACGAACGTTTTACGTTGGTGAGCATATCGAATTCACCTTCCTAATTAACTTTTCGGGTGGTTTTCTCAAGCACAGTTGTTGTAGCAGTAAACTAATTAATAACTGGACCTCATTTTTTGGATGCAGCCCTCACCATGTTCCTTGCAATAACATTCCCCTTCTTTGGTGGACTTGTCAGTTTCTTTGGAGGATTTGCTTTCGCCCCAACAACATATTTTGTAATGAATGATTTGCACTTTTAATTATGATTCTTCATAGTTCATATACATTTTGTTCTTCATAGATTCAAAATATCTAAAACTATAACATATGTTTCAGCTCCCTTGCGTCATCTGGTTAGCCATCAACAAACCAAGAAAATTCAGCTTATCTTGGATCGCAAACTGGGTATGTTTTCTGTTAAAAACTCAAAACTCTTTTCAATTATATCACATCCCAACTAGTATTATTGAGGCATCTAATATCATGTAAAATTTTCGCAGGTATGCATTGTGCTTGGTGTTGTTCTGATGATTCTATGTCCAATTGGTGGGTTGAGGCAGATGATATTACAAGCCAAGGACTTCAAATTTTACTCTTAGCAGCCTATGGTTGAGACTGCATAAAGCTTTGCAATCTAAAACAAAGAGCTGAAATGCTCTCTACATAACAGGGCTGTTTCTGTTAATTTTAGTCTGGTGTACATAGATTATTGCTAATTGAGATTTGGTTTTTATATGGTCTCTCTCTCTCTCTCTGTCAATATTAGTTTGGCAATTTACTTTTGATACTTATGTGATTAGAACCTCTGATTTTGTTATTTTTAAGGACAAATTTAACTTCTTCTATTCTTAATTTCTCATTGTCTTTAATTTTGCATTTTAAGTCTTACAAATGTAGTGTGTTCAAATTGGGGACATCTCATTTTAACACGGGTGGTAGTGCACCTCCATGTGCGTTAACTTGAAACAAGGTTCAATTCTTACCATGCACGTTAATTTTGTACAGGGTTCAAGTAACACCATGCGCTACGTTTGTGCAACGGATTGGTTTTATCATAATTCAAGATCCGAACCAGTTGGATCGAAGAAATTACAATATATCGGATTCATATAAATCATTTTGTAATATATAATTTGTTACAAAAAAAAAAAAAACTAAAATTAACAAAATCAATAATTAATTCATACGGTATATTTTGAAGAATTATGCTTGGATATTTACCGGTCAGTAACCAAAATACATTTATCTTATAAATTGGGCCACAAGCATTATTCTATTTTGACGTATCCATGGATTTTAATCTAGAAATCCAAGATCCGAAAGAGTTCAAATTGGATTGAAAGTTCACTAAATTCGATTATTTCAAAATAACATCAAATTAATTAGTAACATCCAAATCCAAAATTTAAATAAAAAAAATGATTAAACCGGGAAAAATCGTTTTAAAGTTTAAAATAAGTTACACCCTCGAGGAGAGTGAGCTGCACTATCCAAATTAGAAAGAAATGCAAATCCTCCAAACCTCTCACTTGTTCACTTTTCCTAAACCCCTAAACCCCTCCCTTCCACTCCTCCACCGCCACCACCACCACCTCTCCACCGTCAAACTCCCCCCGCCCAAATCCTACAGCTCCGATGAGTTCCCAGTCGACGAGACTTTCCTCGAGAGATTCGGCCCAAAAGACACAGAAACAGAGGACGAAGCCCGTCGTCGCAACTGGATCGAGCGCGGTTGGGCTCCATGGGAGGAAATCCTCACCCCGGAAGCGGACTTCGCTCGCAAATCCCTCAACGAAGGCGAGGAGGTCCCACTCCAAACTCCAGAAGCCATCGAAGCTTTCAAGATGCTCAAACCCTCATACAGGCGCAAAAAGATGAAAGAGATGGGCATTACCGAAGACGAATGGTACCGGAAACAGTTCGAAATCAAAGGCGACATTCCGGAGAAACTCGAGACCGTTTGGGCGGGTCCGTTGGTGGTTCGACACGTGCCGCCAAGAGATTGGCCGCCCAGTGGATGGGAAGTGGATAAGAAGGAATTGGAGTTGATAAGAGAGACGCATAAGACGCAGAACTTGAGAGTCGATATCCAAGACTTGGAGAGAGAGGCGACGAGGGAGACTCAAGGGGTTTGTTTTGATAGGTACAGTGTTTTTTTGAAACAGTACAAAGAGTGGGTTGCTGCTAATAAAGATAGGTTGGAGGAAGAGTCTTACAAGGTACTATTCCCAAATTTCTCTCTTGTTGTGTTTATTTTATGTGCCACTATTAAATTAATATTAAAAAACAAGCTTCACGGATTTTGAATATTATGAACAGTGTGGGTTCGATTGTTTATGGATATTAGAAAATTTATCATTTATAGTAAATTAGACAGTGAGCATAGCACTCTGCAAATTTTTAGAAGCTTGATTAGCTCCTTCACGAGTCTGATGTGCTTGTTTAATTGTGTTGAGGCAGTATGACCAAGATTACTATCCAGGCCGGAGGAAAAGAGGCAAGGATTACGAAGAGGGCATGGTAGGATGAATTGCGAGATTTTGCTATTTAATTTAGAAAAATTAAGATCCTTTTCAAGTTACAGTATAATGATTTCACTGATCATTGTTATTTTCTGCAGTATGAGCTTCCATTTTACTATCCAGGACAGGTAAATTCTTTAGCCTTTTTTTTTTTCTTCTTTCTTTGATGACAAATTCTGTTATAGTTTGCCTCTAATAATTGTTCTTACAACTAAGTCTTATCCCAAGAATATCTACAGGTGCCCACTTCAGTTTGATTATTTGCTTTTGTTTTTTGGATATCCAGCATATCAACAAATTAGTTAGAACTAATTTCTATTTTCAAGCTTCTATCCTCATGCACACATGCAAAGTGATGAATTTCTTTTGTATGTAGAACAGCATATAGGATAAGGATATATAATTATATATATAATATATTCCTAGATCTAGTAAAAAAATTTGTGCTTGAAGTATATATAGAGATCAAAAGTGAGATGTGTAATTATTAATGGCTTTGCAGATTTGTGAAGGTAAAGTGACCACTTTACACTTGCATCAAGGAGCATTTGTTGACATTGGAGGTGTACATGATGGGTAATTATTGATATTTATGCTTGTCTTTTCTAGTGTCAATGAAATTTTGTAAGTTTGTAGGGTTAATTGTGAATATTTTTAAGTTTTAACTGTTTACTATCTATCTGTTTTGCTAAACTTTCTGATTAGTTCTCCCTCAAGATTCCCCATTTACTTACAAATTGATTGTGTGCTCGCATATACCATACGAGTGTTTGCTTCTACACGTGTTTATGCTAGAAGAGTGTGTATGCAACATGTGCATTTCTTGCCATATTTTACCGTACTTCATTTCCATCATCAGTCATTCCATTTACAGTTTAGTGGCTGGGCCTTGAGCATTTTCCAGGAAAATGAGACAAATTGGCAAGACTCGCCTCGCTCAATTAATATGTTAACCCTTGACATCTTAAAGTGGAATTTTGGCTATCTTTGATACTCATACATTAGGAGGTTTTCCATAAACAGATGCACCCTCATATGTAAATGATGTTCTTACTCATTTCACCTGCCTTCTCATTATTATCACAATCACAAATCACAATATATTTATCTGTTTGTCTTCTGGTTTCGATTCCATTTCTGATTTCTAGGAAAGAGCATTTTTGAACATTGTAGACTGGATGTAAAAGGATGAACCTATGATAAAATTATAACACCTATATGTTACACTAATCATGGTGGATACCTCCTACTTCCATAATTTTGTTGATTTGAAGAGGCGACAATATTGAAGTGGATATTACTGGATTTTTTTTTCTTTTGAACTTTTACAAATTTGGGATTTGGGAAAGAGGGATATGGCTTGAGCCCACGATCTCATTGACATGATTGTGAGTGGCTTAGCACGGGCCACCTCAACTTCGGTCAAAAGATAATCCCAAATTTATTCAGCAGTACCATGTGAAACTAGCCTAATTTATGATTTTTCCAATAGTTTCTTTGGTTTATTGTATCACTTCAGAATCATACTACTGTATTCAAACACTTTTGTTTTGTTTCAGGTGGGTCCCTATCAAAGGTAATGATTGGTATTGGATCCGCCATCATATAAAAGTTGGCATGCACGTCCTTGTTGAAATTCTGGTGAGTATAGTCACTTTCTCTTGGCAGAACTGTGTCTTGATTTTTATTTTTATTTTTTTATTTTTTTCACTAAGAAATTGCTATTATCATTATCTATGGATAGGGAATATACATGTTCAGTCTTTTTTCTAGAAAGTGGCTTCCTGAAAATATGCAAGTCTAACCAATCATTTTCAGTTGCATGCTTACCACCCTGTTTCTTACTGCAATAACTTGAGCTTTTTGGTCTGTTTCATTTCTTTTTCTAGGTGTACCAAATTCAGTTTATGTTAGTTTATATCTTTTTCTTACTCCATACTTTCTGCTAATACCTATTCACAAACACCGATTGATCTACTGTTTCATATTTCTTGCAGATTTCACTGATTGATTTTTATTCTTTTTCAGGCAAAACGTGATCCTTATCGATTTCGATTTCCTATTGAAATGCGTTTCATCGAGCCTAACATAGATCACCTGATGTATGTAACTTTTATGTCTGGATAATTTCTCATTAGGCTGTTTAACTCTAAAACTGAGGTCAATCTCTATCTAGTCACATGAGTCAATGGTTCTGTTTTCTTAAAGAATTGCTTTTTTTTAGAGGAAAAAATCAATAATCGCTTGTTATGTACTGATCCATTGGTTTTGATATTTGTATCTACACTTTCAGATTTAACAGATTTGACTTCCCACCAATATTTCATCGAGATGGAGACAGCAATCCAGATGAGTTACGGGTGTGTCCATTTTCCTTTTGAAAAAGAGATACAATATGTTTCCCATATGATGGAGTCTATATTAACAAGTTAGAGTCAACACTCAACAAAGCAAGTTTAAACAGTCTTTGATGGCCTGACATGACAGATATCCTAGACTAATCATGATTATTAAGTTGCACTACCTTTACCTTGAGTCCATTCTTTTTGGCATGGAAGTTCCACCTGGAGTTATTTTGGATTCTTTTTGTGGTCTATTTGATATGGTCCATATGGACCATTAATGTGCCTAATAAAATGGTCTTGCATTTTTGGGTTGGGAATTCATAAATTAGTGTCCTTTTAGTTTTATGATGTATAATTAAACTCAACACATAAATGATTACATGGTGGGTGCTCTTCTTTTGCTTTTTTGGTTTGGATGGAAGGTATGGACTAGGGAAGATATTTTAGCTTAGTAAAAAGGAAGCTATTATGGTTACATTTTAATGAAATATATTGTTTCTGTTTAAGTATTATAGTCTGAAACATATAATTTTCCAACTGTGCATTGCACGTATAGAATATGACATATCACATGGTTTTAAGATTTAAGACTTACACTGTGATGTGCTTTTGGTTTGACATGCTTCTCTTAACAGCGGGATTGTGGAAGGCCTCCTGTTCCCAGAAAAGATCCAGGAGTAAAACCAGAAGAGGAATCATTGTTGTCAAATCACCCCTATGTTGGGAAGGTACTTAGAAACAAATAATTAATTATGAATGTTGTGCACATCAATCTGACATGAATAGCTGAGATGGATGTCCCTGTTAACCATGAATATACTTTCCAAGGAAACTAGAACTTAAGAGTTTTAGATAAAAATAGCTGTTGCTACTGCCATACTTTATTCTTCTAATAAAGGTAATTAAGCTTGAAGCCAACTGTCTTTTCATATATGAAATAGGTTGATATATGCCTCATGCACAACCAAGAGATTCTGGTTGGCCGATCTTCATAGCACTTGAACTTCATTATATAAGAAATTTGATGAATCCAAAAGTTCTTGGGAATGGCTCAAAGTTTTTGTGAGCTTCCTGCTGGATGAGTAATTAATATAGCAAGGACTCATCAATTCTAACATCATTGACTAGTTAAGAGCATCCGTGGTCAATGAGTCGGTGTATCTGATGCTGATTATGTGCCTTTTTTTTATTGGTGTTGCAAAATTCCCCTACTAGGGCCGACCAGGCGCTGCCTAGTCCCTAGTCGGCAGCCCGCCGCCTCGACTAGACGGTTTACCGCCTTGTTGGTCAAAGTCAATGACTAGTTGCCATTGACCAACCAGATTGACTTTTTTTATTGACTTTTTAGAATTTGATAGAGTTTGTTAAATTTTGTTTAGTTGTTTATGGATTTTGATTCTCAATATTGAGTTTTTTGGAATTTGATTTTCAATTTAAGGTTCAATATATGAAATAGTATGAACATTTAACCAATTAAAAATTAAAAAATTAAAAAATTAAAAAAAAAAAATTAAAAATTAAAAAATTCCAACTAGTGCACTGAGAATAATTCCAACCGGCCGCCGGCCTCCTCCATTGCAAAGACAAATAGTTATGCATCAAATATAGTGCACGAGAATTGTATTTCTACCCCTTTCTGCTGTCATGATGATGGTGCATATAATTGCAAAACATGAAAGAACATCTCTATGTTTATAGCATTTAAGGTTTTGGGATCCTTTTCAGACATTGATGACTGTGCCTCTACTATTGTTATGGAAAGTGACGATGTCGGAACATTAAATTATACTTAAGTTTGTTTTTGCCATTTGATGATAACCAAGTGGCACTGCATATTTAACAACTCACCTCTTTTGTAAGCTGCATAGGTAATTCTTTTCTTGTTTGTCTTTTTGCAGTTGTGGCAGATCCATATTGCCGAGCAAATGATTTTGGATGATATAGAAACTAATCCCGATAAATACAAAGGGAAAAAAATTATCAGAATTAAGCGATGATGAAGATTTCGATGAAGAAAACAGTGTTATATATACCAAAGCTCAGTATAAGAATACTGTGCTACCAAAAAGGATTCTGGTGAGCCATTTGCTTCTGATATTTTCATGGGGATATATTTCCATGCATTCTTTTGATGTTGTTTCTATATATTTTGGCAGAAAACAAGTGTTAAAGAACTTGACTTGGAAGCTGCCCTAGCTGAGCGTGAGGTCAACTATCTCCTTATACTATTTTATAGTCCACATTATTTCCTTAAAATTATTCTCTTAAAATTATTCTAAAGCTTTATTAAGAGAATTTTTTTCAATGGTTGGTAGTCCATGTGAGGATGAAGCTAATCTTCTGTCTTTAAAATGTTTGTTCTGCAAGTAAAGACCCTAATCAATTTCACTTGGTTCTTATTCAGTCTCATGATGTTTTTTCTTGTTTTGAGACTTTTAAAGTGTCACTAACTTAACCTGAGAAAGGTCAGTTGTCAGGATAATCAAAATATATTGTAATTCTTTTCATATGTAACTCAATTATGGTCAATTTTTATCTTTATGCTTGTCATGTTGATTGTTGACATGAAATGCTCCTGTTGTGCTCTTTGGATTTATACATTTCTTGTTTCTATTTCCATCATGTTTCCCTGCTATGTATTAAAAGCATAGTTTCCATTAAGTTCATTTCATATTTGATGTCATCGGATATAATTTTATGTGTTAAACTGACATTATAAGCAGATCTCTTGAAATTGATTTCATTGATAGTTCGAGATAATTGATTTCAGTTATTAAAAGATTTAGATCCTTGTTTAATTGAACTCTGATGAACATGTTTAAAACTTTTCTCTTGATTTTTTTTTTTTTTTTTTTTTTTTTGAAAAAGGCAATGCATCTTCTTCAAAGGCTTAGATACCTCATACTTTTCCTTTGTGTACAGCACCATAATAAATTAAGCAGGGAAGCAAAAGAAAGAGGAGAAGAATATAAAATCTCTAAGCTAAGACGAAATATCGAAATGGACGAGTATGATTTCATACATTGGCGTCGGTCATTCGAGGAAAGAGAAGCTTTGCTCAGAGACATCAGCTGGTACTATCATCAATACTCTAATAAGCATATTAAGTTTATCATTAGTAAACCGAACTATCTGGTCTTCCTCCATGAAACTGAATTAATTGAATTGTATCATTAAACCAAGTATTTCCATGCATTATAGTGAGAATTTTCTAGCATATAGCCAAAATTAATGTTGTAGTTCCCATTTTCATTATCAGAGGAACTAGCTTTTTGTATCATTTTTCTGAGTTCTAACAATGTCAGCCAAGTATACTGTTGTACTGTTTTGGTTTTGACTGACAAAATTCGAAACTTTTTAAGTCGCATTGTGGGGCAATTATAACTAGACTGATATTTTTGGCTATAAAGTTATGGTTCCTTGCATTTGCATCATCTAGGATTTGAATCATCTAGGCTGTGTAATATCTCTGACCTTGTTAGTGATGGTTTCACAGCCGTCGAACAGTTGGTCTTCCATTAGAAGAGCCGGGGAGGTACAAAGAAGACAGTTTCTTTGGAAAGGATCAATACGATCCTTCGAATCCTTTGTATAGGTATGATTACTGGGGAGAACCCAAAACATCAGAGAAGAGTAAGCAAGAGCGAATAAAAGATGCTCACAACAAATCAATTGTGGGCAAAGGCATGGTTTGGTACGAAATGTCATATGATGATGCCATCAAGCAAAAGATGCAGAGAGAATCCAAAGGAGTGATGGTAGAGCAACTTAGTGATGACAGTGATCAAGGTGGTGACGACGACGATGATGACGATGAAGATTTTGATTACAGCATTCTAAGTGACTCTACCAGTGTTGATATGTCAAACCAGCCTCTGGTTAATGGAACTGAATCTTCTACAATATCCGATGAAGGGATGTTTGAGGATTAATTAATGGCCAAAAACACATTTTTCTTGTTAACTGTAATTATTTAGTGGAACGCAAAACCAATCTTGCATCCAACTTGCACGCACATAGAGCAAGTAATTTAGAAATGTAGAACGAAAAACACCGAAACAAAACCCCTAACCTCAACTTTTTTACTGCGCTGGATACTAATAATACAAACAGAAAATTCCTTTATACACAAAAATTAATAAAAGAACACTAAAAATACTAATAAAAAGGGGAAAAAAAAAACCTCATCATGATCTCTTCCATCAAAAACCCCCATGAGCAAATGAGTTGTATCCAATTTTCATCCCACATCCCAGTTCAAGAAACCAAGCATCAGCATCAGCATCACATCACAAACCCACACAAAAACATTTGAGGCATCATTCTTCTCATAGTCCACCTCCATTCTTTCCCAAGGTCATCAGCTGCAACTACATTGTCAAACAAAGTTAAGATAACACTGCAGCCGATCAGAGCCTGCGAGGATCTCTTTACCAGATCAATCAATTTCACCTTCCTCTACATCTTTAACGGGCTCGGGCTCTTGCTCTTGCTCTTGTACACTTTGGGGTGGTTCAACTTCTTCCTCCTCTTCATCGTCTGCCTTAATGTATAATCCTAGTTGTTCCAAGGGGTTACTACTCCCCTGGAACTTAAAACTTCCCAACATATCTTCCACATGCTCTGGGCTTCTCTCCTCTATAAAACTTGGTATTATATGTTCATCTTGCACTGTCCTAAGCATTTCCAGATCTTTTATAAACTGACTGTTCTCATTAATATCCACCGTCTTTTCCATCTGCAAATACCCTATCCATTTTTAGGCGCTCTCAACTAGCTTATTAAGAAAGTATTACAAATTTTACAGGCTCCAATTACCTTCTGCAATGCTTGCCGTGCAGCTTCTCTCTCTAGCTCCCTCTTCCTTTTGGCTTCAGCTGCAGCTTCCTCTTCAGCTTTTCTTTGAGCCGCTTCAGCAGCCTTGGCCTCTGCTTGCAATCGAGCTTTTTCTAATAACACACAATGGAAAAGGGTAAAAAACCATCACCCTATAATAAAAGGAAAATTCTTCAAAACACCCACAAACAAATGCAATATCCAACTACAATCAAATGTAATGTTATAATGCCGAACCTTCTCTTTGCCGCCTCTCAAGTTCCTCCCTATCAATCCGCAGTTTCTCAGGATCACGCTTTTCACCCTGGTCTCAACATACCACAAATGTAAATGATCACGGTTCAGTAAAATTCACAGCAACATCTAAAAAACCCTTTGACACATAATATAGCTATTAAAACAACCTTCTCTAGTGCTTTTTCCCGAGCTTTAAGTATGGTATCAGCAAAACGATTCCTCAAAATCGCTGCACGATAGAGCTTTTCGGGAGAGACTTGCCTCTCGGATGGAGCACTCTCCCCTATAATGTTACAGCATGACAGGTGAGATGATGCCCAAATAAATGAGCAGTCTTCTTAATGAGTATGCTTACCCTCTTGATGGTCATCCACTTCGATAGCAGGTGGCCTATCCTGGGAATTCAGCTCTACTTGATCCAAGCCATTTACAGATGCTGTATAAAACATGCAATAGAACAGCACATCATGGAAATATTAGCATACAAAAATGGTTCCAGAAAATACAAAGAAACACGTGTACATCATTATATACAAACCGTGGAACTCATGATTTCCTGTGCCTGAAAGAACAACATCACTTCTCTTTTCATCCAGATCTGCCGCAGAACCCATGTTTTCCTAAAATAGGAAACATTAAATAGAGAAAACAATTGAATAAAAAACTACATACTCGACAAATGGAAAGAACAAGTACTCAACCTAACCCTAGCCAGAGTCTTATATGTCAAAACTGATGGAGAGACCACAATATTTTAATCCAAATAGAGCCTCAAAAGCAGAAGAAAATTATTTTAGTTGATTCTTAAGATACAAAGATATACCTTAGCACCAGCAGTAACTAAAGCTTTAACAGCACCTGATTCACTGTCAGATGAACTGCCGGTATCTGAATCTGAAAAAAGTAAAAACTAGAGTAAAAATACAATATTTAACTAACAAAGAAACAGCAAAAGGACTATGTCTTTTTCTGTCTTTTTTCTTGGGGGTGGGTTTGTGAAGTGGGGTGGGAGGAGGCTCCAGAGAAGCATTTCATATCTTTATGCTCTACAGAAATGACTACTAACATTATTCAGGGACAGTTCCTTCTGCAGTCATTTAATTAAATAAAATAGCCAAAGGTCTTAGTGAGATATCATATTCACAGACACGATAGGCAACAATGTGTATTTCTTTGTTCTCATAATTGGAGGCAGGGGCTAAGGAAATTGATTACATCATCCACCCAACAGGGTGAGGAAGCAGAGAAATGATTTATTTTTTAATCTCCAAAAAATAAAAAATAAAAAATAAATGAAAACCATCATCCTGTGCATACTGGAAATGTAGAAACTATATCGAGCCCCATTCACAATAAGGTAAGTTAGGAATTCAGGTGGAGAACCAAATGAGAAACTATTTGTAGGTTCTCTGCAATACTAGAACCTTGACAAACCATATCAACAAAAGCTAAACATATATCACAAGTGCAAATGCTTGAATGTCACCCATTAATTATGTATACCAAGTCCAGACACGATATGCACTAATATATATTGATGATGAATATCTCTAAAGAAAATATATAATCAACATTGTTCTGTATCCAAATTCCAAATAAAATGTATTATATTATACCCATATAAAAAATTAACTTCTAATTACTAAAAATCAGCTTGAAGAGCATAAATAAGCCACTTTTCTGCACAACCAAAACACCATCTCACGGTCTCACCAACATTCTCCAAGGCAGAGAGAGAGAAGAGGGAGGAGATAATATGTAGCAAAATGCATTTAAATAATTCATGAACTAGAATTTTTATATTACTACAGACCTAAGTTCATTACTCAAACCTGCTGAGTTAAATCAACAGAGCATCCTAAAAAACAGGCTATGATGTTACAGCTCTAATCAGAATATATGATTAGCTGAGAAGCAAGGTCTGATGACATCAAAGGTATTCACGCCCAAATCAAGCTAAAATTTGAGGCACATTAGTCAAATTTGGACCAATTACTACTCAGTAAGCTTAAGGATTTTTTATTTTTTTCCATGTCCCATGATGATACTAGAATCTAACATCTATACCCAACCATGCCCAATCATTAGCACTTGAGCTCTTGCCAAGTACACCCACAAACAATTGAAGGTTACATGTTTTCTAACATTTTAACAAGGGACTAAGAGCTCAAATAATTCTACCAGGCCCGAGCTTGTACCTCAGCAGGAAGAACAAGTTTGTTCTTTTTATAGGATCTGGAAACACAAGCTATCCGTTGTGTTACCAAGCCACACCCAATTCAAAGTTACAAATTGAGGCAGGGTCAAGCTAGTACACCTATATTTTTCACCAATTCTTAACTGGCAATACGGTATTTGATATAAACCCATGATCATGCAAAACTGCAACCTTCCTGAGCCTAACACATGCATGTCTGTTGAAAGGTGAAAAGGCCAAATGGCCAATATACTCTTGTATTTTAACTGGAAGCTGCAACTCCCATGCTAAATGAGCACACCACAGAACAACACAAATTTCTCAGCCACATATACAAGTCATAACCTGCAAACGGATACAGCAACAGTTGTCCTAACAGGACTGTCCCACACTCCATACTAAAGTCGAATCTACAAATTAGTATGCCTGTTAGCCTTCTTGTCATACTCAAAACAAACATAAGCCAAATTGATTTAATCACAAAATGGGTATCTTCAAATGGTTATCATTCTTTTAACCAGAATGCATGCCACATGCAGACATTCTTGGGTTGAGACTCAACTCAAATCTCTAAGAGAGTCATCTTACCTAATTCATAATCTACATATTGATCATCGAACCCAATAAGCAACAACCAAGGTGCAGTGGGATAGACAGAATAACTAGTTTCTTAAAATAAGAGTCAAAAGAGGGAGCTGACTACTTTATAGACTTGTCTTATCGACTTAATGCACATTGAAACAGATTTTTTATAGATTTTTTTTTCTTTTTTTTTTTTTTTTTTTTGGGTAATTACAACCATATCCGATAAGAAAAAAAAAAGAGAGACCAGAAAACCCTATCATGTCAACAATCCCTCCTGAAGCAATTTTAAAATGCAATAGTTCTTTATCTTCCCACTAGTTTGTCAAATTAGGAGAAGAAGAAAAATTACAAACTTACCCATATTCAGTTGATTAGAAGAAACGCTAATTCAAACCCTGAAGTGAAAAGCCAAATCACAAATACAACATTCAATTTAAGGATTCAGTGTTCTCCTTTTAAATGGGTTGACATGAAGGCTTATGTACCTTTTCCTATAACATAGGTAGCAGGGACAGAACAGAAACCATTGATACGGCAAAGCAAAGTAAAACGAAATCTATTTAAGTAATCAACATCATCAAAACTAGCATTCTGTTTCGACTAACACACTATCTACATGTTTGGATAACAATTAGTCAGGAAAATCAAGCATGCGGATTAACTTTACAGCAGCAAACCAAATGATGTCATAGTTAAGGCCCAGCAGAAATCAGAGACCTTAAAGAACAGCACGAAGTTATGACACTGGGATTTAAAATTTCTTTCAACATAAATAATTTGCTAAGGAAAAATGCCAATGACCTATTTCTAAAGTTGTAAAAGATTAATAATAATATTTCCAATTGGATGCCATAAAGAGTGTCAGAATGCAAAAATTCTCAGGATTGTAGAAACTTCTTTAAAAAAATAATAAATGTCAGAAGCAAACCAAATAAGGAAAGTTTCTTAGAAACACGAACCGCTGGATGAAGAACCCGATTCACTACTGGAGCTACTTGAACTACTGCATTTATTGTTCCTATTAGCAGTATCCTTCTCTATCTCTACTGAAGGGATGTCCGTGATAGGAGCATCATTCCCACCAACAATATCTACATCTTCATCAACCAGGCCATTGCCTGAAAACATATAATGTATCAGTTTTAAACTAGCATAATTCCCATATGTTATACACATGTTCAATATCCAACCATCAATAATCTGTTAGGATATGCGCATATGAGGAATAGAAAATTACTTTTGCATGGTTGTGTCGACGAATTGCTAAATCCAGATTCATTAAGAATCTGCAGTAACAAAATACATACCAAAAAGTCAATTATACATAGCTAATACTTTAAGCTGGAAATGTCAACAAACAGAAGCAAACAGGATGGAAGAGAGAAAAAGGTACCTCCATTTCACAAGGTTCAGGTTTTGCCTGGTTTTTCTGTTTCTGCAGCAAATAGTCATCTAGAAGCTTCCGTAATTCAAACAAGGTCTCATCGCTTAGAGCATCAATATCAATCTCCAGCTCTTCCTCATCAGTCTGACCTGCACTAGGACTATGCTCTTTTAGGAAATCAACAATGTTTTCAGGCAAATCTTCTAGCGAAGCCTCCAATTCGCTGCTCAAATTTTGCTTTTCCTCGCTAGTCATGACCCGTTTAACTGGCTCTGCCTTTACCTTACTGTCACTGGGGGAAACTTTTTTCTTTTTTGCAGGTACCATTCCTGTTGTGGTTTCAGTTTGTACATTAACAGCAGCTCTTGAAGGCACTGACGGCACATCAGCAGTCACAGGAACCTTCTTCTCTATAGATTTCCATCTCACTTCAAAATATTTGCCAAGTGCCTCAGCCATAAAATGGACATCGTTTCCTGGTGGGTTGTAGGTCATAGCATTTGAGAAAGTAAGCCGCACATCAGCAGCAAATCCTAATGGACTTGAATATTGACCCGAAGATAACTTGCTCTTCACTGTGCCCAAATCCATTGGATGTTTAATGACAGTAAAATAATCTGGAATTTTCAACGTTACCACATCAACAGGAGTGTTAAAAACCCAACCAAACTGATGCGACATCAAACGGTTAAGCAATGTTTCACACTGCTTCATCAACATTGCATATGAATTATTAACAGGCGCATCTGGCTTTGCCGATTCAAAATGCCCAGAAGTACTCCTTTTAGTGTGTGGCCCATTACGCCCAGGGGGAGGCCGTTTCTTACCCTTTGAAGCCAATACTTCGGCTGGCCTATTAAAATTCTCTAATGGAGGCCTCTTTAGCCCATCACTACAACTTCGAATATCACTAGAAGGTGATAAAGCAGCAAGATTGGAACCGATAGAAGACACCTTCCTCTGAAGTACTCGGACCTCTTCAAGTTCCATTTTCAACCTCAATTCCAAATTCTTCCTGTCAGTCCTTGACATCTTGGAAAAAGTCAGGACTTGTAAAGGCACACCAAAACTATCATAACCATCCACATTCAAACTAATGCACTTCCTTTTCGGAGCACACGAATCCTCGGAGGCTGTCATCTCCATATCAACTCTTCCTGAGCTCCCAAACCCTTCTGATTCAGCCATGGTGTCAACAGCATGCCGGTAATCCGAAACAAAACCAGAAGAATGCCCTTTGGAGTACTTTCTTGATTTCCCCATCATTTGAGAAACTGAACACCTTTTCAATTCTTTTGTCCAGCAAACTCTATGGGAACACTTGGAGCCATAAGAATACTACTTTCCAGTAACTGCACATATCAACTGTGACCATCAAATTTAGTTCCCTCTTGTAAATCTTATAAAAACCCAAGATTCCAAAATGTACAGATTCAGAATGATCTCTAACATGCATCATCCACAGACGAATTCCAAAGATTCGACCATGCCTGCTTCGTTAAACTATTCAAACATTTGAATTGAAGCCAAAAACAATACTTCGACCCAATTGCAACAGCAATTCCTTTATCAAAGGCAATATGTCAATTTTTTTACACCGTTGCCAAAAATTTTACTTTTCTTTTTATTTGAAAGCCAGTTTTCAAGATTGTATATGTCCACATCACCAACTCATTAATGATTGATATTTGATAAAACCCTAAGTGCCACTTTCACTGATTCATAGAATCTAAGCAATGAACTCTTCAGACGATTAATAAAATTCCTTTCTTTGTCGCTACGAAACAGAATACCTCTCCTTCATTTTCAATCAAAAATCAACAAATAAACAAATAATGCTCCTCCAAAATGAGGAAATCAAAGAAAGAATTAAAGACAAAATTGATACTAAGAAGAAAAAACCAGGAGCGTAATAAACCCTAGATCGAATCGAAGCTAAATAATAGATCGCAACGACACGAACAAATTCAATAAAGAAGTTTTGAAAACCCCAAAAAAACCCTCCCGAAGAGATAAAAAGCTGCTTCACAAGAACCTAATCAAAACCTGGATCTCGCGAATAGCCGTTGATTTGAAACCCTAAACTTCGTCAATCTTCGCAGGAGGAGAGAGGAAGAGGGAGAGAGAGAGAGAGAGAGAGAGAGACGAGTCTCGAGTGATGGATTTTGGGCTTTTTTGATCCTCTACTTATAGGCCCATTTGGGTCTCCGTTGCCTGGACGCCATTAAACGAATCGAGGCCGTACATTAACTTGCACCGTCATAAGCCGAGATCTGACGGTCGTGGTGTGTTTCTTTGTCTATTCCACGTAGATCGGGTTCGATTTTAATAAAACTAGCTTCTAGAATCTAGACCATTTATATATGAGTTATCCAGTTATTTTCAAATTGAAGCAAGCAACGGTTAGGCGCTCGAATATAAAATCAATACACTCGCGCTAATAAGCGAACGCGTGTCTCTTTAGGTTACGTTTGGCACTTATTTTAGCGCGTACAGGAGATGGAGAGAGTATGCTTATGTTGATGAAGGAAGCAGGAGAGTTGGTGTCGTCAGCCGACCACGTGTCACACTCTTTGACTTTTCACCACCATGTGACGCGGTTAGTGAACTTCAACTAGCATGAGGATTTCACACCACACGTGCGTGATTTCAGCTTCTAGCTCTGCTAATTTTTTGTCGCTTTCTACTTAATATTTTTATGATACCATTAATTTCAGAGCCTGTTCACTAAATTTATCTAGGGAATTTTTAACATTTCATTAAAAATGATTTATATTAATACAAAATTCAAATAAAAATAAAATTATATTTACACATTTACGTTTTTAAAATTAATTTAAAATTTTTAAACACATAAAATGGTTTGATTTAATTAAATTAGGTTCCCAATATTAGATTGCCACCAATAACTTTTGTTTATAATATCATAGTTAAATACTACGTGTTACGTATTACATATAATTATATATTTTATACTTTTTTATCAAAGCATATCATGAATAATATTGATACTAACACGTATAAAATAATAATAGCTTAAATGCACAGTAGAATCATATATCAATCATTTATAAATAAAATTATTAAAGTAAATTATAAATCCACAAATGTAACTTCAAGTTGCTCAATACTCAATTATGAGATGAATTTTAAGTTCATAATGGTTATCACACATTCCTCATATTAGTTTTTCGTAATTTGATTATAACAATTGAATTATAAACAACGATATGAAATCGGTCCAATAGTATACTGAACTCCTTAAAAAAAAAAATCGAAATTTATATAATACTTAAAAAAATAATTAATTATAAAATTTTAATACACAATCGATGTTAATATCAATTTTGATATATGCTATTGTTTCTTATTCATAAACAACGAATTAAAAGATTAAAATATGCTGAGATATTAAATATCTAGTTCATTTTTATTTATTTATTTTAACTTTTAAAACCGGTCAAGTCAGAGGTTGTCGGTACCGGAGAGATCGACGGCAGCAAACATGATCATGAAAGTAACTGCACTGCAAGGGAAGCGTCGGTCCCAACTCAAAATTTCAACTCCACTGCCCTGAAATCTAAATGGGCCGATCCCAATTTCCAAGATCCAACAATTTCAACATGTAAATAAAAACGAGCACTGAAATCTAAACGGGCCCGGAGCCGATCAATGCATGGACGTGCCATATTGTGTATGCCCAAAGTGATTTGATTTACATGCAACAATATTCTAGGACGTTCCTTCAGATATTAACTTCAAATTAATCAAATGGCAAATTTTATATGCAACAAGTTAAATGTTCTCTTTTTTCCACATCAAACAATAAATAAATATATAACTATAGGGTAAAAATATTTTTAGTCCCTCTAGTTTGCCCTATTATATGTTTTGGTCCCCTCAGTTTCTGGATTGACCCATTTGGTTCTTCTGTTACTGATTCCGTTTAAAAAAGTCAGTCTAACATGTACAAAAGGCAAAAAGACCTTATTGCCCCTAAAAGTGTTTGAAGAACGTAAAATGACATTTTTGCCCCTTAAAGTAACCGTTGCACACTTCAACGACTACATTATGGCTTATATAAAGCCCTGCACATTCTCATTTCACATACACATACCATATTCTGATAGTCACACAAACACATTCTCATAAACACAATATCATATTCACACAAACACATCTCCAACAGTTTCCAAAATAACATATCCAAAATCATTTGTTCATTTCTTCTCCAACATTACACATCTATAAAATCCACAATAAACCACATCAATATCAAGCTCAACAATTATGGAGGCTACATCAAGCTCAGTAATCAGCATCAATGGGAGGATAATAAAATTCAAAAACCGAAAATGCAATTGTGGGATTAAAGCTGCTGTGAAGATTTCTGAATCTACAAACAACCCAAATAAATTGTATTTCTTCTATGAGAGAGGAAAATGCAAATTCTATAGATTTTGGAAACCTGATAACGAAGAATTCAACCAAGCTGAATACATAGAAAACATTTCACAAAGGTTTAGAAGTGGAGATAATTTTTAGCAGCTTGAACAACAAATGACAGTTCTAAATGCAAGATTTATGAAGCTGGAAATGGTGCAGCACCTAGAAAGCTTACATGCAAGGATGTATAATCTGGAAACAAATATTCATGGGAGAATGTATCACCTAGAGTCTAAAAAAGGAAGCTCAAGGCTGATGTGGGTAGTTAACATGGATTTGTTTTGTGTAATCATTACAATCATTGTACCTAGTATGACAAGCAAAGACTGAATGTAATAATAAGTAAAGTTTAAGCATAAATAAAAAGTAGTTATAGTTAAGCATTTAAGTACACTACATAAACTAGAATCACAGCCAATAACCACTAATATTCATGACTGATCTATGTGCTAGCACTTTCAAAAAGAATATTAAGCACATCTAATGGTTATAACCATATCTATAAATTTCTAGCAACAATAACAATGCAATTACACAATAAAAAAAAAAAATAGCTGTGACAAAAAAAGTAGTTTAATAAAAGTTACCAAAATAAACCAAATGCTGCCTTCCACCATTCCAAGTGTTGTTGTCTTAGTTAAGAACTTGAGAGTGGGGTTGACTCTGTGTTGTTGAAGGCTGTGTTGTTGAAGGATGTAAAAATGACTGTGTTTGAGTAGTCTGTTAACAGAAAATGAAAACGAAATCAAAACAATCAAAGAATAATTTAAGAAAGAAATGGTAGTTTTGTGAAATCAGGTAATCAGCTGAAATTGTAGTTTTCGTGTCAGTTTCTCAAAGGAAAAGAGAAAGAAAATCAAGAAAAAAAAAGAGATTAAAATTAGGCTGTGAAAGAAATGGTTGTCTTTGAGTAGAGAGACAGAATTGGATGGAGTAAGAAGAGATTAAAACAAGTTAAGGTTATTATACCCTTTTTTTTTCTTGCAAGTCCTTTTGTTGTGGCCAGGTTCTAAACAAAGCTTGCATACAACGGTTTCAAACCTTCCTCCTTTAGGTGGCTCATCTGGTTCCCTCTTTCTCTGTATCTTAGGCCTACCTGGTTGGACAGTACGAGGTGGTGGAAGCAAATGCTCCGTTTGACCTTCAGTCATTACACAAGCAGACACTTCTAGCCACATTTTCTGATTAGGTATGGGATGAATCATACCTCTATAAGTCTACAAGTAAGCACTCTTGCCCAGACTTTGGTGGACAAAATCACTAATTTTATCCTTCGTAACAGACTTACCACAGTAATGGCTTATGGCAGCCATTGCATGACTATATGGAATCTCACTCATCTGCCAGTAACCACACTGACAACTGTACTCCCTAAGTTTCAAACCATATCCCCTAGTTGGACCCAACAGCTCGTATTCCCCGTTCCTGGCTACAATAATTGTAAATAACATACTTTCTTTACTGTTCTTCAAGATTTTTACATTCACCCCTGGTGGTAAAACAGAATTCCACGCTTCACACTCATCCTTTCTTTCTTGGAATTTCCTCATAACCATTCTTCTAATAAACTCTAGCAACTCTAAATAAGATTTAGCCCTATAGGAACTTAGCATGTTGTTAAATGCTTCGGTCATGTTGTTAGTGACATGGTCACATCTAATGATCGGGTCATATGCAAACCTAGACCAATGTTTTGTCTCAATATTTTGTAACCAAGAATTGGCAGTAGGGTCAATGGCTCCAATCTCATTTATTGCTTCATTGAAGTCGAACACATTGCAGCTTCTTGTGGCCCTCCAAAACAACTTTTTATAGTGCTCACCCTTGTAGATAACTCTAAAATTGGCAAAGATGTGTCTCACACAATACCTGTCACATGATAATTAAAGTTTTTAATGCATATTGAAAATGAGAAAGCATAAGATAAAAAATAAAATTAAAAATTAAAAAAAAATAAAAAAAAAGTTCAGAAATGACCTTCGTTTGGTAAAGGGAACATGCAATTCCAAAGTTGCAATAACACTTTTTTGTTTATCTGACATGAATGTCAAGTTCCTGCTTGATGGGTACTTCAAATGGATCTTCAAGTTGTTTAAAAACTATTCCCAACTTAGTTGATTCTCCTTTTCACAGATGCAAATAGCTAGTGATAATAACTCATTGTTTGCATCCAAAGCCACTGCAGACAGTAGCACTCCTCCAAAAGGGCATTTCAAGTGGCACTCATCCACCCCAATGAAGGGCTTACAGCCCTCCAAGAACCCAAGTTTCTGAGTTTCGAAACTTAAAAACATCCTTTGAAAGGTTGGTTATGGATCTTGGGTGTAGATATGTACTGCTGATCCGGGGTTGCTTTGGTTTACCATGTAAGCATATCTACTTAGTAAACCAAAATATTTAGCATGGTCTTTTGCTAACCCTGCTAATGCTTTTTTCTTTGCGTTATAAAGCCTTTGAACGTCAACCGAGACCCTATAGTTCTCCCTTAAAAGATCACCTATCACCTTAATACTGAAACTTGGATTTGTCTTCACAAGGTTCTCAAACTTTGAGGCAATCCACTTCACTTTGGCATTTTTGTTGTTGTAAACCCTATGACATTCATGTTCGTCCAACAATGTTTTCATCATGAATATCTTTCTATCAATCATGTGTGAACAATGTGTCCTCCAAGGGCAACCATCTCCTAAGCCCTTGTAGGTCTATCTCACATTGTCATTTTTCACTCTATCTAAAACTACTCCCTCTTGAATTGCATACTCCCTAAATATTTCTCTCATTTGGACTGCATTGTCAAATGTCTAACCCACATGAAACTTAATTTCACCACCCACCATTTTCTTGAAAGGATTACGTTTCATCAACTTAGCTATTTTGACCTTATCTGGTTCAAGCTCTGAGTCTGAAAAGTATTCATCATCAGACTTTGATTGATAGCCCTCAAATAAAGTCATACACTCCTTAATTATGTCATCATTCCCATCATTAGAATCTTCATCAACTATTGGGACCTGTCCATAATTATCCTCTCCCTAACTAGCCTCACCCTTCTCATCATCCTTATCATTATCTTTCTCACTATCACTATCATAATTTAACATTTCAGCCTCTAAGTCATGCCAACCAAGTGGTTGATAACTACCATCTTGGGCCAACACTTCAGGTTCCTTATCAGGTACTTCATCTTGTTCATCTCATGGAGGATTTGGAACATAAACATTCTCTAACTCAAAAACTATTGTATCCAACCTATGGTCCTTAAACACCATAAAATAATCAACTAGCTCAATTTCACTGTTGACCTGAATTCTCTCACCACTCCAAGGTAATTGTACTCAAACAATGCAATCATCATTAGGTACTTCATCCTGTCCACTAAGCTCATCAATCGTTGCTCGAATCAAGGTGATGAGGCTAATGTGATCAAAATTTCATTCACCTATGTCATACACCTCATTTCCAAACCACACATTTATACTGAAAATATCCATTACACCTGTGCACAAGTAAAACAATATATATATATATATATACATATATATATATATATATATATATATATATGTAATACATATATAAATGTACATAACAATCAACAGACAACTTGACTTTGCTATTAACTCATCAATTACCATATAATCATTAAAACACAACATGCAACAATAATGCAACCAAATTATTCACCAAGTCTACGTATTAAAATTGAAAAATCAATATGAGTTCAATATCAATTCAATACTGGCCTGTAAAGAACTATTAACATTCAATAACAGTTCAATACTGGGCATGTCATGTATCCAATTTATTTCCATTTAATTTCCCATCAAACACACATAAAAAAAAAAAAAAAAAACACATATCAACCAATTCCTATCTTCAACATATAAACATACAAATAAACCCTAAAATCTAGAACCTGATTGTTTAAGAAAGAAAAAACCAATCTTTTTCAAAAATTCCCCTAATTTTAGTACCATCACACATGAAACAACTTGTAGAATACGCAATTACACTAAATAGAACTTAAATCGAAAAACCCCCAATTTGTCCAACACAAACCCTAGAAAGATGAATTTTGTAATAATCATGGCGTAAAAAACCTGCATGCAAAATAAATCACTCAAAACACACCTAGAGACCATAATCGTTTAAGAAACTCACCTGTCAATGAATAAGCTTCAAAAACTCCCTCACAAGATTCTTTCATTTGCAACTGGAACGAAACTCAAACCTCTACAAGTCTAACAATTGAATATTGTTAGGTTTATAGTATGTGTTGGCATAAATTCCATATCAAAACGTGTTTCTCTTGTAATGTTTAGTGGTTCTTATATTGAAGATTTAAGAATACGAAGAATGTCTCGATCACAAATCATGCAAGAAGTCGGCTTTAAAGAGATTTGTGCATCATTGATCATCAAAGGTAATATAAGACCTCATATCTCTTACAAGGCTAGGCACACACTCACACATGACATTCTTGTGTGTTCCTTCATGATTAAACATCACTTATGTATCACTTTCACACACTTGACAAAATATGCTCATGCATTCATACTATATTGGTAAAACTTTGTTTATTGCATTTTCTAGGACTATGTCTGGAAATTAGCATATGTGTGTGTCTTTGTGATTGTATATTTCCGTATTTTTGTATTTAGACTTGAATATATTCTATTATGATTCCTTATTGAGTTCCGGTCATTTCGGTTACTCATTCATAAGGTTTCGAGTCCAAACGATGTAGCTACGCTATTTTTCGTTCTCATTCATTGAGTTGACTTCATCGTCATTTTTTGAGATGATTTCTCAACCATTTTTTAAAGTTGTGTAGTTGTCGTCGTGCGTAAGAAAGTCTCGGTTCGTAATCCGAAAACGGATTCGAAATCAGAGTTTGGATGCCCAAGATATGGCTGAAGAACCGAGGGAGGCGCGAGAGAGCATGTGTGGCCGTAAGGCCACTTGGCCAAGGCCGTGAGGGAGGCCGTGGGCCCCACGGCTAGAGGGCTCTCTGCCCCCGTCAGGCCCACGTGCCCCCCACGGCCTGGGGTGACGTGGCCTCACCTGATTGGCCCGGATTCCTTCTCTCTTCTCCTTTTATTTCCCTCCTCTCTCTCCATTTGATTTTCAAGAAGAAAATTTTGCAAGAATCCCGTCAGTTTTTCTCCTCTCATTTTCTCATCTTTCAAACATCATATCTCCCTCATCCGGAGTCGGATTTGAGTGATTCGAATTGGAGAACATTCGTAATTGAGTCCTCTATTATTTCCAAGTGGGTTGGTAGCTGATTGGTTGAGTTTTCTGGTGGTTGCACACTGAAATCCGAACCAGCTGTTGAATCAAAGGTATTGGAATAATCTTTGGGATTTCTTTCTTTTTAACCTTCAATTTGCTTGGGGTTTCTTCTTTTATATGTATTTTTATGTTTGGTAAAAGCTATTGAGAAAGATAGCTTGATTATCATTCTAATTGAAAGTCAATTTATAGACAAATGTGGACTAGTTTCTATGATTCTAGGTTTTACATATGTTTGTGAGTTGTATTGTGATTAGAATGGCATCTTAGGTTATTTGGAACTTGATTGAATCAATTTTGTGATAAATGACCTTGAGATTTGATTTGATCCTTTGATTAATGAAATATAGGATTATTGAATTTTATTTGTATTTTAGAGCAATCTAGGATTTGATTGATTTATATCTTGAATCCTTGCTCTATATTTTTGGCTAGAATATTGATTGATTAAATCTCATATTTCTAGCATTTTATTGTATGTTAATTGCATCTTGAACTTGTACTTCATGAATATATTTTGATTCAAGTGTTGTATGTGTGAATGAGACTTTGAGCTTATGTGTTTGATGTTTCACATGCTTTTAGGTTTTATTCTTGTATTTTACATCTAGACTTTATTACTTGTGATATCACATGTTTAGGTTTATTTGTACCATAGAATGTATTGATCACATGTTCTATGTTTATTTGATTGTTTGCATCATTTGCATTCACATGATCACACTAGGAAGTCCTTGTAAAAGGCATGAAGTCTTGGTTAGAGTCGGGATGACTCGGATAGGTAAGCAAGAAGTCATGGCTAGAGTCAGGAGGACTCGGATAGTCATGCATGGGAGGCTCCCTAGAGGCATGAGTGTCTCGGATAGGGAGTTAGCTATTGTATTGGTAGGCCTAGGCGTATGGTTAGACATAGACTCCGATAGAGCGGGGCACACGGGAGGTGTATGCACTCTTGAGGAATTTCTAATCTACCATCGATGTTGGTTTTGTGTGGTGTCCAATATATGGTGGTTTCGCATCATTGAGGGATTTCACACTTTCCAATAGGGTTGGGTAGGCTTAGACTTCACTAGGTTGGGTGAGCTAAAGATTGGTCACTTTGTGAATTTTCTATGTTTACTTTCCAATAATATAGTACCCAATGGTTGTAGTTCAACCCGTGGATGTTTCCTCCTTGGAGGTTTTACCACGTTAAAAAATCTCTTGTGTTAATTCTTCCTATCTCTATCTCTTATATTTTATTTGTATATTTTATTATCTTGTTTCATAGTAGTCACTTATGATGTATTGTGAAGCAAGACTTTGTATAGTGTGATTAGTGAACTCATTTTATTGATCAATTTTATTTCTATGATTCTTTTGTATACTGTATTTGTGTATAGTGATATTTGATCACTCTTGTAAGTCATTGAACATATAGTGAAATACAAGTATTCTTTGTTGTTATACTTATTTGTTTGTTTACCTCATACAACGTGGTGATGTATGTAGACCATGCTTATATGATTACCTATTCATATTGTCTATGTATGTTGTCATTTCTTAGTGTATTTGTTGTATGTAAGGCAACCTTGAGGGACAAACGAAAGTTTGTTCAAGGGATTGAAAAAGACGTAAAAACCTATTCACCCCCTCTAGTTATGCCTTAAGCAATTTAACTACGTTTGTATACTTTCAATTGGTATCAGAGCGGGTCGTCGGACGGCACTCGATGAGATCCGGTTTATACTTACGAGTAAATTGCTTAGGTTTTTGTGTCATAGTTGTCCTCCTTTATTTGTTGTGGAAAATGTTCTTCTTGTTTTTCCATTGCATTTGTCTATTAACAACTTTATTGATAAGCTTGAAAGAGTGTTAGTTACAAAAGCAAAGAAGAAGATGTTCTTGTATTCCAAAGGATGATCAATTTAGATTTGATCACTTACTCAAGCAACATAATGAAGAAATCCACATGGAGTGATGATGTCTCTAGTGATGAGGAGAGCTCAAGTGATGAATCTTCTAGTGAAGAATAGTTGGTAAGCAACTTTGTTGCATTCATGACCTCTCACTCTATCCTAGAGGATGTATGTCAAGATTCGTTGGATGAGGAGGTTGATCCAAATCATTAAGAGTGCTTAAGATGATTTGATCAAGCTACAAGTGGATGAGTTTGTCTCAATAACTCGGAGGCTCTTAAGTGAAGCTCTTGCCAAGAAGCTTAGAGAAGTTGAAGGGTTTGTTCTTGAAAGGGATATGATCATCTCTAGTTTGACTCTAGGAGGCTCAAGCGACTTGGTAGTTGAGGAGAAGCTCATAGTAGCATCACTTCCTACAAGCAAGGTCGTTATTGATAAGAAAGCTCCTAAGAAGAGACGTTCCAAGACCAAGAACAAGTTGAAGAACAAGGTACCCCTTGAAACTCCCATTTGTGCTTCTCCAACTCCGGAAGGTAAAATCTCTCCTTTTGTTCCCATATGTCATTTTTGCAATACCTTAGGCCATATCAAGCCCAAGTGCTATACATTCATTGAATATTGCAACATAGAAAATGCATCTAGGAATAGAGAGATTGGACCTCATTCTATGGATGCTAAAGCTTTTGAATATGGAAAGCATGACAATTTCACAAAGTATGTTAAGAATGTCTGGAAGGTGAAAAATGTATATCCTTCAAAATTTGACCATGCATGTGTTGCTAACAATGTTGAGAAAAAGAGTATTAATGATATTATTGTAAATCAAGTTGTGGAAGAACTTTACTCTAGGTTCAACATTGTGGTCAAAGAGAATCTTGATGATGTTCGTGTATGTCCATCCAAGACAAAATTTGTCAAAGGTGAATGCTCTTACAATTTGTGTAAGTTGCACATGTGAGTTAGCTTTAAGACTATTGTTGTTGTTAAGAAGCTTAGCTTGGTTGCTTTGTATCTTTACAACTTGACATGAACTTAGCTATCTCACATTGTTTGTTATGATAGTCAAAATTTGTTGATTAACTTTTGAGAAGTTTTTTTTTGGTATCTATATGGTGACAATCATGTTAAGGCTTTTAGAGAAAGTCATTTTTGTTTGTTTGTTTGAGTTGGATTACATTGTCTTTAGTCTGTTGGAATCAATACACCTATAACTTGTAGTTATGAGGACTTACAAGCCAATAGGACTTATAAAAAGGGTGAAGGCATTGTATTTGGTGAAAATAGCTTGCGAAGGTATCTCTATATCACATTGCTTGCTTACTTGATTTTTCATCTATCAACTCATTATTTGTATCATTTTCATGAAGCATGTCATAATTGAGAATTAGTATAGTGTTTATATGGTCCTCTTTGACATTTGCTAGTTTAAGATCTTTTGGTGATAAGTGTTCACATTGATCTTATTCATGAAGTGTGTTGTTATTTGTATGATTGTTGAGTGGCTAATTTTTGAATAATGTGAGCTTCATATTCTTTGATAGCTACTCTTTTGAGAAGTAGAGATCTTAAGTAAGTCTCTTTATTTGCTTCTTGATCATGTGCTTTTAAGCCTTAAATTTTGGTTTCAAAAATGCACTTTACTTCTCTTGTATGTTTTGTTAAGTATGTTGAGCTTGATTGATGTTAGCTTTGGATACACCTTGAAGTCCTATGGACTAGTACATTTAAAAATGACCAATGGTTGGTATCCATTTGCTTCGGCAACATAGAACTCAACGAGCACCCTCATGGAAAGGGCTACACACCTTGGTTGTGAAGCCGCCCAATGTAGAAAAGGGCTACGCCATTGTGATGAGTGAAAGCCGCCATGAGGAGTATATTTTTTGTTAGAAAAATCAAAGAAGTGTTGAATTGAATCATAAAAAAAAAAAAAAAAATCTTTGATTCAAGCCTAAATAAAAAAATTAAAAAAAAGGCTTATGGAGTATAGTTGAATAATCAAATGAGCTCGGGTTGACAAATAGAAATGGGTTGATGAGCCACATGCACACACACGCTCACATGTTGATATCTATTCTCTTTATAAGCAAAATTTCGGATGATAACCGGTTTGACCTTTTTATGGAAAGGCCTAAGATGAATAGATGTTGAAAGTGTTTGCATGCTTGATTATCAAACTACTTCTTTTCATATACTTGAAGCAAAATCTTCACACACTCACTTTTGCTTAATTAGTATTTTGATACTTTAGCAATTTTCGATGACATATGAGAGTGATTGAAAATCTTAATGTAACTCTCTTAGATATGTGAAGCTTATTTGCAAATCTAATAAAATTGCTTGTGATGTGATGTGATTGTGTGGTGATTTTTGTGAACATTTGTCTATCTTGATTTTAGATGAGGCACTTGTCAAGGGGGAGCATAATATGCTAAATTCTTGTTCTCTTTTATGACATGTTCACATGTTCTTCAAGGTTGTTGTTTGTTGGCATTATTCTTATTTTTGATGAATCATGAAGATGCTATGATAAATTCTTATATGCATGATGATTTGTTGAATATAATGTTTTGCCTTTGTATATTTTTATTGGTTACTAATTTGTTTCTATGTTTCCTCTCACTTTTTTTTGTTTTTAGTGTTTTATGTTACAAGATCATGGGCAAGGCGAAGAAGGTTGGTGGTAACACTTCTTCTATTCCCGTTGACAAGTCTAAACCTTCAATTTCTTCCAAGGTTTCCAAAGCCAAAAATGTGAAGGATTTGGGAAAATTTGGTATCAAGAAGATCATTCAAGAAAGAGGTATTGACTTGAATTCTTGTGTTGGGTCCTATGTTTATAATGTGCTTATGAGTAGAAAATGGGGTCCTTGGATTGACATGTTAGGAGTTTTTAATGAGACCATGGTTAGAGATTTTTATCATGCTTACAAAGGAAGTTCTACTGTGACTAGTGCTATTTTGGACATAAGGAAAGTTGTCTTTAGAGTTTGTGCTAGGAAGGTGAATGAATTTCTAGACTTGCCCGATGACATTGAATCGAAATTCCTTGATGTTGATATCTTGGAAAACCTTGATTTAATGAGTATAACTCTATGTGGTGATATTAATTTTGTGTGGGGGAAACGTGCTTATATTAGACAAGGTGAGTTGACAAAAATTAGTGCATTTTAGCATTTATTTGTTTGCTCCAATCTTGTTGGTTCTACTAATGCTTCGGAGCTTAATAGAGACAAAATCAAGATTATATATGCCTTGGTGACTAACAAACCTATAAATCTTGGTGAATTGCTTATGGAACAAATTGAGATTGCGGCTTGTACTAGTCATTTGGATAAGAAATTGGCATTTCCGGGATTTATTACTCAATTATGCTTAGCTAAAGGAGTGGGGAATCTTGATGATGATGTTATGCTTCCTCCCTTAGAGAAGTTGAGTGATAAACGTGTGGCAACCATGTCATACAAGGACAAGGGAAAGTCTAGTGATGTGTTTAGGCTTTTTGGTGAATCTCTTGATTCGAGCCATGTCCATAGCTCACCCGCTCTTCCTAGTTGGGCTTTAAAATTGAGGAATGAGGTTGAAGAGTCTCGTAGGTTGATTGAGGTGTCACAAAGGAAGATTGAAGACCTTAGTGCCAAGCTTGTTGTTCAAGATGAAAGGATCAAAGAGTTGGAAGGAAAATCAACTACAACAAAGCAATATGTGAGATCCTCACACCGCACTTCTTTCCTTGGTGGCATAAGTGGCTAGAGAGCTTCATGAGGTATATTTTCTTACTCTTTCCCTTTGGCTTCATATCATGTCAAAAAGGGGGAGAAACATGAGAAACACATGAGAGAAATCTAACTTACTTAGTCTCATTTTAGTTTTTGTGTTGTTTTATATGTTTGTATATTTGGTATCTAGCTTGAACTATATAGCATGTAATATTTTTTGTTGTTGTTGAATCTTGGCTTAGAATATTTTGATGGATAGTATGTATTAAGGGGGAGTATACTTGATCCACTTGAACTTATATGTTACTATTTTCTTGCCTAAGATTGGATATTGCCATTTTTGTTGTCTCTTGGATATTCTTGTGTTTTCAAGTTCATTTTAGGTAGTATCAAGAGAAGACCAAGTTGAAGTTCAAGACTTGTTTTGGTTATTAATTTGTGTCTATATGTGTAACTCATTGTGACCAAATTTTCTTTGTAATTGTTTTAGTGTTTGTTTAGGTGTTTTGACATGGAATTTGCCAAAGGGGGGTATTGTTAGGTTTATAGTATGTGTTGGCATAAATTCCATATCAAAACGTGTTTCTCTTGTAATGTTTAGTGGTTCTTATATTGAAGATTTAAGAAGACGAATAATGTCTCGACCACAAATCATGCAAGAAGTTGACTTTAAAGAGATTTATGCATCATTGATCATCAAAGGTAATATAAGACCTCATATCTCTTACAAGGCTAGGCACACACTCACATATGGCATTCTTGTGTGTTCCTTCATGATTAAACATCACTTATGTATCACTTTCACACACTTGACAAAATATGCTCATGCATTCATACTATATTGGTAAAACTTTGTTTATTGCATTTTCTAGGACTATGTCTGGAAATTAGCATATGTGTGTGTCTTTGTGATTGTATATTTCCGTATTTTTGTATTTGGACTTAAATATGTTCTATTATGATTCCTTATTGAGTTCCGGTCGTTTCGGTTACTCATTCATAAGGTTTCGAGTCCAAACAATGTAGCTACGCTATTTTTCGTTCTCATTCGTTGATTTGACTTCATCATCATTTTTCGAGATGATTTCTCAACCATTTTTCAAAGTTATGTATTCGTCGTCGTGCGTAAAAGAGTCATGGTTCGTAATCCAAAAATGGATTCGAAATCGGAGTTCGGATGCCCAAGATATGGCTGAAGAACCGAGGGAGGCGCGAGAGAGCATGTGTGGCCGTAAGGCCACTTGGCCAAGGCCGTGGGCCCCTTGGCCAAGGCCGTGAGGGAGGCCATGGGCCCCACGGCCAGAGGGGCTCTCTGCCCCTGTGAGGCCCACGCGCCCCCCACGGCTTGGGGTGATGTGGCCTCACCTGATTGGCTCGGATTCCTTCTCTCTCCTCCTTTTATTTCCCCCCTCTCTCCATTTGATTTTCAAGAAGAAAATTTTACGAAGAATCCCATCAGTTTTTCTCCTCTCATTTTCTCATCTTCCAAACATCATATCTCCCTCATCCGGAGTCAGATTTGAGTGATTCAAATTGTAGAACGTTTGTAATTGAGTCCTCTATCATTTCGAAATGGTTTGGTAGCTGATTGGTCGAGTTTTCTGGTGGTTACACACTGAAATCCGAACCAGTTGTTGAATCAAAGGTATTGGACTAATCTTTGGGATTTCTTTCTTTTTAACCTTCAATTTCTTGGGGTTTCTTCTTTTATATGTATGTTTATGTTTGGTAAAAGCTATTGAGAAAGATAGCCTGATTATCATTCTAATTGAAAGTCAATTTTGTAGACAAATGTGGACTAGTTTCTATGATTCTAGGTTTTACATATGTTTGTGAGTTGTATTGTGATTAGAATGGCATCTTAGGTTGTTTGGAACTTGATTGAATCAATTTTGTGATAAATGACCTTGAGATTTGATTTGATACTTTGATTAATGAAATCTTTGATTAATGAAATCTAGGATTATTGAATTTTATTTGTATTTTAGAGCAATCTAGGATTTGATTGATTTATATCTTGAATCCTTGCTCTATATTTTTGGCTAGAATATTGATTGATTAAATCTCATATTTCTAGCATTTTATTGTATGTTAATTGCATCTTGAACTTGTACTTCATGAATATATTTTGATTCAAGTGTTGTATGTGTGAATGAGATTTTGAGCTTATGTGTTTGATGTTTCACATGCTTTTAGGTTTTATTCTTGTATTTTGCATCTAGACTTTATTACTCGTGATATTACATGTTTAGGTCTATTTGTACCATAGAATGTATTGATCACATGTTCTATATTGATTTGATTGTTTGCATCATTTACATTTACATGATCACACTAGGAAGTCCTTGTAAAAGGCATGAAGTCTTGGTTAGAGTCGGGATGACTCGGATAGGTAAGCAAAAAGTCATGGCTAAAGTCGGGAGGACTCGGATAGTCATGCATGGGAGGCTCCCTAGAGGCATGAGTGTCTTGGATAGGGAGTTGGCTATTGTATTGGTAGGCCTAGACGTATGGTTAGACATAGACTCCGATAGAGCGGGGCACACGGGAGGTGTATGCACTCTTGAGGAATTTCTAATCTACCATCGATGTTGGTTTTGTGTGGTGTCCAATATATGGTGGTTTCGCATCATTGAGGGATTTCACACTTTCCAATAGGGTTGGGTAGGCTTAGACTTCACTAGGTTGGGTGAGCTAAAGATTGGTCACTTTGTGAATGTTCTATGTTTACTTTCCAATAATATAGTACCCAATGGTTGTAGTTCAACCCGTGGATGTTTCCTCCTTGGAGGTTTTACCACGTTAAAAAATCTCTTGTGTTAATTCTTCCTATCTCTATCTCTTATATTTTATTTGTATATTTTATTATCTTGTTTCATAGTATTCATTTATGATGTATTGTGAAGCAAGACTTTGTATAGTGTGATTAGTGAACTCATTTTATTGATCAATTTTATTTCTATGATTCGTTTATATATTGTATTTGTGTATAGTGATATTTGATCACTCTTGTAAGTCATTGAACATATAGTGAAATACAAGTATTCTTTGTTGTTATACTTATTTGTTTGTTTACCTCATACAACTTGGTGATATATGTAGACCATGCTTATATGATTACCTATTCATATTGTCTATATATGTTGTCCTTTCTTAGTGTATTTGTTGTATGTAAGGCAACCTTGAGGGACAAACGAAAGTTTGTTCAAGGGATTGAAAAAGGCGTAAAAACCTATTCACCCCTCTCTAGGTATGCCTTAAGCAATTTAACTACGTTTGTATACTTTCAAATATAATGCAAAACAAGAGACAAAAACAAGTTAAAAAGAAGAATGAAACTAATTATGGCGTACTAATATTGTCTAGAGAGGGGGGTGGGGTGGTGTGTGGGGTGGTTGAATAGATTTTAATCAAGTTATATTACCAAATTCTTGATTAGTTAATACTCCAAATTTAATCCCCAAACTAGTCACAAAATAAAATCAAATGTAATAATGTGGAATTTAAAATACACTTGATTTTTACGTGGAAACCTTCAACAAGGAAAAACCACGAGTTGTTATATGCGCTACACACAAACCTCGAATCCACTAATTGCAATGATGTTTACAACCTAGGTTGACCTCAACCTCTTACGGTCTATAACCCACCACTACTACCCGCATGCCTTTAAAAGTGAACCTACCAAGTAAGATGTGATGTTGCAAAACCATGCATGAATGCATCATATATGATCATAGATGATGCAAGATGAACTTTGATGTACAAAGGAATGACTTTGAGTGTTTAAAGGTGAGTTCTTGTGAATTTTTTTCTCTTGAAAAATGTTCTAAGAGAAAAATATGATTTTTTAACTCTTGAACTCGACCTAATAATAAAGAGACACACACACATACACACACACACACACATATATATATATATATATACATATAGGGTGTCAAAATGAAGTGACATCGTTTTGAAAAGTTTTCAAAAATTATGCCTTGGCCACTCTACACCCGTTGTATGTAGGGTGGTTGTAGGGCAGCTCACCTGGGAAAATGAAGAACATGTTCTTTATGGCCGCTATTCACCAAGGCAAGAAATCGGCAAACCAAAAGTGATTGCTCTCGCGTTTGGAGAGTTGCCGTTCACCCGCTCTACGTAGGGCGGGTGTAGGGCAAAACACTAGCGAAAATAAATTTGATCAGGTGCCCTGTTGTACATAGAGCGGACGTACAATTGGTAAGAGCAATTTTGCTCAATGCCTTTGGTAGGCGTTGTAAGTAGGGCAACCCAAGGGCGGGTGTACAGCACCTCCCATATAAAATGCTTCCTAAATGCCTAAGCATGATATGGCAATTAACACACAAGATGCATTCAAATAAACAAGCATGAAGAGATATTAAAAACATGAATGTACACATATAAAAACACACAACATACAAGAAAATGAGATATGCATGAGTTGTATGTGTGTGCAACTACATCTCTTCAAAGCAAGTAAGTACTAGAAATTTACCTTTGATGCTTTTTCTTTTGAGGTCTTGAGAGGGTATTGGTTGTGCAAAGCATCAACCATCAAATGCCTAAGCTACCCTTACATCAAACCCCACATGTGGTTTGTCACCAAAATAAACCAATCAAACTTGAGAAACTTACAATCTCTCCCATTGGCTATTTCGTGATAAAACCACCACTCACATTGATCCTCACAACATAATTGAAACTAAAGGTCAACAATGATATTCTACATTACAAAGATGTTGACGGTGAAATTTGGATTGCCACGCACTCAACAATTAAATCAATTTAATATAAAGCAAGAAAATCAAGAACACATGCAAAAGACAAGTTTTACGTGGAAAACCCTTGAATGGGAAAAAACCACGGCGCCCCTGAGGGCAGAAAAATAATACTAGGTTTTAGTTGCTTCGTTACACTCTCTAATCTCTCACAATTGCTCTCTTTTCTCTCTCTCTCTATTTCTGAACCCCTTCCTCGTAGGATAGGTGATTCTATTTATACATGTTTATTTAGGGTTTCCCCTTGTTGATTTGCATTAGGATCCTTTTCTGTCGCGGATTGGGTCTTCTTTCTTTTTGCGATTCCTTGTTGCTTCTGTGTTTATGCCGAGTCGGTTCGAGCCCAGTGTGCTGGTCCAGCGAGTACTTTTACTTTCTGGGTACTGTATATCTGGCGAGTACACTTCTATATTCGGCGAGTAGGTTTTTGGTTTTGGCGACCATGCCTTTGACTTCCCTCTGGTCTAAGCTATTTATTCATCCTGACTGGTCAAACCTCTACCTTTTACCCGGTCAATGAATGATGTGGCAACCTTTTGTTAGCTCCTTTGATGACGTGTCAGTTGGGCGAGTTTATACATACAACAATACCCCCATAAATACTTCGAGCTGGGCGAATGACTTGTCCTTCCTACTTCGTTTGCCTCTGCGAGCAGTATTTATATTTACGTTTATGAGATTTCAACGCATTTTTGCAATAATTTCTTCTTTTAACCACGCGCTGTATTTATTAATTAATTCTTCCGGTGCACGCTTTCAATCTGAACCACATAACTTCTGGCGTCTCCACTTGCTTGACAGGTGAAGGGACGTTCTGACGGCTCGGTTCTCCCCAAGATGCCACATGTCACTTATTGGGTGGTGACCGTCGCGGTTTGGTAATAGTGGCCGTCATTCCCATTAAATACGCATCATTGTACTTGATTGCTCTTTTTTGAATTTCGAAATTCCCTCTTTTTAAGGCCCGATCGTCTCTCTTCTTTTTCTTTACTTGCTTCATCGTATTTTTATCAGAGCAAAAGAAAGAACAGCTGATCTCCTGCTTTCGTCTCTTTTACTTCTTCGAGAGCTAACTACAATCCTTTTCTTGTGCCTTTTACTGTCGGTCGATTCACCGGATTTCGCCTCTTCTTGTTTCTCCGTGTCTCCTGATCTTTCCTGCACATCTTGCGAGTCTAGGGTTTTCTGGTGAGTTCTCATGGATCCCTCCTTGCGTTCTTTTCTTTTTAATAGGATGATGCAAGCTATGGAGCTTGGTGATAAGTGTACTGCGGACAAAATTGAATCTCTGATTCGCAACTTTCGTCCAGATTCTCCGGTCCCGATTTCTGTTGATATTCCATTTTTTGAGAATGCTTCTAATCCTGACATCTCTCCTCCACCTTTTGACAGTGATTCTCCAGAAATGACGAGATCTCCTAAAACTGCAAGTAGTAAACGACGCTCCACTAGGGCTCCTCGCGAATCTCTGCTGGATGTGCAGACGGTCGTTGACTCTGATGTTGAAGATCATCAGAGGGATAGGTTGCTTTTCTCGTCTGCTCGCCCTTGTTCTTTCGATACGGAAGTAAATGTGGTCGGCGAGGGCGAACTTCGTAAATACAAGAGTCGTTTCGATATTCCAGACTCGGTGACTCTTGTGTTACCTGGCGACCGGGCTGTGTGGAATCCTCCTGAAAATGCGGTCGCCATTTATGGAGCTATGCTCAGTTGTGGGGTGACTCTCCCCCTTCAGCCTTTTATTGCCAGGTTTTTGGCGGAGGCTCAAATCGCACCGGCTCAGCTCGCCCCAAATAGTTACAGGATACTGATGTGCCTGTGTCTCATGTGGAAGCTGAAGGGTTACGGGCCTCCTACGCCTCGTGAGATCCGCCATTTTTATACTTTGAGACAGGCGGGCAATGGTGGCACATACTTTCTCCTTTCCTCGCCGGTGGAGAACTGGATTCCTGAGGGTGTGGTGAACCCTGGTCAGGTCGAGGTCTCCAGTGACGAGAAGAAAAAGGGCTTCATCTGGGGCTTTCCTACCTCAAATAAGAGGTGGAAAAACAGTTGGTTTTTCGCCAGCGGCGAGTGGGGTCGAAATGTACCTGCCCACAATCGCCACAATCTTTTGGCGAGGAAAGTTCCCAGGCATTTTACATCTCCTGAAGCCTGGTCGAAGGCGGCCCCTACTTTGATGGATAGGGAGGTTTCTCATCTGGCCGCGGCGGCTGTTCTTCCTTTGGACTCGAGGGGTAGGTCCTTCCTCTTGGATGAGGAGAAGATGATTTCTTCTGAAATCTTTACTCGGCTTCACGCAAGGCTCCCTCGCCGTAAGTTTCACTCTGTTCTTCCTTTACTTTCTCGCCTGATTTTATTCTCTTAGTTTGACACTTGGTTTTATTTTCCCTGCAGTGTGTGATTTTGACACCGTTTGCGATTTGCAAGCACGGGCGGTGAAGAATTCTGAGGCTGCCAGCAAGAGGCATGCTGCTGGTTTGGCTAAGGATGGAATTGCTAGTCCTGACGGTGATGATCACTCAGACGGCGGCGAAGAGGCTGGTGATGCTTCTAGGGGGGGTGCTGTGAATACTCCCGCTGCAACTGCAGCTGTTACCCCCAGCCGTAAAGGCAAAGAGAAAGCAGGTGCTTCAAGGGGGGTCGGCAGTGCTGACAGGAGGCGTGCTGAGTCAGGGCCATCGCCTGCTCGCCCGAAGGTTGTCGCGAGTACTCCCGCTGCGGCTTCTACTCCTGCTGTGAGTACTGCTGCGACTGTTCCTGCTACCACAGCCCTCAATCGTAAGGGAAAGGAGAAGGTGGGGGTTTCAGGTGTAGCTAGCGACATCCCTATTTTTGACGCGGATGTTCCTGAGACCCCCCTCGATCCCGCGAGTGACTTGGCTCCCAGAGCTAGGAATAAACGCCCTGCTGAAAGCGCTCCTGATCACTCGGCTCGACCTCCTAAACGGGCTTCGCGGGTAGTGCAGTTTGTTGTCTCTTCTGATGAGGAGGATGTTCAGGAGCCGGATGTCGCCGAGGTTCCTCCTGCCCAACCGGAGAGGTCTACTGAGGCGGAGAATGTGGCGGCTCCTCCCTCTGAGGGGGTTAATGAACAGACTCCCCCTGCTGCTCCTTCTCAACCAGCTTCTCCTCGGCCAGCTTCTCCTGCAGTGGTTGTGGGCGAGCCAGGTGTCTCAGATCAACCTAGGCCATCTGGCCCATCTGAGTCGACTGTTCGGCCAGGCCCATCACATCAGGCGGGGACCTCTGCTTCCGGTTCGGGCTCGGCCCGTGAAGTTCCTCCTACCGGACCGGTTGAAGCTGAAGAAGGGAGCGTGTCCCTTTTTGATTTTTCTGCCACTGAAATATGCTCCCACTTGGCTAATAATGATGTATATGTCGGCGAAGGCTGGGGGCATGTTAAAAACAAGTCTTGCAATAAGAAGATGGAGTTTTTCTTCAACTGCCACTCCTTGGTAAGTTCTTCGCCGCAAATCTCTATGTATTTGTATTTTTTATTCTCCTTTTTTTTTTAACTTTGGCTGTCTTCTTCCTCAGATGATGTCTGAGATGGGCGATAGTTATAAATTCGGGATCAAAGCTTCTCGTGAAATTAAGCGCTTGCGCGAGCAGGCTTCTGTTTTGGCGGCCGAGAAGCTTTCCGCTGAAGAATCCCACGCCCAACAATTTGCTCAGTTGAGAGAGTCCTCAGACGGTCATCTATCTGCTCGGCTATCCGCTGAAGAAAAACTTTCTGCTGCTGAGGAGGAAATTCGCTCGTTGAAAGAGCTCCTATCCTCGAGTCAAGAATCCTTCGCAGCGCGTTTGGAGGCTGAGCGGGTAGCCGAGGAGGCTAAGGAGAAGGCTGAACTGGAGGCGGCGGATTTACGTAACCAGCTATCTTCCCGCGATCTCATTTTTGAAAACCTGAAAGCAGTGCTGGAGGTTGAGTCTGTTGATCGCTTCAAGAGATCCCCTGCCTATGATGCGCTTTTGCTGCGCGAATTTGAGAAAGGCATGAGGCAGGCGAAGAAATTCTTTGCCATGAAGGATCATTCCAATGAGAAAGCTCTAAAGCGTTTTGACAAGTCCCTCCAGCAGCATATGGCCCACGGCGTGGACTCGATTAAAGACCAGATGAGACGATGGAAAGCCCACTGCCGTTATAACCGGACTGAGCCTCATCCTATGCATCTTGAGATTCCCAGTAAGCGTACTTTCAACACTTACTACTCGGGTCAGAAGGGCAGCTTTTCTGGCTCTGGTGCTGAGCCTGATTTGGGCCCCGTTGCTGGGAGAGATTATGAGCCCTTCATGCCAACGGAGGATGAGGCAGTCATTTGGCCTTCAGATGAGGAGATCGAAGACGAGGAAGATAGCGAGGGCCCTCCTGCAGCCGGTTGATTCTTCTGTTGTTTTGGAAGACTATAAATTTATTCTTTGTCCATTCATTTGTAAATAATACAAAGTTATGAATATATATATTTTTCTTCGTTCAGCTGCCTTTGCTGAGTTTTGGCTTTGGCTTGGTTTTCCACCAAGTGCTGTTTTAGCTTACTGTTGTTTTCCATTCAGCTGCCATTGCTGGGTTTTCGGCATACTTAGTATTCGCCAGGACGTATCCGACTATATACCAAGTTTTTATTGTGTTTTATAGCTATATTCAGCTGCCATTGCTGTATTTTGGCGTACTCAGTTTTTTGGCAGGTTTATTCGACCATGCCCTGAGTTTTTATCATGTTTTCATCTTTTATTCAGCTGCCGTTGCTGTATTTTGGCGTACTCAGTTTTTTGGCAGGTTTATTCGACCATGCCCTGAGTTTTTATTTCTCGCCGGTTATCGCTGCAGCGAGCATAAAGCTCGTTTTCATGTGATGTAGCTATGTGTGCTGGCGAATGCCTTTTGCGTTTGGCGAGTCAGAATCGAGAATCTCTTAGTAATAAATTACTCTTTATTGAATACTTCCTGCAACTTTATTAACATAGTCATAAAGAAAAAATGCTAAAACGAACAACTTCTCTAAGCTAAATAGAAAAATAGAAGGAATTCAAAAGAATCTAACTTGTCCCTTAAGGATAATATATCTTCAAGTACTGCGCATTGCATGGACGGGGTAACTCGCCAAATCCTTCTCGAGTAATGCGATATGCCCCATGGCCAGCTATCCCCGTAATCTTATAAGGCCCTTCCCATTTGTCTGCGAGTGATCCTGCAGCCTTGTCTCTTGTTCCCGGATTCACCCTCTTCAGTACTAAATCACCAAGTGTGAACCTCCTTTCACGCACATGCGAGTTGTAATATCTAGCTACCCTCTGTTGGTACGCTGCATTCCTTATTTGTGCTCGCTCTCTTCTTTCTTCTAACTCATCTAGGCCGCACTTTAGCATATCAACGTTGATTTCTGGCTGAAAGAGTTGTACCCTTGGTGAAGAGAACGATGTTTCCACGGGAATAACAGCTTCTGCTCCGTAAGCCATGGAATACGGGGTTTCGCCTGTTGAACCCCTTTCCGTTGTGCGATATGCCCAGAGCACTTGCGGTAACTTATCCGCCCAGCTCCCCTTTTTGGTTGCTAACTTAGCTTTCAGGTTGTGCTTGATGATTTTGTTCACTGCTTCAGTTTGGCCATTCGTCTGTGGATGTGCTGGAGAAGCGTAGTAGTTGTTGATGCCATACTTATCACACAGTTCCCTGAATTTCCTGCCATCAAATTGGGTCCCATTGTCTGTGATGATGGTGTTTGGTATCCCGAATCTGTACAAGATATTTTTCTTCACAAAGCTAATGGTGTTTGCTTCTGTTATATGCACCAATGGCTCGGCTTCTACCCATTTTGTAAAATAATCCACAGCTACTATGGCATGCTTTGCTCCTCCAGTTGCTGTTGGCATTGGGCCGATCAAGTCTATTCCCCACATGGCAAATGGCCAAGGCGAGGTAATACTTTGCAGGAGCTCAGGTGGTTGTCGGATGTTATTGGCGATTTTCTGACATGCTTCACATCTCGCTGCCACCCTTTTGGAGTCGGCGAACAGGGTAGGCCAGTAAAAACCCTGTCTCAATGTTTTGTGGGCTAGGCTGGCACCCCCAGCATGGTTCCCACAATTTCCGCTGTGTATGCTTCTTAGGATACCTTCTGCTTCTTCAGGCCCGACACATCTCTGCAGTGCCCTCGAGTATCCTCTCTTGTATAGTTCTCCATTGAGTACCGAATATCTTGTTGCTCTGTATTTTAGCCGCTTTGCTTCCAGTGGGTCACTTGGAAGTATATCGTTGATGAGATACTCTTTAATTGGCGTGATCCAGCTGTCCCTCTCGCCAAAGATTGCCCCGACTTCCTTTGTTTTAACTATACTCGGCTGCGACAGGCGGATCATGGAGATATTGTTGGGCCAAATGTTGATCGTGGCAGATGCCAGTTTGGCTAAGGCGTCGGCCTTTTCATTTTCTTCTCTGGGGACGTGAACAATTCTATACTCTTTGAATCTTTCTAACAGTTCCCTTGCTAATTCCAGGTAAGTGATCATGCTTTCTTCTCTCGCCTGGTATTCATCTAGTACCTGATTGACAACAACTTGAGAGTCGCTGAAAATTTCCACCTCGTCTGCACCTAAGATTGTGCTAATCTTTAAACCTGCTATAAGTGCCTCGTACTCAGCTTGATTGTTGGTGGCTTTGAAGTCAAAACGCAAGGCACATTCGACTGAGTCTCCTTCCGGTGTTGTCAGCACTATACCTGCCCCGCTGCCGTGCGTGTTTGATGAGCCATCAACGCGAAGTTGCCATTTGAATATTTTCTTATTTTGCTCCACCATCATTCTCGCCACCTCTACGCTTGGTTCAGTGAACTCTGCTACGAAGTCTGCCACTGCCTGGGCTTTAATTGCTGTCCTTGGGAGGTATTCTACATCGAATTCACTTAATTCGATCGCCCACTTTGTTAACCGACCGGATACCTCTGGTTTCTGCAGGATTAACTTCAGTGGGCAGTTGGTGTATACCCTGATTCTATGAGCCTGGAAATATGGTCTTAGCTTCCTTGCTGCTGTTATTAGGGCGAGTGCCATTTTTTCTGCCGGCGAGTACCTTGTTTCGGCTGGTAACAGTGCCTTGCTGGTGTAGTATACTGGCTTTTGGATTCCATCTTCCTGTCGTACTAGCACGGAACTTGTGGCTGCTTCAGAAACGGATAAGTACATGTACAATGTCTCGGCTGTTTCTGGCTTTGATAGCAATGGTGCCTGTCCAAGGTAGTCTTTCAAGGCCTGGAAGGCTTTTTCGCAATCCTCATTCCATTCGATCCCTTTTCCCTTCTTTAAAGCTTTGAAAAATGGTAGGCATCGGTCTGTTGATTTGGCTATGAATCTGCTCAGCGATGCTAGGCACCCTGTGAGTTTTTGGACATCTTTCAGAGTCTTTGGCGAGACCATTCTTGCTAATGCTTGGATTTTTTCAGGGTTCACCTCTATTCCTCTTTGGTTCACCTGATATCCGAGAAACCTCCCAGATGGTACGCCGAATACACATTTTGCCGGATTTAACTTCATTCCATACTTGACCAGTACGTCGAACGTTTCCCTCAGGTCATTTGCATGTTTATCTGCGGTAATACTCTTTGTCAGCATATCATCAACATAAACCTCCATATTTCTCCCTATCTGTCTGGCGAACATCTTGTTGACCAAGCGCTGATAAGTTGCCCCGGCGTTCTTCAAGCCGAATGGCATGACCCTGTAACAATACAACCCCTGATCTGTGGTGAATGCTGTTTTCTCTTCGTCAGGCCTGTGCATCTTTATCTGGTTGTACCCTGAATATGCATCCATGAAACTCAACGTCTCATGCCCGGCCGTTGCATCTACTAACTGGTCAATCCTTGGTAATGGGAAGCTGTCCTTGGGGCAAGCTTTGTTTAGGTCGGTGAAGTCGACGCACATCCTCCATTGATTGTTCTTCTTTTTCACTAAGACTACATTCGCCACCCATTCCGGGTACTTAACTTCTCTAATTGACCCTGCGGCGAGCAATTTTGACACTTCCTCTTTAATCGCTGCACTCCTTTCCGGGTTGAAGCTTCTCCTTTTCTGTACTACCGGTTTGCATTTCTCATTCACAGCTAAATTGTGGGAAATTGTGCTTCTATCAATCCCTGGCATGTCTTCGTGGCACCAAGCGAAAATCCCCCTATATTCTTTCAACAAGTTCGTCACATCTTTCTTAACCTGCTCAGCCAACCTCGCTCCAATTTTTACTGTTTTATCTGGTTCCGCTTCATCTAGAATAATCGACTCAGTTGGTTCTTCCTTTTCTCTGCTTGTTTTGTCTCTTGGATCTAGTTCGAAGTTTTCCGGATTATCCTCCTGCGTCTCTGTGTCTACTTCGAATATGTTCAAAGTTTCCATCCCTGTTTTATCTTTGAAGACTGACAAGTTGGCGCGGCGAGCCATCTCCTGCGACCCTTTCAATTCTCCGACGCCGAATTCTGTAGGGAACTTTATTTTCAGTGCATGGGTTGAGGTTACAGCTCGAGCTTTGTTAAGAAACGGTCGGCCAAGTAGTGCATTATACGGCCAATTATGGATGTCAACCACGACAAAGTCTAACAGGATTGTTCGCCGGCATGGTGCTGTTCCAAATCTTACCGGTAGTTTCACTGTTCCTAACGACCTAACCTCTGCGCCACCAAATCCTTTCAATGGTACATGGAACGGTTCAAGATCTTTCCGGTCCAGCCGCAACTCATCATACACTCTGGCACTTAAAATATCAGCCGAACTTCCGTTATCAATCATCACTCGAAGGACATCCCTATGGGCTATTCGAACTCCCACGACTATTGCATCATTAGGCTTTGCATCAATCCCGTCTGAGTCTTCTGCTGTAAACGTTATGGGATCATGCCCTTCTCTCCCCTTCTTGGGGTTTCTCTGCACAGAATTGACTTCCATGCTTCTGCCTTCATACATCACTTCTCGAACTTCCGACATCCTCTCTCGATTGCTCCTCCCAGTGTGAGGTCCGCCGAAAATAGTGTTTATGGCTGCGTTAGGACTGTTCCTCCTTGGACTCTTCCTATCTTGCCCGTTTCCTTGGCGGCTATCTTGGCGACCCCCGTGCTTGTCCCCTTTCAAGGCAAAGTCTTTCAGGTGCCCATCTCTGATCAGGCTTTCGATGTGATCGCGTAACTGGAAACACTTTGAAGTTTCATGTCCATGATCTTTATGGAATCGACAGTACTTGGTTGTATCTCTCCTTGCATTCGCTGACTGCTGTCGGGGGTATTTGGCGAGTCCCTTGTCTTCTACCACAGATAATATCTCCTCCTGGTCGCCATTTAAAGGGGTGTAATGGTTGTACCTTCCTCGAAACTTATTGGCCCGAGTGTTTCCCCTGCTCTCTCTTGAGTATCCTCTTTGGCCCTTCTCATCCTTCTGGCGATCACGTGATTGCATCTTTTTGTCGTCCTTATGGTCTGTTTTCAAGTTAGGCTTGTGCCCATGCACATAGCTACCCCCTTGTGCTACTTCTTCCTCCTCTGCCAGTGCATAATCGCCAGCTATTTCCATCATCTCTTCGTAAGTTTTAGGTCTATCCCTTCGCAGGTCAAAAGACAATCGTCCACTTTGTAACCCATTAGTGAAAGCGGCGATTACAGCTACATCACTGGCATCCTCAATTTGAGCTACTTCCTTCCCAAACCTGGCCAGGTACTTCTTGATTGATTCGTTATGTTCCTGTTTCAAGTTCGATAGATGGGCGAGTGACTTTCTTCTTTGGACACTTCCCATGAACTGCCTTATGAATGCCTTGCTGAGGTTTGAGAAGCTGCTTATGGTTCCGGGTGGAAGCCTTCCGAACCATCTAGAGGCGAGGTCGCCGAATGTTTGCGGGAAGGTGAGACACAGCAACCCGTCATTGGATGAATACTGGGCCATGATATTGCGGAATCGGCGAACATGCTCTTTGGGATCCCTGTTCTCCTTGTACTGCTCAATAGTTGGCATTCTAAACCTGTCTGGAAATTGGGTGCGAGCAATAGCTTCGACGAATGGGCTATCTGACTCATCATCCGAGGATACATTACGTCCATACCTTCGTGCCATTGCTGAAACCTTTCTTGATAGCTCTTGTAAGGTGACATCTCGCTGACCGGTTGGTTCTCCTGCTGGGTCGAGCCTACTCTTGATTGTCATTCTACCATGATTGCCTCTCTCATCTGGGCTTCTTCGATCTTCAGTGCTCTCAGATCTTCTCCGCTTCGTTCTTTTAGATCGCAACTCCCTTCGCGGACGAGGACTCTTGTCCTCAGATGAGATGGACCGGTGTCTCCGCCGGTTTCGCTGGTATGTGTCGCTGGAATTGACCCTATGTGCTCGCACCTGATCTCGTTCCTCCCTGGACTCTTCATTCATCACACCCTTTCCCTTCCTCTGTTTTCTCCCCTCGAAATCCTCAATGTGGTCTTGGGGGGTCTCCTCGGTGGATTGTCTTGCTTGATTGTCGGGAACTGTGATATGAACTTCTGACCGCAGCCTTCCGGGTGGATGGGTTCCAGGGGTGGTTAACTCGTAAGGAGATGAGACTCCTAACCCTATAGGAAGCGAAAGTCCTATTTTGCTGGCTTCGCTGATTAGGTTTACCAATGCGGCTTGGAAGTGCTGCAAAATCCCGGGATCAGCCGCCCTAGTTCCTGGCGTTGCTGCTGATTGCTCCCCGACTGTCACTGCCCTGTCTCCCGTTGGCGCAGCTGGTTCAATAACTAAATCTCCACTGGAGTTACCATCTCTGTCGCTGTCGTTGTTCATGCTGTCTGATTCGCAAGGGTCCCTCGAAGTTTTCTGTTCAAAAGCCCCCTCCTTCTAGCGCCAATTGTTGACGGTGAAATTTGGATTGCCACGCACTCAACAATTAAATCAATTTAATATAAAGCAAGAAAATCAAGAACACATGCAAAAGACAAGTTTTACGTGGAAAACCCTTGAATGGGAAAAAACCACGGCGCCCCTGAGGGCAGAAAAATAATACTAGGTTTTAGTTGCTTCGTTACACTCTCTAATCTCTCACAATTGCTCTCTTTTCTCTCTCTCTATTTCTGAACCCCTTCCTCGTAGGATAGGTGATTCTATTTATACATGTTTATTTAGGGTTTCCCCTTGTTGATTTGCATTAGGATCCTTTTCTGTCGCGGATTGGGTCTTCTTTCTTTTTTGCGATTCCTTGTTGCTTCTGTGTTTATGCCGAGTCGGTTCGAGCCCAGTGTGCTGGTCCAGCGAGTACTTTTACTTTCTGGGTACTGTATATCTGGCGAGTACACTTCTATATTCGGCGAGTAGGTTTTTGGTTTTGGCGACCATGCCTTTGACTTCCCTCTGGTCTAAGCTATTTATTCATCCTGACTGGTCAAACCTCTACCTTTTACCCGGTCAATGAATGATGTGGCAACCTTTTGTTAGCTCCTTTGATGACGTGTCAGTTGGGCGAGTTTATACATACAACAAAGATATAAAAAATAAAACTTCAAGTTTTCAATCTCTTATAGAACTATCAATCATTCAAAACATAAAGATTACACTTTCCAAAGCAAGTGTACTGTGAAGTGATCATGTGAAGTTAAAACAAGCATTTGCATTAAAAAAATTGCAATAAAGAAAACATGTAACATCATGTAATGAATGTGCAATGCCATACTCCCCCTCAATAAGTAAACTCCCCAACATGTGAATTTTACTACTAAAATTAGCATTCTCCCTTACCACTACTACTCCCCATTTTTGTCATGAGATAGGCAAAGGAGTATTCCCCAACCGGGTCACTTGTAGCAAAGAGAGATAGTAGCATACAAGTCATTTGTATAATCAAATAAACCATTTTATGCAACTCAATTAATTGGAGAGAATCAAGGAGATTTATTTTATAAAAATGTGCGATTAAGATGCTTTGCATGCAAGACATATTACATTTTAAGTCCAAAAATCAATGGTATTTGGCAAAACAGATGGCAAAGGTTTCCATAAAGAATTTAAACCAATTTCACCAATTGTCATGAATCAAAGCAAGGATATAGTAATTTCATTGAATTCAATTTTTAGAGCAACTATATCCAACTTTATAGGCAAAACATGGCATGAGCAACTTTGCACCCTATTTGATTTTTCCGGGTAAGATACCCCGTATGATAATAGCCATGTTCAACCAATAAAGAAAGAGAGATATTTGGATTTTAAAATCCTTATAACAGATACAAGATCCTTTATTCATTTGAATCTCATTAGCTTTTCATACATTGTTTTGCATTTTAGAATTGCAATCATCAATTCATGCTTTTTCATTTTAGCATGTCATATGAATTTCATGCTTTTCACTTTTTAAGCATGTCATTAAAAGAATCATCATGTCATGGAGATCATTATAGGTCATTCAAATAGTACTTCCTAAGTAAATATCTTAGTCCAAAAATGCATGTTTGAACATAAATATGACATGGATTGCAATACAAGCATGGTTCACACTTATTGAAGAAAAAACATATAAGCATACGTGCAACCGAGCTACTTAAGTAATTAATAAAGAAGCATAACAATTTTCAAATTTTTACATGTAATAAGTATGCAATTGCTCTATTTGCTTGAGTTCCCCATATGGGGTCAATCACCAAATCACATCAATCCATGAGACATATCCTAATAGATCTACTAAGTGTTTTAAACCTAGTTGCATCTAAGGGTTTAGTAAATAAGTCCGCTAGTTGATTATTTGTACATACATGTTTAATTACAATGCATTTGTTCTCAACTAGTTCTCTTATGAAATGATGGCAGATGTCAATATGCTTAGTCCTAGAATGTTATACCGGATTCTTAGAAATATTTATAACACTCATGTTATCACAAAAGATGGTTAGAGTACCTTGATTGAATCCATAGTCGACTAGCATTTGCTTCATCCATAGGAGTTGTGTGCATCCACTCCCCGCGGCTATGTACTCGGCATCGACCGTGGATAAGGAAATCGAGTTTTCCTTCTTGCAAAACCAAGACACCAAGTTGTTGCCTAGAAAGAAGCAACTGCCCGATGTGCTCTTCCTATCATCGCAATTCCCTGCTCAATCCGCATCACTAAAGCCAACTAAGCTAGCATTAGTGTCAAAAGAGTACCAAATCCCATAGTTGGATGTTCCATTCATATAGTGAATGATTCTCTTAACGGAAGAGAGATGGGACTCCTTAGGATCCGATTGGTACCTAGCACACACACCCACCCACCCTCCTTAAAAGATATATCGGGCCTACTTGCGCTCAAATAAAGCAAGTTATCAATCTTGCCCCGATACAACGTTTGTTTTACACTTTTTCCACTAGCTTTCTTGCTTAGCTTCAAAGTGGTACTTATAGGTGTATCACAATGTTTGGCATTTTTAAGACCAAACTTCTTCACTAGGTTCTTTGCATATTTAGCTTGGATTATAAAAATCTAATCATTCAATTGCTTAATTTGTAAACTTATGAAGTAACTTAGCTCACCAACAAGACTCATCTCAAATTCATGAGACATAATATCAATAAATTGTTAGACTTTGGTGTTGTTGGTGGAGCCAAACATTATATCATCAACATATATTTGAGCTATAAAAAGTTCATCATTGTCTTTCTTAATAAATAGTCTTCTCAACATTACCCATTGTGTAGTTATTGTCAATAAGAAATTGAGTGAGGCGCTCATACCATGCCATCGGTGCTTGTTTTAACCCATATATAGCCTTTTTTAGGCGATAGACATGGTTAGGGTGGTGAGCATCCACAAACCCCTTAGGTTGTTCAACAAACACTTCCTCTTACAATAAGCCTAATGGACTCTAAACGGGTAACGGGAGCAAATGTCTCCTCAAAGTCGATACCCTCAATTGAGAGTACTCTTGTGTAACAAGTCTAGCCTTGTTACGCACTATGTTGCCATCCTCATCAGATTTTTTCCTATAAATCCACTTGGTGCCTATCACATTAGTGCTTTTAGGCCTAGGAACTAGAGTCCAAACCTCATTCCTTTCGAATTGGTTTTTTGCATGGCAAGAACCTAAATTTCATCATTCAATGCCTCATCAACCTTTTTGGGTTCTATTTGTGAGGTGTAGCATGTATAACTAATGAGATTAGCTATTTGACGTCTAGTCCTAACACCATCATTCACATCTCCAATGATGTCATTTTTATCATAGATTTTCCTAACCCATGGAGCGGGTTCATTAGAGTCCAAAAGAGGAACTCTATCAAGAGGTTGTGTGTTCTCAACATCAAGGTTAGACATCCCAACATTAGGAGTCTCCACAACCTTCTCCAAGGGATAGTCATCATCTATAGCAACCTCCTCCTCATAGTCATTAGACTTAAGCCTATTATCATCAATAACGATATTGAATGATTCCATGACACTTCGAGTTGTCTAGTTCTGGGCCTTAGAAAAACTATATTTCCTATATAGTAGCCGTATTGACGGCTTCAACCCATAGGTTTATAGGGACATTGTTGTTAAGCAATATCACACGGGCCATCTCTTGAAGGACCCTATTCTTCCTCTCAACAACTCTATTTTGTTGAGGTGTCCTAAAAGCCAAGAACTCATGGGAGATGCCTAAGCTATTGCAATAGCTTTCAAAGTAGGCATTCTCAAACTCTCTCCCATGGTCACTTCTAATCCGTTTAATGCTTTTAATGTTTGAATCTTTTTCATTTTGAATTTTAGTGTAGAGCATTTTAAACTTGTCAAAAGTTTCAGATTTTTCTCAAAGGAAATATGTCTATGTGAACCTAGAGAAATCATCTACATAAACAAAAATGTATCTCTTTCCATCTAAACTCTCAGTTTGCATGTGACTCATAAGATCCATGTGGAGAAGCTCTAGAGGCTCCTTGGTGGAGAGATACTTGCCCTTTTTGTGCATGCTCTTAGTTTGTTTTCCTTATTGGCAAGGTCCACAAACACCATTAACTTTCTTCCCAAGCTTGGGAAGGCCATGCACAACATTGAAATTATCTAAAATTTGTAAATCCCGATAGTTCATGTGGCCAAGTATTTCATGCCACAACTCAATTTGCTCATCCTTGGACACATTGTTTGAGACTATTCTACCTTCAAGACAATAGCAATTATCGCTAGATCTTATACTTTTTAGCAAGGTTTGTCCTTCGGGCTTTAGGATAGAGCAATCATCTTTGCTAAACAAGATGGAGAATCCTTCATCACTAAAACGAGAAATGCTTATCAAATTGGCTTTCAAGCCATCAACATATAAAACATTGGACAAGGAGGGTAATCCGGGAATGTAAATGGTTCATTTCCTTACAACTATCTTTTTGGATCCATCATCAAAGGTGACACATCCTCCTTTCTCCATGACAAGAGTCTCAAAGATACTCTTGTTTCCTATCATGTGCCTAGAGCACCCACTATCTAAGTACCAAAAATTAGAAGAATTTTCCTTCAAAGCAATATGAGCAACATTGCAAAAGTATTCATCTCTTATAATCCACCTAGGTGAAACACTTTCCTTCTTAGTGGTCAATGGTACATGGGCTCTAGATGTCCTAGGATCATGCAAATTAGTTTTCTCATTCCTAAGAACATGCATCTTGGCTCTACTTTTTTATTTTTTATTTTTAATCATGCTTTTAACTCTACCCATTTTAATGTAATGAAAGCAATTTGGTCTAATGTGACCATCAATACCACAAAAATGACAAGTGGGAATAAAGTTTGGAATCATACCACTCCCTTGTGCATGCATTGGTGCTTTCCCTTCTCTTTGTGATTGTCTTGGTTGTTGGTATGGATCTCTTCATCTTTGTTGTTGACCAAGACTTGGTTGCTTCCTTGGTTGAGCTTGAACGATTGGTCTCTTTCCTTTGTGAGCCATTTGTTGAGGAAAGTTGGCTTGAAGAGCTCTTGTGGGTTGAGCTTTAGGTTGCCTTATTGGTGCCACTTTCACTTGTGCACTATTTGAGCATTGTCCTAAATCAATTTTCTTCCTAGGAGTTTGCACTAATGAAGCTTCTTTGTTGCTCAAGCTCTTGACAAACACGGTCTAGTAAGGAGTGGAGGTCTCGTTGCCATCTTCAAACCCAAGACCTCTCTTGTCACAATGACTCTTACTTAAGCTTCTTGGTGCTAGAGGCCATCCTAGTCATTGAACCTTTAGCTTCTTCAAGCTCCATCTTCAAACATTATTCATTCCTCATAGACAAAGCTAGCTCATTTCTTAGCTTGTCTTCATTCTTCTTGGATCTCATCACTTGTTCACTTAAGTGATCATTTTGTGTTGAAAGCTCTAGATTTTCTTCCTTCAATCTTCTAATTTCTCTCTTGTTCTTCAACCTTGAGCTTTCAAACTTGACTATGTAGTCTTGAAGATCCATTTTCTTCACATTTCTATTTATGGAGTTAAATGAGGAGTCATCTTCACTTAAATCAATTTCCTTTTAACTCTCTTCCTCTTCTTCACTAGAACCTTTGCTCTTATGGGAAGAGGCAAAGGCTATGAAGTTAGCCATGAGTTCTTCATCATCCGAACACTCATCTCCCTCATCGAAGTTATCACTTCTACTCCATATGGTGGCCATCACCTTTCCCTTCTTCTTATTCTTGTGATTAGCACAATTGGGGGCTATGTGTCCTATGCCACTACATTCATAGCGTTGGATCCCTTTCCTTTCACTCATATTTTGCCTAGGCTCAAACTTCTTGAAATGAGTCTTTTTCTTCAAGTCTTGGCCCTTAGATCCATAACCCTTCTTCTCGGTCTTGATGAATTTCTTGAACCTTCTCATCAATAAGGCCATGTTTTCGTCCGAGTCATCATTCTCCTCCTTTTCCACTTTGGAGGCTTTCAAAGCAATTTCCTTTTGCTTTTTAGGAGGTGTGGAGATATGACCTTTCCTAGACTCATATGCTAAAAGTCTCCCAATTACCTCACTCAGCTTCATATCCATGTAACCACTATTCTACTCTAAAGCCGTTACCTTGGACTCAAACCTCTTGGGAAGCGATCTCATAATCTTTTGTTTGATCCTTCTATCCGAGTAAGGGTCACCAAGTTGATGACTTTGGTTGACTATGTCCATCAACTTGATCTCAAAATCGTTGAAGCATTCGTCCTCATCCATCCTAAGCATCTCGAATTGAGTTTTAAGAACTTAAAGCTTTGAGTCCTTAACCACTTCGGTTCCCTCATGTGCAACCTCTAGGATGTCCCACGCCTCCTTAGCGATCCTAGTGTTTTGAATCAATTTATATTGATCCTCATCCATTGCACATAGGATGGCCTGCATCCACTTAGATGCTTCAAACTCTTGCACGTTCCATTGCGCCTTAGGCTTGAGTATATCCTCTTCTCCACCCATAGGAGTCATCATTGGTGGAGCGTAGCCGTCTTCAACTGCCATCTAAGCCCGGTCATAGATTTGGCATATGTATGACTCCATCTTGCCTTTCTAAGAGATATAATTAATCCCGGTGAGTAGAGGAGGCCTTATGCTAGAAGCACATTCGTCACCACCACCATTTCCACCGTTTCCACTTATAGTGTTTATAAATGAATGAAATGAATGCAAATGTATGAATGATCAAAAATCACACAAAATGCAAAACACATCAAAATAAGCAAGGATCACCTAAGTATATCTAGGAACCCGCTCTGATACCAATTGAAACTAATTATGGTGTGTTAATATTATCTAAAGGAGGGGGGGTTGAATAGATTTTAATCAAGTTAAATTACCAAATTCTTGATTAGTCAATATTCCAAATTTATTCCCTAAACTAGTCACAAAATAAAATCAAGTGTAGTAATGCGGAATTTAAAAGACATTTGATTTTTACGTGGAAACCTTCAACAAGGAAAAACCACAGATTGTTATGTGCGCCACACATAAACCTCAAATCCACTAATTGCAATAGTGTTTACAACCTAGGTTGACATCAACCTCTCACGGTCTATAACCCACCACTACTACCCGCATGCCTTTAAAAGTGAACTTAGTCCAATTTGCTTGTGGCCTAAGCAACCTTAGCCACAAGACTTACTTCTCAATGAAAAGATTAAATAGCCTATGTGAACATATATTATATCCAAAATGCAAATAGAGCTAGGGAACATTAAATGCTTATCTATGATTATAATATGACAATTAAATCAATCCCTGACATGACATAAAGCTTAGCTAACTTAGATTAAACAATCATATGTATAGCTATCACAATACAACACTGTTAGGTTGATAATTAGTGTTGGCATTAATTCCATATCAAAACGTGTTTAACTTGTAATGTTTAGTGGTTAGTAATTGAAGAATTTCGAAGACGAAGGACGTCTCAACCACAATTCGTTCAAGTTGCCGGCTTTTAAGAGATTCGGGCATTATCGGTCTACAAAGGTATTCAAAGACCTCTTATCTCTTACAAGGCTAGGCACACACTCACACATATCATTCTTGTGTGTTCCTTCATGATTTAATTTCATTTACATTTCACTTTCACACACTTGGCAAAATATGCTCATGCATTCATATTTAGTTAATAAACTTTGTGTTTTGCATTTTCTAGGACTATGTCCGGAAACTAGCACATGTGTGTGTCTTTGTGTTTGTATGTTTCCGTATTTTGTGTTTAGGACTTGAACATGTTCTTATTCAATACCTTATTGAGTTCCGGTCATTTCGGTTACTCATTCATAAGGTTTCGAGTCCAAACAAGTTGACTATGCTACTTTTCGTTCTCTTTTGTTGAGTTGACTTCATCGATGATTTCCGAGATGATTTCTCAACCATTTTTCAAAGTTGTATAGTCATCGTCGTGCGTGAGAGAGTCACGGTTCGTAATCCAGAAATGGATTCGAATTCAGAGTTCGGACGCCCAAGATACGGGCTGACGAACCGAGGGAGCGCGCGAGAGGACAGCCCAGGCCGTGGGCCCCACGGCCTGGAGCAGCCTCTGCTCCCGTGTGGGCCATGCGCCCCCCATGGCCAGGGGGTGACGTGGCACCACCTGGTTGGTCGAAATCCTCCCTCTCTCTCTCCTATTTCTTCCCTCTCTCTCTCTATTTTTTTTTAAGAAGAAAATTTCAGTTTCCCGTAATACATTCTCTCCAATTTTTCCAAACTTCAAAACACCATATCTTCCTCATCCGAAGTCGGATTTGAGTGATTCAAGTTGGAGAGTGTTTGTATTTGAGTCCTCTAACATCTCCAAGTGGTTTGGTGGCTGTTTGATCATGGTTTCAAGTGGTTGAACACTGATTTCCGAACCAGCTGCAGAATCCGAGGTATGAGTCTCAACTTTGGGATTTCTTGTTATTTGACCTTCCATTTGCTTGGGGTTTCTTCTTCTATATCTATGTTATTGTTTGTTAAAAGCTATTTGGAAAGATAGCTTGATTATCATTCTAATTGAAACTCAATTTGTGGACTAATGTTGACTAGATTCTATGATTCTAGGTTTTACATATGTTTGTGAGTTGTATTGTGATTAGAATGGCATCTTAGGTTGTTTGATACTTAATTGAATTAATTTTGTGTTAAAATGACTTTGAGATTTGATTTGATCCTTTGATTATTAAAATCTAGGATTTGTGTATTTGTTTGTGATTTAGAGAATATAGGTTTTGATTGATGTAAATCTCAAAACCTTGCTCTATATTTTTGTCTAGTATATTGATTGATTTTAATCTCATATATCTAGCTTTTAATTGTATATTGATAGCATCTTGAATTTGTATTTCATGAACATTTTGTGATTCAAGTGTTATGTGTGTGAATGAGACTTTGAGTATATGTGTTAGGTGTTTCACATGCTTAGGTTTCTATTCATGTATTTTTGCATCTAGACTTGATTATTTGTGATATCACATGTTTAGGTCTATTTGTGCCATAGAATGTATTGATCACATGTTCTATGTTGTATTGAATGTTTGCATCATTTGCATTCACATGATCACACTAGGAAGTCCTTGTAAAAGGCATGAAGTCTTGGTTAGAGTCGGGATGACTCGGATAGCCAAGCAAGAAGTCTTGCCTAGAGTCGGGATGACTCGGATAGGTAAGCAAGGAGTCATGGCTAGAGTCGGGAGGACTCGGATAGTCATGCATAGGGAGGCTCCCTAGAGGCAAGAGTGCCTTGGATAGGGAGTTGGCTATTGTATTAGTAGGCCTAGGCGTATGGTTAGACATAGAGTCCGATAGAGCGGGGTACACGGGAGGTGTATGCACTCTTGAGGAATTTCTAATCTACCATCGATGTTGGTTGTGTGTGTTGTCCAATATATGGTGGTTCCGCATCATTGAGGGATTTCACACTTTCCAATAGGGTTGGGTAGGCTTAGACTTCACTAGGTTGGGTGAGCTAAAGATTGGTCACTTTGTGAATGTTCTATGTTTGCTTTCCAATAATATAGTACCCAATGGTTGTAGTTCAACCTGTGGATGTTTCCTCTTTGGAGGTTTTACCACGTTAAAAAATCCCTTGTGTTAATTCTTCCTATCTCTTTCTCTTATATTTTAATTGTAAATTTTATTGTCTTGATTCATAATATCCACATGTGATATATTGTGAAGCAAGTCTTTGTATAGTGTGATTAGTGTATTCATTCTATAGATCAATTTGTATCTTTGATTCTTTTATATATTGTAATTTTTGTATAGTGACATTTTGATCACTCTTGTAACACATTGAACATCTTATGAAATACAAGCTTATTTTGTTGTGTTGTTTATTTGCTATTTTACCTCACATAACTTGTTGATATACTTAGACGTTGCTCTTATGATTGTATTATCGTATTGTCTATGTATGTCTTCCTTGGCTTATTGTGTTGTGTGTAAGGCTACCTTGAGGGACAAACGAATGTTTGTTCAAGGGTTTGAAAAAGGTATAAAAACCTATTCACCCCCCCCCCCCCCCCCCCCCCTCTAGGTATGCTTTAAGCAATTTAACTTCGTTTGTGTACATTCAAACACTCAATCAAAACACCACAAACAATCTTATCGTGTATCTATAATATATTCTAAGGGCATACAAGTAATTAAATAGATGAATTGTTAAGAAAGACACTAAGATTAGATGAAATTAGTGAAAACTTTACCAAGTAAGATGTGATGTTGCAAAACCATGCATGGATGCATCCTATATGGTCATAGATGATGCAAGATGAACTTTGATGCACAGATGAATGACTTTAAGTGTTTAGAGGTGAGTTCTTGTGAATTTATTTCTCTTGAAAAATGTTCTAAGGGAAAATATGATTTTTGAACTCTTGAACTCGACCTAATAATAAAGAGGCATATATATAGGGTGTCAAAATGAAGTGACATCGTTTTGAAAAGTTTTCAAAAATTATGCCTTGGCCGCTCTACACCCATTGTACGTAGGCCGGCTCACCTGGGAAAGTGAAGAACATATTCTTCATGGCCGCTATTCACCAAGGTGAGAAATGGGAAAACCAAAGGCGATTGTTCTCGGGTTTGGAGAGTCGTCGTTCACTCGCCCTACGTAGGGTGGGTGTAGGGCGAAACACTAGCGAGAATAAATTCGATCAGGTACCCCGCTGTACGTAAGGTAGACGTACAGTGGGTAAGAGCAATTTTGCTTAATGCCTTTGGCAGGCACTGTACGTAGGGCAACCCAAGGGCGGTTGTACATCACCTCCCATATAAAATGCATCTTAAATGCCTAAGCATGATATAGCAATTAACACACAAGATGCAATCAAATAAACATGCATGAAGATATATTAAAAACATGAATGTACACATATAAAAACACACAACATACAAGAATAGGAGATATGCATGAGTTGTGTGTGTGTGCAACTACATCTCTTCAAAGCAAGTAAACACTAGAAATTTATCTTTAGTGCTTCTTCTTTTGAGGTCTTAAAAGGGCCTTGGTGGTACAAAGCATCAATCATCAAATGCCTAAGCTACTCTTACATCAAACCCCACATGTGGTTTGTCACCGAAATAAGCCAATCAAACTTGAGGAACTTACAAAGAAGATGAAGTGAACGAGCGAAGGTTTTTGGCGCCAACGAGTGAAGGAGAAATGGTAGTGTATTTTGGAAAAACAGAGAGAAAAAAGGTTTTCTAATGTTGGGACCACCCTTGATTTAGGTTTTATTGAGTGGTTTGTGAGTGTCATAATCTCAGGTGTATAATACACATCTCAGCCATTCATTTCATTTTTTTTATTTTTTAATTATTCAATTGTTAATTTGTTAACTTACCATTTCGCCTTTCTTAATGAATCTTCTAAAAATCTGAATGACAAGTTTACCATTTTACCCTCATCCAATTGATGGAATTTTTAAAAACCCTAATGGAATTGGACAGTAGGGACCTAACCAACCATAAACCTAAACTATAGGGACCTGCATGGCCAGTTCTGAAATTTGGGGGACCAAAACGTATAATAGGGAAAACTAGAGGGACTAAAAACATTTTTACCCTAAAATATAACATTATATGAAATCAATCCTAAGATAAAGAAAAAAAAAATTCCAAAACATATTGACGCATCAAGTATAGTGGAAACAACAATTAATGATCTCAATCCGATGAACTTGAAGTGCACTTAGAAGAACATTGATGTATCAATCGGTAGCTACCCATACATGGACCATCATTACCTAATCACCGTTAAAAAATCAAGGAAATTCTCATAAACTCTCATATATCAAACTTTGATGATCTCCTCCAATTACATAGGAAATTGTCACAAATCTCCTCAATTCAACAGAGGAAATATGAGATTTTTGTGATTCTCCTTATTTTATGTTTTTCGAATTTATAATTAATTATTTTTATTATTTGATAAATAACTTGTTTTTATTTTTACATTTTTTCCAAAATTCATTTATTCCTAAGATAATAAATCCTGTATATATAAAAGAGGCTAAAACTTTCAAAATGGTAGTTTTTTGTTTGCACTTTAGCCTTATTTCCCTTTGTATCCTTTTTTCCCCTTTTGTAAATGACTGATGAATTCCCTTTTTTTCAAATGTGAACGACTGTGATGAGTTGCCATTTTCTATCCTTTTTAACTTTCAAAAGGGTAGATTTTTGTTTGCACTTTAACCTTATTTCCCTTTATGTCCTTTTTTCCCCTTTTTGTGAATGACTAATGAATTCCCATTTTTTTTTAAGATGTGAACGATTGTGATAAATTGCCCTTTTTTGTCCTTCTATTCTAATTGATTTATTTCTCCTTTTATCCTTTTCTTTTTTTGACCTTTCAACGTGTCTCTCTAATATTAATTGGGATTAAAGGTGGTAAACCTATGCTAGACTATGCTAGGTGGGGAAGCAGTGAAAAAAAAAAAAAAAAAATAAATGAAAAGAAAAGAAAGGGGATTGAGATAAGAGTAAGTCTGTAAAAAAAATAAAAAAATAAAAAAAAAAGAGAAAATAAAAACATCTTGCTGCTGGATCTAAAGGCATCACATCTAGGTTTGTAGATTTCTGATTTTATTGCTTTAAAGGTTATTGATATTACTGTATAAAAGTTGTAGTTGTGAATTTGTGATGATGATGGTTGAATATGATTGATTTTTTTTACTGGGTTTGTTGAATTTGGATTTTTGAATTTAAAATCACAATAGGATGGTGAGAGAAATCCTAAGAAACAAAAATAAACCATGATTGATTTTTTTTTTTTTTTTTTTTACTGGGTTTGTTGAATTTTGAATTTAAAATCACAATAGGATGATGAGAGAAATCCCGAGAAACAAAAATAAACCATGATTGATTTTTTTTTTTTACTAGGTTTGTTGAATTTTGAATTTAAAATCACAATAGGATGATGAGAGAAATCTTGAGAAACAAAAATAAATCAATATGGAACCTAATACGGTTCCAAAATAACCAATCTGTGACACAACAAACCAAATTATATCAAAATATTAGTCAATTCGGTTGATAAGAAATAATTAAAAGGAAAAAAATATCTTGAAAACAAAAATCAAAACTTGAAAAGAAAAATAAAATAGAAATCTGAACAATAGGTCAAGGATACAACATAAAAACTGAAATCTACAAAAGAAAAGGTAAATAAACTAATAGATTGATGCTACTACATGGATCTAAATTGAAAGAGTAATGCTAGAGGACCCAAAAATCCAACCCAAATTTTGGACCCAAACACATGTGGCACACATCAAACACAACATGGCCCCACTTCACTCTTTCCAATACCCCATGTGATGTGTGCCACATGGTTTGGGTCCAAAATTTGGGTTGGATTTTTGGGTCCTCTAGCATTACTCAAATTGAAAAGAACAAACGAAAATAATAAAAATTTAAACTCGAAATCCATATATAATTAAAAAAAAAATCTTGAAATCTAAATTCTAATTTTGAAATACAGAAGAAAACTAAAATAGAAATCTAGAGAAGAAAAAAAGTAGTTAACAGATGTGTATGAAATAAAATAAAAGAAAAAAACCCATATGCAAGCACCACAGAATAACCTAAAAACAAGAAATAAAACATACAATCAAAAACCGAACAAGAGAAGAAAATTGAAATAAAAATCTGTGAAAGAGAAATCTAAAAATCCAAACCAGAGATGGAATCTGAAGAAAAGAAGGGATTGGTTTAAGAGGGAGAATTTGGAGATTTGTTTGGTTAAGACTTTGTTAGCTTACGATTTAAGAGGGATTTCGCCATGGATTTAGGTGTTGTTTTGCTAAGAAAGTAGAGAGATATCAGAGGGTTTGAAGTGGGTGATTGAAGAAAGAGAAGAGATACTGCGTTAGGGTTTGTGTGTGAAAAGAAGCGAATTTATATGGATTCAATTAAACGATACCGTTTTAAGGGGTTGTTGAAAATGTGGAGAAAACCGGAGGCCATATTATCTCATAGATGATGGTTTAGAGCTTTTTTTTTTTTTTTTTTTTTTGGGGGGGGGGGGGGGGGGGGGGGGGGGGGGGGTGGTGGGCGGGGTGGGCGCAACTGGTTTTCTATTCTAGGCTGGTGAGACATTTTTACCCTTATAGGACCAGTTTTCAACATTTAGTAGTTGAGGGGCAATTTTGGGTTTTGGAGTGATAATGACAAAGCAGAGTGGGTGCTTGTTAATGTGCATGCAGTTTTCCTTTGTAAAATACATTTAAAACCTGCAGTTTGGGAGTGGGAGCTAATTATAATATTAATTGAAAATACTTTTAAATGTATATAGTAGTTTTTCAGGTTAAATTAATTTTCGAGAGCCATCGAAATTCTAAAATTTTAATTATTCACATTGAAATTGACTTAGTTTTTTTATTTTAAACAATCATAATAAATAATAATTTAAAATGTACATTCTGAAAAACCTACTTTTTTTGCCCTAGACTAAATCCCGGAGTGATCTCTTCATCTAGGAGACCTCATTTAAAACTTCATGTATATATATAGTTAGGTTTAGGTTAAACTGCTTTTATTTATGTTTTATTTTATTTTTTTGAAAAAAAATTATTAACTTTAAATATCGTGTTATTATATATATTTGGAGAAAATCTTCAATTTTTTGTTACTGCTGGCTGTGAATAGAGAGAAAGTGTAGTTTTGACAATTATATGTATTCAGAAACTTTCTTAACAGGGCTAATTGTTTTTCAAACTTGTTTTTCTTGTGACGTTTGTATTGTATTTTCTTTATTTAATAGCTGTGGTAGCCAAAAATGGCCCAATGGCCCAACACGCCAAGGCCCAATCTCTACGAATCCTACCCAGGCCCATTGTGTTGGGTCGACCCAACACAGATGCCAGCAGAAGCTACCGTTGAAGATTTATTCAAAGATTTCAGTTACAAAAATATCTAGTAACTGCCACTCAAGAGAGGAAATCTCTCCAAAAATCACGTCCACTATCAAATGCTGATAGTGGACGTTGGAACCACAACACCTAGTATAAATAAAGGAGGTTCCTTCACAGAAAGCTCTCTGAATTCTCTCTCAACTAAAGCTAAGAATAGCGTGCTGAAACTTTGCTTCTATAAACATTCCGATCACCGAAAATTAACCATAGCCACCTTCATGATACATTGCTCAGCCCAAGCATACATAAGGCTGTAATCCAACCCCCACATTTCTATTTTTTTTTACATTATATTTCTGTTTAAAGTTCTTTTGCAGGTTCATCGAAGTTCAAATGACCGTATACCAACGACAATCGACATCGACCAATCAACTTCCAGTTTAGTTGCTTTGGGCCTGATACAACCCGACCCATTTGACGTACCAAGTCGTTCGACCACCTACAGTTTGGCGCCCACCGTGGGGCCCATTGTAACTACCTTCAAGTTCAAATCAATCTACTCCAACTACAACTGAACATGGCTGGAAGTGGATCCGCTCCAACCATCGAAAAGCAGATTGCTGCGTTAACCGCCCAGATGATCGCAAGCGCTAAGAGGCTACAAGCGCTTGAAGCAGAAAATACAGCAATCCGAGTGGCAAATGAAGAGTTGAGAACACTGGTCGACGGAGTGGTGCCTGATTCAGCAACATTGGAGCATCCAACATCGGAACCAAACGGCGAACCGTTTGTCAACTGACTTGCTCCAAGAGTACCAGGCAACCCCGTTGGACCCGAGACGAATCCGGTAGACCGTCAGAATCGACCAACACTTCAGACCGCAAGGGTTGATATCGACCTCAACGATATGCCTGCCCGGAACGATATGATGAATGAACAAGATCCAGCAATGGATCAACAACCAGACAACGTCCCTAAAACGACTATGTCTCTCTAGTCGACACCGGGATTGGTAAAACCCGGGCCCAACTTACATTTATCTGCTAATGTGGAATTCTCTCGCAAGTTTACAAAAATGGAGGCTCTCATCCAAAGAATCCCAGGAGTCCCAACTCCCATCAAGAAAAGTACAGCTAATAGCTTCGTCGACTCACCCTTCGTCGACGCAATTGCTCTCGTCGAGATGCCCAGGAAGTTCAACTTCCCAAACATAGAGCAGTATGAAGGGACGACCGATCTAGATGACCATATAGCACAATACAAGTAAAGGATGTTCACCGCTGCAATTCCACGCGACCTCAGAGAAGCGTGCATGTGCAAAGCCTTCGGATCTAGCCTCAATGGTCCTGCCCTACAGTGGTACACTAGCTTACCTAATAATTCCATTGATTCTTTTGCGTAGCTGACAGATATATTCGTGGAGCAATTTGCGAGCAGCTGCAAGCTGGAAAAATAGTCGGACGACCTCTACACTATAATGCAAAGAGCTGGCGAAAACTTGCGGGCCTACGTCGGACGTTTCAACAGAGAGAAAGTACAGATCCCGCATTGCAACCAAGCGACCGCCATCTACGCCTTCAGGAAAGGTCTCAGGTTTGATTCCGACCTATATAAAGAGCTTACTAAGTATCCAAGCAGGACAATGGAAGATGTGCTGGCAAAAGCATGGGCCCAAATCAAATGGGAAGAAGATGAGGCAACCTTTGTTGGAAAAGCTAACCGTAGCTATTATGGAGGTCGAAGAAACGATCGCATAAACAGGAGGTCTAACTATAGACGATCAGAACCATACCCGACGAGCGATAAAAAGAATACCCAGTCACGGCATGAGGGTTTTGGTGAGTGAATGTACACAAACGAAGTTAAATTGCTTAAAGCATACCTAGAGGGGGGTGAATAGGTTTTTACACCTTTTTTCAAACCCTTGAACAAACATTCGTTTGTCCCTCAAGGTAGCCTTACACACAACACAATAAGCCAAGGAAGACATACATAGACAATACGATGTTACAATCATAAAAGAAATGTCTAAGTATATCAACAAGTCATGTGAGGTAAAATAGAAAATAAACATAACAACAAAATAAGCTTGTATTTCATAAGATGTTCAATGTGTTACAAGAGTGATCAAAATGTCACTATACAAAGATTACAATATATAAAAGAATCAAAGATACAAATTGATCTAAAGAATGAATACACTAATCACACTATACAAAGACTTGGTTCACAATACATCACAAGTGAATATTATGAATCAAGACAATAAAATATACAATTAAAATATAAGAGAAGAGATAGAAAGAATTAACACAAGGGATTTTTTAACGTGGTAAAACCTCCAAGGAGGAAACATCCACGGGTTGAACTACAACCATTGGGTACTATATTATTGGAAAGTAAACATAGAACATTCACAAAGTGACCAATATTTAGCTCACCCAACCTAGTGAAGTCTAAGCCTACCCAACCCTATTGGAAAGTATGAAATCCCTCAATGATGCGGAACCACCATATATTGGACAACACACTCAACCAACATCGATGGTAGATTAGAAATTCCTCAAGAGTGCATACACCTCCCGTGTACCCCGCTCTATCGGACTCTATGTCTAACCATACGCCTAGGCCTACCAATACAATAGCCAACTCCCTATCCAAGGCACTCTTGCCTCTAGGGAGCCTCCCATGCATGACTATCCGAGTCCTCCCGACTCCAGCCATGACTCCTTGCTTACCTATCCGAGTCATCCCGACTCTAGGCAAGACTTCTTGCTTGGCTATCCGAGTCATCCCGACTCTAACCAAGACTTCATGCCTTTTACAAGGACTTCCTAGTGTGATCATGTGAATGCAAATGATGCAAACAATCAATACATCATAGAATATGTGATCAATACATTCTATGGCTCAAATAGACCTAAACATGTGAAAACACAATTAATCAAGTCTAGATGCAAAAATACATGAATAGAAACCTAAGCATGTGAAACACCTAACACATATACTCAAAGTCTCATTCACACACATAACACTTGAATCACAAAATGTTCATTAAGTACAAATTCAAGATGCTATCAATATACAATCAAAAGCTAGATATATGAGATTAAAATCAATCAATATACTAGACAAAAATATAGAGCAAGGTTTTGAGATTTACATCAATCAAAACCTATATTCTCTAAATCACATAAAATACACAAATCCTAGATTTCACTAATCAAAGGACCAAATCAAATCTCAAAGTCATTTTAACACAAAATCAATTCAATTAAGTATCAAACAACCTAAGATGCCATTCTAATCACAATACAACTCACAAACAAATGTAAAACCTAGAATCATAAAATCTAGTCAACATAAGTCCACAAATTGAGTTTCAATTAGAATGATAATCAAGCTACCTTTTCAAATAGCTTTTATAAAACAATAACATAGATATAGAAGAAGAAACCCCAAGCAAATGGAAGGTCAAATAACAAGAAATCCCAAAGTTGAGACTCAAACCTCGGATTCTGCAGCTGGTGCGAAATTCAGTGTCCAACCACTTGAAATCACAATCAATCAGCTACCAAATCACTTGGAGATGTTAGAGGACTCAAATACTAACACTCTCCAACTTGAATCACTCAAATCCGACTCCGGATGAGGAAGATATGGTGTTTTAAAGTTTGGAAAAATTGGAGAGAACTCTAGACGGGAAATCAGAATTTTTCTTCTTGAATTTTCAAATGGAAAGAAAGAGGGAAGAAATAGAAGGAGAGAGAAGGAGGAAACCGGCCAACCACGTGGTGCCACATCACCCCCTGGCCGTGGGGGGCGCGTGGCCCACACGGGAGCAGAGGCTGCTCCAGGCCGTGGGGCCCACGGCCTCAACCACGGCCAGCCCTTGTGGCCCACGGCCTGGGCTGTCCTCTCGCGCGCTCCCTCGGTTCGTCGGCCCGTATCTCGGGCGTCCAAACTCTGAATTCGAATCTGTTTTCGGATTACGAACCGTAACTGTCTCATGCACGATAAAAAATATACAACTTTGAAAAACGGTTGAGAAATCATCTCGGAAATCATCGATGAAGTCAACACAACGTAAGAGAACGTAAAGTGGCATAGTCAACACGTTTGGACTCGAAACCTTATGAATGAGTAACCGAAACGACCGGAACTCAATAAGGCATTGAATAAGAACATGTTCAAGTCCTAAACACAAAATACAGAAACATACAAACACAAATACACACACATATGCTAGTTTCCGGACATAGTCCTAGAAAATGCAAAACACAAAGTTTATTAACTAAATGTGAATGCATGAGCATATTTTGCCAAGTGTGTGAAAGTGAAATGTAAATGAAATAAAATCATGAAGGGACACACAAGAATGATATGTGTGAGTGTGTGCCTAGCCTTGTAAGAGATAAGAGGTCTTTGAATACCTTTGTAGACCGATAATGTCCGAAACTCTTAAAAGCCGGCAACTTGAACGAATAATGGTTGAGACGTCCTTCGTCTTCGAAATCCTTCATTTACTAACCACTAAATATTACAAGTAAAACACGTTTTGATATGGAATTAATGCCAACACTAATTATCAACCTAACAGTGAGAAAAGCTCCTACGGGCGTGGTACTCCGAGGTCGAGTCAACCAAAGGTGGAAGCACCAAAATACAACCTTAGCATCGAACCAGTCGACCTCGTTGCAGTAATGAAAGAAATGGGCAAAACCGTCAAGTGGCCGAGAAAGATGAACACACTTCCCAAACTTCGATGCGAGTTCCATGGTGATCACGGCCATCGCCTAGAAGACTGCATCGCCCTAAAATTCGAGGTTGCTGAGCTGCTGAAACAAGGACATCTACGGGAATTCCTAATAGACAAGGGTAAACAAACATACGCAAGACGCGATGACCAGAGGCAAACCGGTGCAGTAGACAGTCCTCAAGAACCTCCTAAACAAGATAGGGTGATCAATTGCATTTCAGGTGGATCTGAAGTCAGTGGCATAAGCTACTCAGCAGCCAAGAGGCATACACGACAAGTGTCAAACACAGAAATCTAGCCAAATCGGGAACATCCATCCAAAGTCGACGAAACTGTCACCTTTAGGTCGATAGATAAATCAGATTTGTTTTCTCCCCACCATGATGCTCTAGTTATTTCTTTACATATTGCTAATTGTTTAACTAAAACGCCTAATTGTTTAACTAAACGCATTTTAATCGATAATGGTAGTTCTTGCAACATTCTGTTTAACAGTGCTCTGAGAGAAATGCAGGTCGACGAGTCAAAGCTTAGTCGTCGAACGACCATGTTGACAGGGTTCAGTGGAGAACAAAAAAGTACACTTGGTGAGATCGTACTACCAGTCTACGCTGAAGGAGTCAACCTATACATAAATTTCCTTGTACTCGACTGCCAATCCCCTTACAACGCCATCCTTGGCAGGCCATGGATACACGAGTTAAAAGCAATCCCGTCGACGTACCATCAGATGATCAAATTCCCAACCAAATGGGGAGTCAAAGAGATTAAAAGGGAGCAAAGAGCCGCTAGGGAATGCTACCAAAATGCCACGAAAAAGAAGCGACAAGATTTATAGCAATTACAGGAAGCCAAAGCCGAGTCGACGCAAAACAGGCCCAATATGGAGGAACTCGACGAGGTGTCTATTGAACCAAATCATCCAGACCATAAAGTCTACATCGGATCCAGATTATCAGACGACATCCGAAAATAGTTAATCGAATTCTTGAAGGAGCATCGCAATAGCTTTGCCTGGTCGCACGAAGACATGGTCGGAATCGACCCAGAAGTAATGGTTCATCGACTACAAGTTGACCCAGATCATCAGCCAGTAAAACAAAACGAAGAAAATTCGCTCCTGAAAGGAACAAAGTGATCAACGAGGAGATACAAAAATTATTCGACATCGGTTCAGTGAGAGAAGTGAAATATCAAGATTGGTTCGCAAATGTCGTGGTAGTAAAGAAGAAAAACGGGAAATGGCGAGTCTACATCGACTTTACTGATCTCAACAAGGCATGTCCCAAGGATTCATTCCCACTTCCACACATCGATATGCTGGTCGACGCAACTGCAGGACATGAATTGTTGAGCTTCATGGACGCTTATTCCGGCTACAACCAGACTCTGATGCATCCTGACGACCAAGAGAAAACTACCTTCGTCACCGAAAAAAGTATTTTTTGTTACAAAGTAATGCCGTTTGGTTTAAAAAATGCAGGTGCTACATACCAGAGGCTAGTCAACAAAATGTTCGCCAAGATGCTTTGATCGACGATGGAAGTCTACATCGACGACATGTTGGTCAAATCTCTAGTCGCCCAGCAACACATCGATCATCTGAGACAGTCGTTCGATGTACTCGACTAATACGGTATGAAACTTAACCCCACAAAATGCTTTTATGGTGTGTCTTCAGGGAAGTTTCTAGGCTATCTAGTCACCCAAAGAGGTGTCGAAGCTAATCCAGATCAAATACGGTCGATCGAGAATATCGAGTCACCTAAATGCATCAAAAACGTACAGAAGCTAACCGGTCAAGTAGCAGCGCTGAACCGATTCATATCAAAGTCGTCTGAAAGATGCCTTCCATTCTTTAACACTCTCAGGAAAAACAAAACGTTCGAATGGAACAACGACTGCGAGAAAGCATTGTAGGATTTGAAAACCTATTTGAAGTCACCCCCATTGCTATCGAAGACGAAGGACAACGAAACACTATTCGTATATCTGGCTGTATCTGACACAGCAGTAAGTGCAGTCCTAGTCAGAGAAGAAGACAACAATCAGCACCCAGTCTACTATGTAAGCAAGACTATACTCGATGCCGAGACCAGATACAGTCGACTGGAATAGCTTGCACTAGCTCTTGTGGTGGCGGCGGCTTGTAAACTCAGACCCTACTTCCAATGCCACTCAATTAAGGTATTAACTACTTACCCCCTCAAAAATATACTTCACAAACCAGAACTTTCAGGTCAACTGACGAAATGGGCAGTAGAACTCAACGAGTACGACATCAGCTTCCACCCAAGATCGGCAATGAAATCACAGGTACTAGCTGACTTTATTGCAGACTTTACCCCTTGTGAGAATGTGCAGGCTGAACAAGAACTGATAGCACTCACAGACAAGTCGCCCACCGGAAAATGGACTTGATCGGTTGACGGGTCTAGCAACATCAAAGGAAGCGGGTTAGGATTGGTACTCAAATCCCCCCAAGGGGACATATTGGAGTATTCGATCCACTGTGGCTTTCGCGCGACAAATAACGAAGCAGAATACGAAGCCCTGATCGCCGGGCTCGACCTTGCAAAAAACCTAGACGTGAAAAGCATCAAAGTACTAAGCGACTCCCAATTAATCGTTCGACAGATGAATGACACGTATGAGGCAAGGGATCTGAGGATGTCGGCTTACCTGACCAAATCCAAACAGCTTCAATCGACCTTCGACGAGTTTTCAATCGAGCAAATACCTAGATCCGAAAATACACGAGCAGACGCACTGGCAAGCCTTGGGTCGACGACAACAAATGGTTCAAAGTTCGTTCCTATAGTCCATCTCATGTCTCCATCAATTTAAGAAACGGAAATATTGGCACCCGTCGACGACGGAAGAAGCTGGATAGAGCCAATCTTTAATTACCTCCAGGCTGACATTCTACCAGACGACAGGGCGGAAGCAAGGAAAATCAAGGCAAAAGCAGCAAAATTCTGCATCTTATACGGTAAATTCTACAAAAAGTCGTTTACCGGACCCTACTTGAGATGCGTCACCAAACGAGAGGCGTACGACGTCCTGAAAAGTCTACATTACGAAGAATGCGAAAACCATTCTAGCGCCCGTAGTTTGTCAAACAGAGCCATCACGGCAGGATACTACTGGCCGACCATGCGGACCGATTCTCAAAATCACGTGAAGTCGTGCGACAAGTGCCAACGATTTGCACCAATATCACATCTCCCCCAGGTATGTTGAATTCAATTTCGGCCCCTTGGTCTTTTATGAAATAGGGGATGGACATTGTAGGTAAGCTTCCTACGACTTCAAGAATTTCTACGACAAGTACGGAATCAAGCTAACTTTCTCGACTCCACGATATCCTCAAGCAAATGGACAAGCAGAGTAGACCAATAAGAAAATTGTCAACACGTTGAAAAAACGACTGGAAGCTGAAAAAAGCGAGTGGGCAGAAAAACTTCTGAAAATCTTGTGGTCGTATAGAACAACCCCACGACGGTTGACATGAGAAACTCCTTTTTCACTTGTCTATGGCTCAGAGGCAGTCATCCCAATAGAGATCAGGCTGTCGATCGCTCGTAGAGAAAATCCAGATGAAGAACAAAACAACTTGGAGCTCAGTTTCGAGCTTGACCACCTTGACGAACGTCGAGATCGCGCTGCTCTAAGAATCCAGTCGTACCATCAACAAGTCGCTCGACACTATAATAAGAAAGTGAAGACTAGAGTCTTCAAACTCCACGACTGGGTACTGCGACGAGTCTTCCCAAACACAAGAGAAGAAGGCGTTGGAAAGTTGGGACCAACATGGGAAGGACCATATCAAATAACAGATGTCATCGGACGGGGAGCTTACAAGCTTAGAGGGCTCGATGGTCGAGAACTACACAACAGCTGGAATGCTCTACATCTAAAACAGTACCATTTCTAAACTTAGTTTTAAATTCTTTCATTCTTTTATTTCATCGACACATTGTTACTAATCGACCCCAGAAGAGCAATGATAACAACTTAGTGTAACTAAGTGCAAAACTGAGCTCACAAACATTTTTTATCAACTTACAAAGCTGTCGACTTCGACAAGCAAACTTTCTATTTCAGATATAAAGTTTCGACGACCGCAAACTTATCGACGTCGACGTCAAACTCCCAATATCCTCATTCAACAATCGCATATTAAGAGTGGGGGAATAACACTGGGGGACAGGCAGGCGACGACTTAGACAAATACAACGCATGTACGCGAAAATTTCATGTAAAAAGGTCCTATTGACCATCAAACGCATGTATGCGACAATTTTGTATAAAAAGGTCCTGTCGACCATCAAACGCATGTACGCGACAATTTTATGTAAAAAGGTCCTATCGACCATCAAACGCATTTATGCGAATTTTTTATGTAAAGAGGTCTTGTCGACCATATACAACGCATTTACACGAATTTTTCTAAAGACAATGAAAAATATCTTGTCGACCATTTCTCACTTGTACGCAAAATTTTAAAAGTCTTAGCGACCCTTTGCGAATATTACAGTCACTTACAATCAAAGCGATTCATAAATAGAAGTCCACGACATTCAATAAACGCGTGTAAGCAATTTCCATACGACATTCGACATCATTCGACTTACGAATGAGCATGAGTTTACAGGCTTATTTCATTCAAATTAAAAATTTTAATGTCGTTTGACCTACGAATGAACATAAGTTTACAGGCTTATCTCGTTCAAACTATAAATTGTGTAAACCCCATTATTTGATGGTCGTTCTATTTTCACAATATCAAATCAATATAAATAAACAAATGGTCGATTCAAATAAATAAATATTCATTAACAGTAAGCAAATATAGGTCGTATCGACCAAATCATCCAACATTACAAAAACAAAATGAGGTTTTAAACAGCATCATTGGGAGGTGGATCGACACCAGCAGCAGCATTCCCATCAACATCGTCAGGGCGTTCGTCATTCCCGAGGCTCTTATCAACATCCTCAGCATCTTCTCCGGCGCCCGCCCCTCCAAGAGATTCCTCACGTTTCAAACACTCCATCTCCTCATAGGTGTCAAAATCTTCTCTCATCTCTTGAGGATCCCATTGGGCGCCCGACAAGTATTCCTTAAAGAGCTCTACCCTAGCCTTACATACGGCTTCTACCGCTATCGACAGCACCCGTTCTTTTAGAGCCTCGACAGTTTGCGCCTGTTGATCAGCTGCTTCTTTAAACTTCGTCACCTCAGCCTGGTGTCGATCCCTCTCATTTTTCAACTCCTCCTCCAAAGCCATTTTTTGTCGCTCCACCACATCCTTCTCCTTGGTAAGCTTAGTGTTGTCTGCTTTAAGAGCGTCGCCCGCCTTGCGAAGCGCCACACTCTTGTCGTTGACAGCCTTATACCGACCATGCAGATATAATGTCACTTGGTAGGCCTACACAAAGGAAATATCAAGTCAATGAAAGATACTACCAATACATCAAATAATATTACCAATAAAAATAGAATAAAAATCTTTCTACCTGAAAATTCGATAGGAGCGGCGTATCGAAGACTTCCTCCATCTTAACGTTCTTTAGATACAAGTCATCGTCGACTAGGGTGAAGTCGTCCGACTTTTTTAAAAATCCTGATGGATCCTTGAATGATGAGAGCCCAGAAGCGAGGAGCTTCAACGGGGAATCAAGCTCAAAAGCAGCTTCAGCAGACTTATCTTTCGAACTGGTCACTACTTTCTTTTATCGGTCGACAGCAAAAGTCCTTTTTTACCTCTTTTTCAACGGACTCCTCTCCGGCGACGACTCCAAAACTTGATCTGTTACTGCAGAAGCACCTTCCGTCGATTTCCCAGCAGCTTGTTTCCTTTTTACCTGCACTGCTGCCCGCTTCTTGGCGAGTTCTTCTCTGTAACGCCTCAGAGTCTCAACTTTCTCAGGAACATTGATTTCTGCGCTCACCATCGAAGTCATCGCGAAACGACGTTCAACATTAGTTAGAGGCGGTAAAAAACTCAAGTTGTACTGAAGAATCTCAAAACTCCTCCTAATCCATATGTACGGTAGGAAATCCTTCACGTGAGGATAGGGTGCGCGCGATCTATTCAACGTCGACCACCTCCACAGTCGACTAGGCCTAAAATTACCTTCCGTAAGCAAACTACTAACACTCCTTTGGTTTGCAGGGATTTCTAATAAAATCCCAGTACGCTCAGGTGCAACGTCGCACGACGGTGCTTTAGCCGCCCCTTTAATTTCTGCAAAGTCAATTAAGCGTTCAAACAAGTGACTCATGTAAACAATGCACATAATAACGACAGTCCAATCGACAATTTACAAAACTTACCATATCGATTCCAGACCCGTCGATATTGATATTCCTCTTCCCCTATCCTCCATGGGCCATCGACTGGGGGCCTCTTTACGAAAAAGAATATGTCTTTCCAAAGACGATCATTCGACTTAGTGTCGATGATGAGTTCTTTCTTTTTATCTCGAGGCACTAACGAGTAACGACCAGATTCGTTTAAGTGCTCTTTTAGGTAATAATTATGAAGGAGACACCCCAATCCAAATTGTACCTTATGCCTCTCGCTTAATATTCCTAGGCCCAACTGTATTCTCCAGGTGTTTGGCATCAATTGACCGGGGGCAAGGTCGTAGTATACCAACATTCGTCGAACGAGTTGAGGGACAGGAAATCTAAAACCTAAACGGAGGGTGTACTCATAAAAACACGTCCACCCCGGTACATCCCAATCATCACGTTCATGTTCCCTCGGCGCACGTAACTCGACGTCGTCAGGAATACCATAAATCGTCCGTATGTCAGGCAACATATCCTCCGTAATCACGCTAGCCGGACTGTCATTCAATGTACCTAGAGGACGACCAGATGTCGATGCCTCAGGAACTTCAACATATTCCGGGTGTTTGACAGTCGACGCGATAGCATACACAACACCCTGCTCTAGCATACCCCTCCATTTATAAAGGCAGTCGTCGACGAATCCTCAACTGTGACCCGTCTATCAACATTACGCGTCCTACTATCGACTCCTCCATCATCGTCACTAGGAGTCCAGCTAATATTCAAGTCTGAGACTGTGTTGTCGCTCGACATCGTATCTCCAAAATCTGACAGATGCAAAAAATGCACAAGTCAGATAAAAACTAAACGCTACAATCACAACATAAGGATTCTCGATCAACACCTAAGGTTTTCTAACATGAAGAGTTTTCCTCGAAATACAAGTTAAACCCTAAGAAAGGAGTCTACCCATTGTCGAGCATCTTTTCGAATCTAAACAACCCTAAGAAAGGAGTCTACCCATTGTCGAGCATCTTTTCAAATCTAAACAACTACTCTCATCGCAACGACATATACGCAAAAATAGAAACAACACTTTGCAAGTAAAACCAACTTGACATAGATCAAAACATCAGAATCTAGCAAAACCAGTGAAGAACATGCATTCTCAGGTAAACAAAAGAAAACCTCAGGTAAACATAATATATATATATATATATATCTACTTCTACTTCCTAACAGATTTGTGAGTTTGTTTTATGCACAAAAACGAAAAGAATAAAATGGTAATGGAAAATTTTACCAACCTGAAAGGTTTTCAAGAAAGGATCGTGAAGCAATCCTACGAGATGGGTAGTACCAGCGCTTCACAGTTTCAAAGTCTCAACGAAGAAGTTGAAGAGTTGCTCGGTGAAGAGTTGAAGAGTTGAAAGAACTTAGAACTTCCAAGTTATGCAAAATGGTTATCAAATAATGGAACAGTTTGGTTTTTATAAAACCAAATAACCCTAGTTGCCATGTGTCGACGCCCCTTCAACTGCCGGTTAACCCAAGCAAACCACACCGGTTAACCCAGGTAAACTATCCAGTTTAAATTTTAAAATTTTTACTTCGATAATCGCGTTAGAATTAAATGCACCTGATGTCAGCATGGAACTCCGTGCCGCTATAATCCTATCGATTGGACTTCCACATATCGTGATTGGACATCTTGTAAGCGACAGGTTCCCTTGATACCTGAGATCAGTCGATCGACTATTAATGGCGAGTAAGGTGCATGGTTTATCGACTTGATTCGACGGCATGCCCTCGACGAAGTCGACAGTCGACTCAATAAAAATCACTCTCTAATTCCTTGAGTCAATCTTTAGAGAGTGGGGGACAAACTGTGGTAGCCAAAAATGGCCCAATGGCCCAACACGCCAAGGCCCAATCTCTACGAATCCTACCCAGGCCCATTGTGTTGGGTCGACCCAACACAGATACCAGCAGAAGCTACCGTTGAAGATTTATTCAAAGATTTCAGTTACATAAATATCTAGTAACTGCCACTCAAGAGAGGAAATCTCTCCAAAAATCACGCCCACTATCAAGTGCTGATAGTGGACGTTGGAACCACAGCACCTAGTATAAATAAAGGAGGTTCCTTCACAGAAAGCTCTCTGAATTCTCTCTCAACTAAAGCTAAGAATAGCTGAAACTTTGCTTCTATAAACATTCCGATCACCGGAAATTAACCATAGCCACCTTCATGATACATTGCTCAGCCCAAGCATACATAAGGCTGTAATCCAACCCCCACCTTTCTATTTTTTTTTTACATTATATTTCTGTTTAAAGTTCTTTTGCAGGTTCATCGAAGTTTAAACGACCATATACCAACGACAGTCGACATCGACCAATCAACTTCCAGTTTAGTTGCTTTTGGCCTGATACAACCCGACCCATTTGACGTACCAAGTCGTTCGACCACCTACAATAACTTCTTAACACTATCTAATGTGTTTTTTATTTACAGTTAAAACATGTGTTGTTAGCTTTGGAGGAAATTGTAAACACTATACGAGGTAAGTTATCTATGCCACTATACTTTTACTATTTTTTGTAACTAAATTCAGAATATGTCGTTTTCTTCTATGTGATTTTTTTATATAAAAAAATATTAATATTAAGTTACGTTTTTGTTGTTCATATGTTTTATTTTATAATTATCTTTATTTGTTAGTCCTATTTGAATTTAGGTTGTTTCATATAATGGAACAAAAAAGTCAGACAACAGGAGCAAAAAAAGGTCCCAAAAAGAGATGGTACTCAAATTTTCTTGAAGATGAAAAACAAGAAATCAATAAGAGACGACGTGAGGCAAAAAAAAAAAAAAAAAAAAAAACATTAGAAAAACAAACAGAACAACAAATAGGTTTGTTTCGAAAAAACTTATAATGGTTACATTGATAATAGTAATTCCATAAAATTGATAATTATTGAATATCATTAATCTTAAATGGCTCAACTGAATATTTTAGGAACATCATGTCATCGACTCGAACCACAATCATCAATTGATAAAAATAAAGAATCTCACATCTTAAGTACTTTCGAAATCGGTAAGAAAATTATTTCATTTTAGTAAATTGAAATTTTTATTTATTTTATAACAATAAAAATTGACACACCTACTGATTTCTTTTTAGGATCCACATTAATCGAACCAAGAAATTGTGTTGTACAACATAAGACACGTTTACATGTGCTAAGAAGAAAAAATATAACAATATCTATTCTAGATGACATTGCTTATGAGCCACATATACTGCCAATAGAACTCTCATGTAAACACTGCCATGCAAAATGATTTTATAGAGAATCTAAAGGTTTTTGTTGTGCTGATGGAGACATTTCAATAATATCAAATGATGCACCTCAGAGCCTTTTTGATCTCTTTACTTCTAGCTCAAATGAATCTCTAGAGTTTCGCAAATACACTCGCACTTATAATACCACTTTTGCATTCACTTCTTTTGGAGTGAAGTATGATAAGAACTTGTGTAAAAGGAATAAAGGCATATATACATTTCGTGTGCAAGGACAAGTTTATCATTTTATCAACGAAATGTTACCATCAAACAATGAACCATCGTACTTACAACTCTATTTCTATGACACAAAGCATGAATTGGAACATCGAATGCAAAGTTCAACAAAGATGGGTTTGCTTACTCTATAGAAAATAATTGATATACTACATATAAATCCATATTGTCGTTTCTTTAGAAACCTTAGAGGTGTCTCTGATCTAAATAACTATAAAATTCTTATTCGATCAGATGTTGAGCTTGATCAAAGACTTTACAATTCTCCATCAGTTTCTCAAGTTGCAGCTGTGTGGGTCGATGATGAGCCCTCAAGTGAACGTAAGAGTCGCGACATTGTCGTTTATGGTCATGCAAGTTTTTCACACAAAATAGAATATTATTTTGGTTGTTATGACCCTTTACAATATCCTTTGTTGTTTCCTCGTGGTGAAAGTGGTTGGCATCGAGGAATTTAAAGAGTTCGAAAAAAAAAACAATAGAACTCATTGCCCTGATGAAAGCTTAAATGCTCTTGATCGAATAGCCTCTCCAACAGAACTCTTAGAAAATGAAAGTAAAAAAAAACAAAGAAAAAATAAAGTTTCATGTCGAGAGTATTGTTGTTATAAATTGCAAATTAGACCTACATAAACATCAGTATTGTTGCATGCAGGACGACTGCTGCAACAATATGTTGTTGATATGTATGTCAAACTTGAAACATCTAGATTAGATTATTTTAGAAATCAACAAGATGTTATTCGTGTTGAACTTTATCAAGGAATTATCAATAGTATTGAAGTAGGTAAAGATCGAGGATTTAGAGTTGGTCGTCAAGTTATTTTGCCATCATCTTTAATTGGAGGGCCTAGAGATATGAAAAAGAAATATATGGATGCAATGGCATTGGTTCAACGATTTGGAAAACCAAACATTTTTCTTACAATGACATGTAACCCTAATTGGCTTGAACTAAAGCAAGAATTAGGGGTGAATGACGAGGTACAAAATAGGCCTGATTTAATTACACGTGTTACGTGTATTTAAGGCGAAGTTAGAAGAGTTGAAACATGATTTATTCAAAAAAGCGATTTTCAGGGTAGTAGTTGCGTACGTATACGTGGTTGAATTTCAGAAAAGAGGTTTACCTCATGCTCATTTTTTGATAATTCTTAAATCAAATGCCAAAATCCATGCACCTGAAAGTTTTGATAGATTTGTTTCAGCTGAAATCCCAGATAAAAATGGAAATGAGTATTTGTACAGAATAGTAATTAAACATATGATACACGGCCCTTATAGCAATTTAAATCCAACTAATGTTTGTATGACAAAACAAGGAAATTGTAGAAACCATTATCCTCAAACATTCTCCTCCACAACAACCTATGGAAAAAATTCGTATCCCTAATATAGGCGTCATGATGATGGAAAAAAGATAGTAGTAAGAGGAGCAACTTTAGATAATCGTTGGGTTGTCCCATACAATTCATATTTGGTAGCAAAATTTGATTGTCATATCAACGTTGAAATATGTTCTACTATAAAGGCAATAAAATATTTATATAAATATATATATATAAAGGTCATGATCGTATAGCCTTTAACTTAAGTGTTACTAATGAACATAACCAAGTTGATGAAATAGACAACTTCCAATCTGCAAGATGGATTTCTCCTCTAGAGGCCATGTGGAGAATCTATGGTTTTATTCTAAATGAAATACATCCAGCTGTGTATTCATTGCAATTACATCTTAAAGATATACAATCAGTTACCTTTAAAAAAATCAGATACACTTTCAAATGTACTAAGATCAGACTTATCATCTAGGACTATGTTAACTGAATTTTTCAGATTAAACAAGTTCAATAACCAAGCTCAAACATTATTATATAAAAACATTCCTTAACATTTCGTTTGGGATCAAAAAATAAAGTTTGGACAGCAAGAAAGAAAGGTAATGTGATTGGTAGAATTGTGATTGCACACCCAATATAAGGTGAAAGATATTATTTAAGATTGTTACTGAATCACATCAAGGGTGTAACATCATTTGATGATTTGAAAATTTTCAATGATGTAAAGGTTGGATCATTTCGCGAGTCAGCTCGCTTGTATGGACTATTAGATTCAGATAATACCTTAGAAGAATGTTTACAATAGGCTAGCGTATACCAAATGCCTTATACTCTTCGATGGTTGTTTGCCACTCTCTTGGTCTATTGTAGACATACTAATCCTAGAAACCTATGGGAGAAATATGAGGTTTCAATGTCTGAAGATTATCATCGTTCTGGTTTAAATTTTTCCGATGCACGACTAAAAGTGTTAGAGCATATTCGCTTTGTTGTTGAATCAATGGGCAATAACATCAACAATTATCACTTAGTTGATTATGACATTATATTAAACGAGTATGAACGATGCATAAAGGAAATAAATGATGAATTAGGTATAACTGTTTCTGAATCTGATCTTTCCTTGAAATTATCATTGACCTTTAAACAAAAGTGTGCATACAATAGAATATTAGAGAAAGTTTTCATGCAACAATCATCATCTTTTTTTATTGATGGGCCAGGAGGAACTGGAAAAACATATTTATATAAAGCTATTCTTGCAACACTTAGATCTAAAGGTATGATTGATCTTGCTATAGCATCATCTGGTGTAGCTGAATCTGTGTTACTTGGAGGTCGAACAGCACAATCTAGATTTAAGATTCCTCTTAGTGTTGAAAAAAAGATGGCATGTAGTGTTAGTAAGCAATCTGGTTTGGCAAAATTGTTACAAAGTTAATAATTTGGGATGAAGCACCTATGTCTCATCGACTAGCAATAGAAGCCTTAGATAGAATATTACAAGATATCAATGATTCTAAGCAACTTTTTGGTGGTAAAGTCGTTGTTTTTGGTGGTGATTTCATACAAGTTTTGCCAGTTATTCAAAAAGCCAGGAAAGAAGAAATGATTGATGCCAGTATTGTCAAATCATAATTATGGCCGCTACTTACAAAAATTTCATTAACTGAAAATATGTGCGCTAGATTTGACCCACAGTTCAGTGAATTTTTATTACGCGTTGGTGATGGAAAAGAACTGACCACTGATGCTGAAAAAATAGCTTCTATGGTTATTCCGTATAAAAAAGATAATATATCGTTAAAAGCTTTAATGGATGTTGTATTTCCAAATTTAAATGATTACTTTGAAAACATAGATACAATGACTAACCAAGCAATCTTAACTCCAAAAAATTATTATGTTAATGATATCAATAGCCTACTAATTGAACAATTTCCTAGTGATGCTATCACATATTACAGCTTTGATGAAACTATAGATAAAAATGAACAAGCCATTCAAGAAGACTTTTTAAATAGTTTCACACTAAGTGTATTTCCTCCTCATCAATTAGTGCTTAAAGAAAATGGTCCGATAATATTACTAAGAAATATTAATCCTTCTGAAGAATTATGTAATGGTACAAGATTAATTTGTTGTAGATTTAACCCAAACTTAATTGACACACAAATAGTCAGTGGTCATTATCAAGGAAAAAGAGTTTTTTTACCAAGAATCATTTATTCCTATTGAAGGCGAAAAAAATGGATTCCCGTTCAAAAGAACTCAATTTCCTATAAGACTAAGTTTTGCTATGACAATAAACAAAGCTCAAAGTCAAACTTTAGACTACATCGGAATATATTTACCTAAACTCGTATTCTCCCATGGTCAACTATATGTCGCTTTATCTAGAGCAAAAACATCGCAACCTATCAAAATGTTGATACGACCTACTCATAATGATCTACTTGACTACAAAAACACTAAAAACATTGTTTACCATGATCTATTAAACTTAAGTAGATCACATCAAATGAATAATACGTAGTTGAATGTGCATAAATGTTTAGCATTCTCTTCTCAATTGAGGCCACCTCTTTTCAATTAGTACTACTTATTTGATCCATTTTTACCTTTTTCAACAAGTTTATGCTATTTAAATTTTTTATTATAATATATTTTTTTTATATTGTCTCTACATAGGTATTAAATATGTCCACTCAAATAAAGCTCATACAAGACATACGTCCTACAACCAAAAAATGAACAGCAACAGTGTTAGTAGCCGAAAAGAGTATGCCAAGAAATGCGCGACAAAACTCTTCCAGATATCAGCATCTCATATTGGTAGATACCCAGGTATGTCGCACATATTTGATAATTTATTGCTCCTTTATTAGCATATACTGTATATAGCTAATAACCACCAATACTAAATAGTCACTTTAGCATTTACTTTCTTGCAAAATGATTAAAATACACCGCTTCTTATCCTACGCTCCCATTCTTATATAAATAAAATTGACCCACTAAAATTTCTCTGTTTTCGTATTTGAATTTCTCTCGATATTTGTATATACATTAGATTTCCCTCAAAGACATCCAAGTTCTACAAAAAGATAAAGTTTTCTCATCTGGGTTTGATTAATTATCATATAAATTGTATCAAAATTTCGAAAGTTGAGATTTTTTTTTTTTTTTTTTGTGGGTTTTTGTGAATTGATTGAATTTGTTTGTTTTATTTCTTTAATTTTGGTGATTAAGAGTGTAAGATGTAAAAAATTTGATTAAAACATAATCAACATGTATAGGCACAAAATTAATCCAAATATCAACCTAAACGTGTTTCTATATCATGATTAATCAAACCCTAAATACATATTACTAACCCATGTCAATTCAAGAGAAAATGGAGATAAGATAATGCGGAAGCGTACCTGAATCCATTGTCGGAGATTGGTGGATGGGTTGTGATCTTCCAAATTATCACGATCTTTAGGAACCCTAAATTGTTCTCTCTTTATCTGTTGATGGGGATGCAGACAAGAAAAGTATCGTGTAATTCGGGGACCATAACCCTAATATATAATAATGAGATTATTATAGGTTTTGCTATTTCTAATTTGGCCCCTCATCAAATTAGATATAGCACTCTGGTATCTACACATTAATTCCATGACAATTATACCCTCAAGCCTTAAAACTTTAAATCTTAATTAGATCACTATAATTTAGGCTTAACCAAAAGATAGCACAACACATTTAATATTTACATGTGTGGCCCCACATGTTGGAATTTTCCAACATAAGAGAATGTGGGTGCTGAAATTTTTGTGTTTTTTGTGATTTTGGAGGTTTTTTTTTTTTTTTTTTGTCATGTTCTATTAGTTTTTAGTTAATTTTATTGCTTTTGTTCTGTTAGTTGACTTTGGCTTTCATTTCATTTTTTGCTATTAGTGATTGAAATGAATTAATTTTTTGTAGGGTTTTCTTACTTTGAATTGTTTTTGGTTTATTGAGTTGAAGATTTTGGAATTGTAATGTGTATGAAGAGAAAAAATTTCAATCAGTACTTTGCTTGCTTAAAATTACTTCTGGGGGTGTCGTGGGTAGTTGGGAATCCAAAGAAAATGACTTGCACATACAAAATGTGTACATAGACACACTGTGTGTGCAGCATCAACGTATTCAACTGGTGCTTGTTTGTTTCCAAAAAATTGTGCACACTTTGAAAAGTAGTAGCCTATCAGAAAAATAATGTTCACACAGAGTGGAATAAATAACAACTTTTGATGCCCACTAATATAAAATCAAAATTGAAATCCTTGTTCACACTGTGAAATCTATCTGATCATAATTTTCACTGGTTTAGGTTAGAAATATTGGATTCTGTTTTTTTTTTTTTTTTTTCTTTTCAAAATGTGTTTATAGAATAGGGTTTTCATGATTTCCATTGGATTTTTTTTGCTTTACTTGAATATGTATTTTAATATCATTTTCATCTTTTTTCAGGGAACAAGAATTCAAGTTACCATCTTTGACAAAAACATACGTGCATTTGAGGACACATTAACAATATTCAAGAAGTATCACATCACAAATGCAAATGTTAGACCTATCTTGCCAGATCATAGAGTTGTGAATAATGAATATCAATGGATCATTGACGGCGGAACAACAGTTGAAGAAATTGAAAAAGAGGATATTGCAGGCACTTCAAAAAACACACCAGAATTCTCTTTTGTCCTTTTCAGCCGTTTAGACAATTACATTGATAGTTTTGATCAAGTTGGTAAGATACTAACATACCTATTCATTCTTATATTAATCAATTTTCACTAATTCTAATTTCTTAACATTTATATTCACTATTTTTCAGATATCATTGTACTTGCAATAGATGTACAACCAGTAAGATGCATACAGACATCTTTCAGTACAGGCTCCATTCAAGAAGTAACCCTTGTCAATGAAGAGTAAGTGTAGAAAATCAAAATTGATGCACTCTTTAGTGAATATTATTTGAACTAATCTTTTTCTTGATAAATAATAAAATCATATAAGCCTCATTTTCAGAAAGCAACCGCTCCTCTTAACTTTATGGGACAAATTCATTGACAATGAAGGCGATGCCATCTTAAATCATATTGCAACAAAGCATGTCATAGTCGCAATGCGTTTAAAAGTTGTCTCATATAACAGTAAGTTATAACTTATAACTATAACCATTAAATCATTCTAATATTTTTAAACTCATCCTTAATAACAATTTATTTTCTTATAGATTTGTCATTACGTACAAAAGCATCAACTTGTATCATGATAGATCCTGATATGCCTGAAACATACGCTTTACGTACTTGGTAAACTCTTTAACTAAATAATTATCCCCTACATGATTATTGATTCTTTTTAATCTAACTCTTTCCCTAAACTTATTTATCTATTATATAGGCGAGATGAAAACAAACTCTACCTTGAATCCACTCTTACTGAAAAGGAATGTCTTACTTCTTCACAAGCCTCAACAATTCCCATAAATCAGCCAACTGTTCTGATCAGTACTCTGCAAATTTCAGCTGAAATGGTATTACTTTATTTTCACATCTATCTATTTCTTTTTCGGTTCATTCCATAGAATAGCCACTTTAGTTTTCCAAAAAAAAATTTTAATAAAGTTTCAAACATAACAACAAATATTATTCTGCACCTTTCAGAAATTGAACCACTGGATCAAAGCACAAATTCTTCTGAGTGATCTAGATCAAACATTTTGGTATATGACTTGTGAAAAATGTTACAAAAAAACAGGTGTTGACTTTAATACATCTTTTTACTGTCGTCAATGCAAAAGCCAAAATGTCAAAGCCATCCTAAGGTATATATAATATCTTAATTTTATAGTAAATATACAATCTATTAAATTTATGTCGAATAGCACCAAAAAATGAATATGAAGAGTTTAGCCAAAGCATTCTTGGTATTGAATACTGATACGTTAAAAGTTAAATTTATGTTCTCTTCTACAAGTTTGTAGATTTGATAAATAGCTCCGTATGCTTTATAGAAAACTTGGAAACAAATAGTTTCTATGTTGTAACTCATCTCTCTACTTACCATGCTTGGTGGTTACTGAAGGAAAGTTTTTGTTTCTGACAAAGATTTTGGATTTTGTTCTTTTCTAATTTATTTGTAAATCATTTGTTAAGTATCTTATTGATAGTGCCTCTTTTTTGGTTTTTAGACCAATTAGAGTAATATGGAAAAAAATGGTCTATTGTGATTTTATTTTTATTTTTTATTACTGTAAGCTCACGTGAAAACTAATATACATGATGTTGTCTGAAGATACTTTGTCAATTATTCTCTATTTAGAGTAGTATTTGTATCAAGAAGAATATGGATTTACCTTCACTAGATTATTTCTCTATCGTTTATTATTTTTAATTGATTATTTACATAGTGCATATATATCTCACAGATGTTGTGTACAAGTTCATCTCACTGATTCATCTGGAGTTATACCCGCAACTATATTTGGAGATGACGCAGAATTTTTTTTAGGTTGCTCTTCAAAACAACTAATGGAAAACAGTACAGAGGTATGTTGCACTGCAAATACAATCTCTAATACACAGTTATAAATTTTTATTTTATATTATTAATATTTCTTTTTTATTAGGATGGATGGGTTGATATCGAAAGTTTAGTAAACATTTCCAACTCTAAAGAATACATCATTCGCATCAAAAGTTGGAAGCAGAAATATGCTGGAGAAGAAAAGGTTAAACACAACGTCATTCAACTTTTTGACAGTTCCGAAATAAACTAAGTTTATATCAATCCTATTGTAAATATCTCTAAACTAAATCCTACATATTTTGTTGTAAATATCGCTAAAGCATAGTTCAACATAGTTCGACATGCTGAAAACAGGTACCCGTACATCTAATGTTGTATATTTTTGTTTGTAAATACTTTTAAAGCCTAAGTGGTAATGTTGAACTCCAAGTTCAGTTGTAAGATTAGAATCAATATTACGGATTTGGGATTTGGCACGTGCATTGCACGTGCCCACCCCACTAGTAATTAATAAAAGCATCCAACCTAAAGGCATTTTTGACCGTCCTTCACTAACAAGCTAAGCCAGACTGTCCTTGATAAAATAGCAAGAAATACAGTATAAATATTCAGCCAATATATATATATATATATACTGTATATTCAGCCAAAATATATATATATATATATATATATATATTGCTGAATATTTATACTGTATTTCTTGCTCTCTCTCTCTCTCTCTCTCTCTCTCTCTCTCTCTCTCTCTCTCTCTCTCTCTCTCTCTCTATATATATATATATATATATATGCAAAGGGGGGCCGTTATGCCAATGAAAATTCAATAAAATACTCATTTTGTGCCTATTATGACTAAAGGTGGTAATTGGGGCTCGACCTGGTGTGCCCGGCCCGTTAAGACCTGTCAAGAAGGCGGGTTGTGCCTAGTATGGCACGCTACTGTAGCGTGTCTGGGCTGTCACAACACGAAGGCACGTGCCGTGCTAGGCCGAGGGTGTCGGCCTGCTATGCCGGCATGGCGGGCTAACCATTGGCCCACTAGAATTTTTTTTTTAAAAAAACTTGAATTGGGGCCAGCCCGTTAGGCTAGTCCAGCGTGCCGTGCCACCCGTTTCCTTAACAGGCCGTACCTGGCATGACACACTAAGGTGTCAGGGGTTTGACAAGACGAGCCTTAGGGGGCCGTGACGGCACGTTTTTACGGCTTTAATTATGATATGTTGCATATTTGAAGGAAGATGATAATTGCAATTGGTAACCTGGGCTCTCCATTTTATTAATAATATAATTTTCTTCTATATTTTTTCTAAGACAAAATCAATTCCTTTTAGTATTTTAATTTCTTATGATTTTATATATTATTTTCTAATCTAGTCTATATATGGATTCAACTACTAAAACTAAAATCTTACGTGACCTCAAATATTATTTTCGATCTGTCTTGACCCTCCTAAACCAAAATCATGTCTCCGCCCATATATATATATATATATATATATAAGATTCCAAAATCCAAACAAGTGAAATATGTGAGAGTTATTGATTAATTATACTCTTGATAAACTATTACATTAATACTCACAAGCATCATCAAAATAGATTGATCGTATTCTAAAGAGGTAATGTGGCTTTCTTCCCATGCATGTTCAAAAATTAACAGGAAATTGATTAAACCCTTAACCGTTTGATGGGATAGATATAGTAAGCTGAAAGTGCTTATCCAACCATTAAAATTCAAAACACTTGAAGAACAACCATTGTCTACTCTCCCCGAAAAAACAATGAATGTCAGCAGTAACCCAGCCTATATAAGACATGCATCAATTCCTCATATATGTACCAGTGCAACTTTTTTATGTTGACAGACATATCATGAGTTTGAACAGAGAATCTAGCTGAGTCATTCAACTTTTGCAACAAAGTTGTCTTGTAACCAATAGCAATATCCAAGTCTGTCGGTACATTTTCCCATTTGATCGAATATATATATATATATATATCTTTCTAGATTAATGTTTTTACCGTCAATCCATATTAGTGAATATTAATGATTCGTTAAACATACGTTAGTGATTTGTTAAACATATTAGTTGTATAATTGTATCACTTATAGTGGCATGTCACATAACATAATATAATCATATATACAATTTAGAATTACATTCACCAAGATTCAAGAATAATGATAATTTGATAAATAAGTAGACAGTGACACATACTATGAATTTAGCTGTGATCTTAAAAAAAAATCATGTTGGTTGTCAGGACTCAGGAGGCATATATTAGTTTCATAATTTGTAATAGTAGATACTAGCATGAGCAAGGCACGTGGTGGATCCAGTTAGTGTTGTTGAATAGTATGGTACACATGTCAGCAAACGAGAAAAAGCAGTATGCATGCATTACACGCAGCGATGGGCAGGAGTCAGACGGAAGACAGACAGACAATGTGTAAACTACGTGATTAGCAAGAAAAAGTGTTTGGTATGATACCGACACTGCCTCGATGATTCATCAAAATTAACCTTGAGTTGTTGTCAAAAATAGTTGATATCGTACCCGCAACGGTATGATAGCCAAGTCCGTAAACTACATAAAGAGTGTAGATCCGGATCGGATCATAATCCGAATAAACAAACCAAGCCACCAAGTGTTTATTTACCGACCTGTAAACTCAAACTACATAATCTACCTGTCCAAACCCAAAAAAAATTGTTATTTCGAATGCTAACAGGCTTTTTAAGGGGGAGTTGGCTTCTACTATAAATATATAAATAAACTTGATTTCTGAAACCAAAATGAAAGGCTAGCTCTCAGTCCCGGACAACAAAACCGAATTTATTATTCTGTGTGTTTATTTCAAGCTAAAGCTGAATTAACAAAACACAAATAATTAATATCTGACAAACATATTAATTAACTCCATAAGATGATTATATCACATGAGAAACAAACATGTTTAATTACATATAATATATTACTTTTAACTCAACTGATGGTGTAACTCGGAATGGAATGACTAATGAGAAGATAAGTGCGTGCAAGAACAGTAAAAGGTTGAAAAAGAAAAATGATAAACAAAAAAGCAAGCATGGAAACCTCGAAAATATTCACAATTTAAAGCGATGGAGGAGTACTATGGTGAGGTGGTTCTACGTTAATAATGTTAAGGGCTTCAAGGAGACTTAGCGACCCAAACAGAGAGCAGCCTTGACGTCGAGTCTCCATGCAAAGCCACCACCGTCCATTCTCCAAACATCACACGGCAGAGTGAGCGAGCTCTTCTCTTTGCCAAAATTGTACTGTAGCCTCATCCTGCACGTAAAAGCTGGGTACGTTACCGTCACACTTACCGGCACTTTCATCACCAACCAAACCACCATCTCTTCCCCATCCTCCTGCCCCACCATCTTCTTATAAGCCTGATTCGTCCACGTGACCCTCCCGAACTCGTCAGATATGAAACCGGGACACGTGTCTCTCTCCAGATTCATCTTCCTCTCCTCGTCCGTACTCCCCAAACCATCTCCACCCACCCACGTGTCCGTCACACATTCCACCGTCACGGTAGAGCCAACCACCCTCACCGCCTGCGCCTGCGGCATCATCACCACCGTCCGATCTGCTGAATCTCGAGCCCCACCACTCTTGTCAAAGCTGAGCCACATAGGAGCCTTTGAGTTCCTTACGACGTCGTCGTCTTTGGGACCCATCTGCGGCGATCTGGCGGGTGAATCAGGTAACAGAGGCAGAGTCACGACAGAATCTGCTGCTTTTTCTTCACTGGAAGCCTTTCTTTTCTTGGAGCTATTACACCGCTTGTTCACGTTATTGTACTTTCTTTTGCCTTTACCAGCTCTAGAGAAAACCTCTCCGTTGCTTTCGGTCGTCGGAGAGACTGGTCCGCCGGTCGTCGGTTTAGGAGCAATCGGCCTGAACCGGAGCATTATCCGGTCAACTTTCGATGTGTCGTACGCAGCACCACTTGCGTACCTCGCTATACAGCAACCTCCTCTGCTATCCATTTTTGTTTTATGAACTTTCTCTCTCTAAAACTCGGTGTTTTTCTCTCTCCAGAACTCAGATTTTTCCTTCTTTTTTTTAGAGATTAGTACGACACGGAAACAGTGAATGCACAAGTGCAATATGAAGATAGGGAGTATAAGTAATTTATAGGGATATAGAGTAGACACGTGTGAGGGAGGACACGTGTATGAGCAAAGGTTTCAACAGCGTAGAGAGTTGATTGGTCGAAAAGCGAAACGTGGCTGATGAAGTAGGTAGGCCCTTGGGTTTGAGACGGAGCGAATGTGAAGCTGTGATTGGGCCCCACTGCCGACCAATGATAACGAGCTAAGTGTCATGTACTAGCGCTATTATAGGGGCACGTAGGCCTTGAACCTCGTGGACTACGTACGGGTTGATGGTTGTTCCAGAAGGCCGGACACGTGGGAGGATACAATTGGATGGTAATTGAGATCAATGCGTTTCCAGGGTTGCCAAATTAGTACGGGAAGATCGCGCCACGTGGACGGCTAGATAACGACGCGTATCTATGTTTGATTGAGATTTATGACGTCAGCTTTTTTAGTAGTTGGACTTTTTCTTTTGTCTCCGTGATTGGAGAATAGAGGGAGAACCGGTTCATTTTATTTTAAGTTTTTTTACTTTCTTCTGAAACTACAGAAATGTCCATAGATATTTTTTCACATCGGGTAATGAATCTGGATGCTGTGGGGGTATTTTTGGGAGGTGAAATTGTTGCCTGGTTAAAACTAGTTATGTTCCAACAACTAGTTTCTGCTTGGTATCTGCAAATCAGATGCCAAATAATGCACCTGTGTTGTTTCCAGGCGAAACATGAGCATTTTGGAGATATTGAATCTCGAAAATCACAAAGTTATCTAGTCACGTTTTTCTACTATGAATTGGGTAGTTCATATTTTCTAGATAATGATTACGTAATCTACAATAATTAACAAGATATATAGATCGTATAAAATTGTTATGTATATACAAAAACAATCATAAGAAGAAGAAGACTCAAATGTTTCTGATTTCTTACCTTTAACATGAATTTAGTAATTGACATGGAGAAGGGGATGGATCAAAATCATTGAAAAGTATAGACCGTGAAAAACGAAGACAAATGAATGATTAGTCATAATCATTCGGTTCATATCATTTATTATTATTATTATTATTATTATTATTACTGTTATAATCAATAATATGTACATTGGTTGGATCGCTAAAATAGTGTCACATCAGTATTTCTATTTATTTTGGGTCTACTTTTGATTTTTTTTTTAGAGAAATTCATATTCACATCTCCAAAGTAATTATCTAAAATCAAATATACATCCATTTTATGATCAATCATAATAAAACAATTATTACATTCTCTCTCCTCTTTTATTTTAAAATTAAATGAGTTATAATATTATTGATGGAAAAAGTTAGAAATTTTAATTATCATTTCTAGGAAAGTTTCTAAAATTAGAAACTCAACTTCATATTCTCTAACTTTTTTTGCCACATCATCTTTATATTAAAGTTAGTTTAACTATCTATCTTATGTGGCACTCAATTTTCTCTAAATACATATTTGCATTGAAAATACTCTTATATTAAATAGTATGATTTACATGTGCTTAAAATGGACATTTTATGCATATATATATATATATAGTTTTTCTATTGTCAGTTCAAACTGATATAAAATATATTAATTTATTGTATGTGTTTAAATCCATAGCTCACATATAAGGAACTAATATATTTTATATCAATTCGAACTCACAATAGAATGACTATATATATATAATACAGAATTTCTACTTACAATATATGCTGTTTTGTACCCACTAGCATGGTAGATCCATTACTATCTATATATGTAAAAGGTTTGGATGGGTCTTGATGAAATTAAATAGTGAAGAATATTAAGTCCATTCAACAATTTTGGGTGTCTTTTCATTTGCATTTAATTATTGTTAAATTGTAGTTTTCGTGATCTTTAAATAAATTGGTCCATTGTCCTTGGCCATTTTTTATTATTTAATTAATGATAGTTTGGTCCCAAATGGTTTGGAAAAGTGACTACATCTTTTCAATGCTGGATCAATCACGTTAACCTCAGCAAAGAAAAAGAATATGAAAACATTTTTTATTTTTTTTATTTAAAAAAACAATCAATTGTCTTCCATTTAGGATCATAACATGCCCTCCAATTTAGTTGATACTGCAGCAGTACACCTCTCTTTCATATAAGTGGTGAAAGGTTTAAATCCTACCATGTCAATTTAACAAATATGTGTGGGGAGTTTTCTTCCCGTATTATGAGAGTAGTTATCTCCCGTTATAGGAGTAAATATCCGGACCACACATGTATTATTTGATCTTAACAGGTATATTGTAATAGTTATTGTAATACTTAAAAATAAAAAAAAATTAAAAAAAAAACATTCCCTCCAATTTCATCAATAGAAATGCTACCATTTAGATATATTTTCTTCCTCCATTAATGTTTTATATTGTTTCTAAATAACATTGGCTTTTTATATAGTTTCTCGTAAAACGTTTGAGAATAATTTTTACAGTTATCACTGGGCCATAATAACTAAATTAGTACATACAATTGTTACATTATTTTTTTGGGGGGGAACATTTTAGATATGAATCTCATTCTAAACAAAGTTTAGAGTTTTGACTTATATTATTGAATAGATTTTCTAATGTGTGTTTTCAAGTATATATATATTTTTAATATATTTTATCAAACATTGTAGTATTATACTAAAATCCTCTGAACTTTTAAATTAAGTAGAACAATTCCATTATAATTTTGTTCCAAAACTTTAATCAAAGTGATTCATATAATTAAAAATTTAATTATAGAACTAATTAATTCAAAAATCTACTTTCAATGCCTTCCATTGTTGTCAAAGAATCTAGTACACTCAAAGCTATCATAGAATCCAACACAACGAGAATTATTTTATTTTGCTGTCTTCGAGCTGATTTGGTGCAACTTCTGCAAATCAAATCACATTAGATCAATGTGATCCAATATTATCTCTTTCTCTAAGCTGTGATTGGGCCGTGTCTTTCACGTTCTCATTCCTGCGCGTTGGACTTGTATTGGAATAGATAAAGTATTCGAGTGAATTGATTTTCTTTCCAGCCAAACAGAAAAAGCAGGATTCCTTGGTTGTATCAAGAGTGAAGACCAAACAGCAGCCAATAGGATCGCACCAGCGCAGTCCCTCGAATTGTTAATATATCTCAAAGCGGATTTTAGTTTTCTGCCAAGTGTCCTCGACAGCACTAACTTGAAAACAACATAAACCTCTTCTTATTTGTTCAATAATTCCGGCAAGGTTGAATACTGCTGTGGTGGGTCCCACTGCGCAACAGATGGGATAAATTTGGCCGTCAAATGCTTTACTTGAGATGTATGTGCGTGATTGAAGTGTACGGTTGAGATCGAAGGAGTATAACTGCAGCCTCGGTAGGTACACATGATAATGCTGCAGCTTTAGTGGGTGGCAGATTTCGAGTCTATGGGCCAATGGTGGTAATTTTTCTGACTTCACCTGTGATTTGATCTTCCTGTAAATAAAATCTTCTACCTGTTTCAATAAATAAGGGAAATGCTATTAGGTTAGGTATTTTAAAAAGCAACAACTATTAAATGCACGTTGGTAGAGGAGTTCTAGGCTTAGTTTGGTATTGCTTTCTGAAATGTTTTTGAAATAATCTATAAAATGTAAGGGCGTGTTTGGTATCGTTTTTAAAATGATGTATTTGAAAACTTTTTTAAAAATAGAAATTATGTTTTAAAAATGATGTTTTTAAAAATGTAACGTGTTTGGCAGTACTTTTTAAAAGTAGTTTTTTGAAACGGAAAACGATGTAAAAGTGTTTGGTTGTTGCTTTTAAAATGAGTGAAATAGTTATTTGGAGGGAAAAGTTAAGATTTATTTGAAAACAATAAAAAACAATAAAAAGTTGTTTTTAACTTTTTAGTTATAACTTTTAAAAAGTTGTTTGTAGCAAGCCGTGCTTGTAGCGATTCTTTTTAATAAGTTATTTTTGTTAAACAGATAAATTGTCTTAGCTACTCACTTATAGATATATCATATATCACCATATACTCATTTCATTACTATTAGTTTGTTAATACTCTTTTTTATAATTTATAACAACAAAATTCTTTTAAGATATATTTGTTGTAGTTGATCAGATCTACAATTATAAGTATTATCGAGCTGGACACTGGCAACCTGCGAAAAAGACAAAAAATGGCGATCATCGAGCCACAGAGGGGGGTGATCCTAGTGGGGGATTTTCTGACGCTCAAGTCAGTATATTATAAAAAGAAAGGTCAAACTAAAATAAAAGATAGAAATATCAAACCGTGGGTTCAACGTTACAAGTCAAATGTGATGACAAGGTTTTGAAGGTCGATGTTGCACGTCGAGGAGATGAACTTGTGATTGGCCAGGTAGTTAACGCTAAGTCTTCAAGAGTCTCCTGGAGCTAGGTTCGACCAAGTCGAAGAATTGAGCTGTTCGACATGTTGGGTGTCGAGGTGGTAGTAGTAAATAAATAGCAAGAATTGTGGAGCTAGATTGTCAAAGTTTTTGCGTATAAGAATTGTGAAAAGCATGACGCATTTCTTTAAGAAGAGTTCCAATATTTATAGCGAAGGCCTTGTGCCTACAACGGCTGGACTAGCTCATTAATTGTGAGGGCGTAAATCTCATGCCCTTCATTGCCCGTTTTGATTCGTGCGAACATAACAATAAGGGCCATGATTGATCTTGTCTGGCGTTGGGATTTGAATAACGTTCGGCAATGGTCAGGGGGGTGATCAAGGCTATTTATGATAGCTTTGACCACGTTTTCAATTGGTGGGATGGGTCAGGTAGGCTATAAGCCTGTTTTGATATGAGCCTTTGTTTGACAATGTTTTGGGCCACGATTTGGGTCTTTTGCTAATGGCCTCGATGATTGGTTTTTTGACCACTACAGTTGTCAAACAATTTATTAATTTACAAATTATTTTTTTTATTTGAAAACCAAACAGATAAGTTATTTTGTTAAAAGCTTTACTCAATAAAAGTTCTAATCGATCGTAAAAGATTTACTCTAGAAGCTCTATTTGATAGTCATCCCAAACATACCCTTACGGTGGTTGTACAATTCTCCCTAAACTTGTGTGAAAGGAGTTTGAGTCCTGCATTTACTTATTAAATTGTAAATTGTTGCCTCCATGTACTAGGAATTACATTATGAGCTGTAATTGTAGCAATTGATCTTGCTAAGTTCTGTCATACCCCTAACCGATTAGTGTCAGATTTTTATGATATAACGCTTGAAGGTAGCACATCCCTTATAATTATCACATGTGGTACGTGTTAGGATTATGCTCAATAGCAAGAGTGTAATGTTGTAATTAACAATCTTTTTCATAGTAATAAAGTGATTTCTGGTTTAACAAATCGTATAGCATTTATAGTTTAATATTATAATTGTCAAAGTAAATGATCATAAGGTCTAAAGACTATGAGAAAAGAAGAATTGTTCGTACATCTGGATATGTATGTGGTAGACACAATTCTTTAGTTAGTCTTGAATAATGTTCACAACTTAAGTTAAAGGTTGGGCACCTTTATCTTGTTAAAGTTGTAGAATTCTTTTGCTAGCATTTGAGTGGGATCAAATGAGATATGATGAGTCTAAAATCATCGGAGTGTCTTCGAGCAAAAGGATCTAGTGCACTGGGTGCATTGAACTGGATCACAATGAAATACTTTATCTATAACCGTCAGTAGATAAAAGTCTTTTCATTATCAGGATAATCGGAGAGTCTATCTTAATCCTGAGATAAATGATGGACTTATGGTTGCAAGTGATATCATTTGAGTTATCAATGAGTACGATTATATCGCATAGTCTATCCTCGATAGTTTGGTGATATTCATTTGTTAATCGATAGAGGACTTCATTTATAGATATGGACATCGTGGCTCCATTTAATTAAATGAGAGTATAATATCATCATATGGATGTTTTGAGGTAATTGGATATTAAATCTCAACGTTGAGTTTTCGATAGTGTCTATTGAAAACATGGCTTCTGGACAAGTCAAAATATCCAAGTTCAAAACGTGGTCATATGAGTAAATATGGTAACTTGGAGAGTTATAGGCGGTCTATGAACTCTTGGCGATTACTGATATTAATCACGAGGATACACTATCTCCAACATGATTGTCTAGGGTATGAATGAGGAACATCTTCCTTTTCTGTTTTTATTTAAGAGTTCAATTTTAGCTCTTTAGTGAAATGAGTTAAAATTAATGGATCAGACCTAAGTGAATCATTTGTTGATTGTGATTAGGTTATGTCTATTGAAGCTTAAATTTAGATAGCCCGCCAAGATCCCCAATCCACACGGACTTGCATGGATCACTTGATATATTCTACCGGATCAATTTATGGGTCCATCTAGAATTGTACTTAATATATTAAGAATATAATTTGCACATTATTTATTTAATGGGCTGTTAAATTATATTAATATATTAATGAAAGGCATGTGGGCTTGTTTCTTTTAGTAAGAATGGGTCTAGTTCACATGTGGGCTTTTTATTAAGGTCCAATGGATTTAATAAAATGGAAAAATAATATATGGCCCATGATAGAGTACTTGGGCGGCAAGGCTAATAAATTAGCTTATTATATTATTTTATTTTATTATTTGATTAAATGAGAATTAATTAATTAATTAATTAATTATTTAATTAAGAATCAAAATCTTTTTCTGATCAGGAAATATGTTTCCTAGAGTTATACTATTGGTAGTAGTATACTAAAAGTAAAAGACTTATTTGGTAAGAAAATAAATAATAAGGTTTATTTATTTAATCAAATAAGGAAGTCTTTAAGATAGTCACAAATACACTAAAGAGTTGGATTAGGGTTTGGAATTCTAAGAAAATCTACCTAGGGTTAGGATTTAAGTCAAAAGACAAATCCTACATGGTAGATGATTTTGGCCACAATATATAAATATATATATTTATTTTTGTGCAAAGTGAATGGCTTAACCCTAATTGCTAAGTCTTTGGACTTGAGAGTTTTTTCTTTTACTTGAGAAAAATAGAATCCAACTCTTAGACTAGTGTGTGATAATTTCGGTCAAGAGGTATAGAGAGAAGAGTTTGTTCTTATTTCGATAGTGCACTAGTAACTTTTACATCAAAAGGTTTTGTGCACAATTTCGAATAAGGCTCACGTGAGTTTCGATCATTAGATTGAGAATTCAAAAGTGACCGGAACGTTCTTCGTTATCTCTTAGAAGTTTTTGTGACTAACGAAAAAGAAAAGATTTTGTTGTCCATCCTCAGGTACACAATTCAAAGAAAGGGAGACTACGCTCCTAGGTGATTCACGTTCGTGATTGGATTGGAAGATCTTGCGGATTACCATCGACGCAATGTCAATCAGATCACGCGACAAAGGTATGATACTTTTGATTATATATGTTTAATTAATTTAAAGGGTTAAGGTTCACAAAAAGGAAAAATTTTAAAACATACTAAATCTATTTTTAGTCTCGCTTCCGCTGCGTGTACTACTTTTGTTATTTTTCCCTACAGTACGGTGTACTGGTTTATTAGTGGTAAAGAATTTGAGAGCTTACCATTTGCATTTTATAAGTATGTGTGAGGCGTTTTATTCCCGATGTTGTGAGAGTATATATTTCCTGTTTATGATAGTAGACATCCAAATCGTGCTAACTTTAACGTATTATAAGAAACCGATAAACTAATTTGCTATATATTTTTTTTCACTAAATATACAACTAATTAATATATCAGATTTTCTATTATCAGTTCGTCCTGACAATAAATATATCATGACAAATAATGTGGACCACTAGATTTACATACTTTGACTCAAAGTGTATGCACTTGTTAAAACTTCTCCATAATCGGTGGTCCACATTCTTCGTCCTGATATATTTATTGTTAGGACGAACTGACAATAGAAAAATTGATTAATATATATATATAGAAGAATAAGAAAGCTCATCATTTTATTCACCTAACTTTCATACAAACACAAAAAATGATGCAAAATTAGAATCTAAACTGCAACCACACTATCTAAATATATACATCGTTTTCCTTGTATAGTTGCTGTTGATAATCATCGCAGCCGCATACCGCCGTTATCCAAACCATGAGCAAAGCTGCCACCACCACCAAGATGTGACACCACCCAATTAATACCTCCTCAACAATCGTAGGTCTATATATATAGGCAATATAGCTCTGTTTGTATCCATCTTCTGGCATCGTACGTTTACTCGAACTAAAATTGTTGGTTGAGTGGGAAGACTTTGTGGAGTGACAAAGACAAAGACATCGTTATCATTTTCAATTTTTCATTAAGAAGAGCAATATTTCCTGCATCCGATGACAGATTTCTCTCTCTCTCTCTCTCGACTTCTTAATTTGGACAGAAGCTAAAAGTATAAACCCAGTTTCACAATCTTACATTTTATGTAGTTTTTAAGGAGTCATTAACTACTAGGATGAATTTGAAGAGTGCGTTTAATTACACAAAGTGAAGAGAAAGACTCGATGAACTTCTCTGGTTAACCCTAGCTTTAAACTAAGACATATATATGATTGGAAAAATGAAAAACTATCTACTTAAACATGGTGGATAGCTTTAAACTATCCACTTACATTTCATTATGTGACATGTGTCGATAAAATATACTCTCATAGAGTCATAGTCTCATGATGACTATAACATGGTGTGAGTGGACGACACGATCTTCTCATTTAGGAAAACAATATTAATATTTAATGGTTCGATTATAGAGTTAGGTTAATTCTTTCTTATAGGTAAAGTACTAGTATATAATAATTAGTCCAATATGGTAATGGAAACATGAGATATGTTGATTGACCAGATTAGTGGTATCTAAATTAAAGTGATTATGACTTGTTTTAGATATCAAGTAGACAAGAGTACGGGACAAGATAAGGTTGGTTCACTGTGATGTCTCTCACATTCACACCGTAAGGTTATAGGTTAAGTCTCTCTTCCTTTTTAAACCCTTAATTATTGTATATATATATATATAAATACATATTTAAAAGCAGACAAGACTAACTTACATGTCTGTTCTTTAGAATATGTACTAATAGAGTTAGGCCACCTTTCAAATAAAGAGTTACATATTTCTCACACCAAAAGGAATACAAAATGCTTAATATATATATATATAAATAAGAGATTTAATTGATTTCTCTTATATATTCTCTTGCAGAAGCAAGAGGTATCAATCCCTTTAGCCATGCAATGAACTTAAGCCAACTGTTTCTCTCTTTTATATATCTATTCCTTTGCTTTTGTCACATTTCAGCTGTTTATTGTCTTAGAATGACAGATTAGTGATTACACGAATGTAAATAATTTATCCATTCTACTGTATATATAACGTAAAACGGTAAGATAAATCTAAAGATAAAGATTAATAAATAGAACAAAACAATTAATAATATCTTTTTTCATATCAATATCGCTCTATATATGATTACAAATAATTTTCATGGATCATCATGAGTAGGGATGGCAATTTGACCTGCACCCGTGGGCACCCACCCGAACCCAACCCTGTAAGGTCGGGTTTGGGTGGTGAATTTACGACCCGTGAACCCGTGAACCCGTATAAAGAAAAACCCGGTGGGTTTGGGTGTTGGTGTGGAAAACGAACCCGTAGGTGAACCCGCGACCCCGCATAAATAAAAATTATATAATATTTAGTATTTAAAATATTATAAATTTAAACTACAATGGAAACTTTTTAACCATATAAAAAATAAAATATAAAAACTCTACTCATTTTAAGTTTGAGAATTACAATTCTCAACTCTCATATATATATATATATATATATATATATATATATAATGTGTTTTGCCTCTTGTCTCAACTAAGAAACACACTTGTATTTGTAATTCTCTATGATATATTATAAATAAAGGTGAGTTTTGTGTTGTATAAATAAATATAATTAAATATTAAATATTTATAAATTAATATATTTTGCGGGTTGGTGGGTGTGACCTGCGAACCCACGAACCCGTATAAAACCCATGGGTGAAACCCGAATCCGAACCCGTTTATTTTCGTAGGTTCACGGGCGGGTGTGGATGATGAAAAATTTCACGGGTGCGGGTTTGGATTTTGTAAAACCCGTCCGAACCCGACCCGTTGCCATCCCTAATCATGAGAGGCACAGTAGAGGGTTCTTTTGTTAATTATTTTATCAAATCAAAAAGATCTGACAAGACCTGAAAAGGATGGAGTTAGGGCATGATCTTAAATGGATATTAATTTATATGTAGTTTGTTTATGTATCTTGAACGACCTTTGTCTCCTTGTTTATTCACCATCCAGATGGCTCTCTACTAGAAGCCGGTTTGGACTTTCATCATCGCATTAACTTTTGTGCTGGCCCCAAAATAATGTTATGTGATTCTATTAATAATTAATTATATTTTTCAAAAAATTAATTAATATTAACTGCTTCGGGCCATTTCATAACATGCTCGTATAGTTTTCCTGACGAAGTGATGACTTTGTTGGAGGTTTCTTGTTTCACTTAACTACAAATTCAATTTCCATGATTTAATTCTGACCACTAAAATTGTGGAATTGACTAATTTCACACCTGCGAATGATAATAATGGTGATTTGGTCCTTCTCTGGCCATTCATGATATTGATAAGATCAATAGCAATTAGCATGCTGCATGCATGAGTCATATATATCCTTATAACAGATTGGACCCATTTGATTTTTGTTAACACAATTTTAAAATTATTATATATTGTGACACCAGAAGCATGGACGTAACCAGGATTGAAGATTAGGGTAGATTAGATTTTTATTTTTATTTATTTATTTATTTATTTATTTATTTATTTATTTATTTTACTGAACATTGACATCACATAGTTAGGAGGACATAGTAAAATGTCCCCGTAAAATGTATATTCTAAATAAATACTTTACAAAATTTTATTTTATTTTTTAAAATTCAAATTAAATTATAAGAGAAACGTGAAATACAAATGGGAACACTAATTAAATTATACAATATTCTTCTATTAATTTGATTCATTCTAAATATACTAATACAATGTTCTGAGAAATTTAATGAAATTCATTTAATAATATCGTTACTTTGTAAATTTATAATTGGATTACTCTTAAAATCTCATTATCTATATTTAACAATAACCCTAAAATTTCAAAACAAAATAAAATATTTAAAGTCATAATATTCACTTAAACATATTTAAATGTTGATGTTGATAAATAGATTGAACCAAGTTTAAAGAATGAGGAGAAATAATTGTTATTATAGAAAGAAGAAAAAAGAAAAGAAAGATTATAATATTTTTTACTTTGATCGGGAATTAAAAGTAATTATTTAATTAATTTTAATTCTTTTTTTACTAATCTAGTTTTTTAAGGGGGCCAGGGTGGGCCACCCTAACCCCCACACAGGTCCGTCTCCGGCTAGAAGAAACTTGTTTTACTTGCTGATTAATATTAATATATAATAAAGAAATTCGAACCCTAGCTGATTTGTTTATCTAATTTGTATATTCTTTCGAGGTTGTGGGGATGGAGGAGATATCACTCTTTCTATTATTGGAAGGTATTAGTCTATTTAAAATGTCCTTGTCAAATATAGTGAAAAGTTGCCATACTATCTAAGACATTTGATTTTGTCTGTAAACTCTCCATTAATTTAAAAGAAGAAAACACAAAAGCACAGTTGTGGCTCATTATTTTATTTTATTCTTCCCATATATAGCTAGAAGGTTGGGCCATTTTTTCATTATTTAAGCAACTGTATCCAATGAAGATCCAACACATCGATGGCAAATATTATATTGAACAGGAAAAAAAATAAAAAATTATATTGAACAGGAAAAAAAATAAAATGCTGGATTTCAAAACCTACTCTCAAGTCTCAATTAATGCTTTAATTAATAAATAATTTGATCTTAGCCTAAGTTGAAATCTGTGATGGGATTTGGACACGTGTTAATGGGGTCACCATCATAAAGCATATAATATATGTGCTTGGATAATTAGGGTTTCTGTATAGTTTTTCTAAATCAAAGAAAGAACTTGAAGATCACAACTGCTTTTAACAATACTAGGTTTGGAGGCACATGCAAGGCATGTGCTTCCTAAATAAATAGGGTAACAAAATACCATAACTTTCTCCAATATTTCAAACCAAACCATTTTCACATCAACAGTAAATATAAATCGTTAAAATGCTTAAAAAAACTGAAAACAAATGGTACAAATCATTAAAACTCATGTACACTCTACATAGTATATAACTTGCCCATCAAATTTGTGCTTTATACGGTTCACACAATTTCTCTTTTACAATCACTTATAAGGAAAAAACTGTCACAGACTCACGAGTAACAATTAACCAAAAATGCTTCAATTTTACAATCACTTATCATTTTTACCGTTAGAAGAGCTTCAATCTTCGAGTGGCTTCATAGTCAAGGATGAGCATCAATCAAAGTCAAGAATACATGGTCCATTTAGCCAGCAAAGACAACAGTTACAGATAATCAGCATAATGCAAAATATACTTGTTTACCAACAAGGAAACTGAAAATCAATCAATAAATTAACTTCATAATTCTATTTAATTTCAAGATAATTTGGATTTCTTAGGTCAATTCATACCCCTACAGACCATACTCATCCCTTTAGAAAAATGAAATAAAAACAACAACTCTTCACTTGTTCAATAAAACAGTTAAAATATTAAATATAAACAAAAGTTCTTCACACACATCATGTGTACTTACCCTTTCCGGTCCAACTATTATCAACCCACTTGATTACTTTCTTGATGAAGCCAAAGCATTAACAAGAGTACCTTACGTTATAGCAACAAAATACACCTTTGAAGGGAAATTGCAGAATATAATATCCATCCAAGTTCAAAACAAGGTGGAAAGAATAAAACTACATGCCAAATAACTAATTACTTCTAAACTACTACATACTCTTCCAAAATTAAAGAATTGGGCACTAAACATACTTTAATAGTTCATAAGCAACACTGAAAATCTATTATCTATTAATAAGAGCATTTTTTTTTATATAGATTCACCTCAACCACAATCTAAAAAAGTAGCCAAATCATGTAAGTGCGAAAAGGTAGGAAAAAATAACTTACAAGAAGTACAAAGCCATTAATTTTCACGGAAGGACTCAAAACCATTTAATGCTGCCGTTGACCTATGGCATAGGTAGCCATGAGCACTAAAACCGAAGACAAATGAAGCAGAAATAACTTAAAGACATGCCCTTTCATTAGAAATAAAAATTAGGACTATTATGTTATCCATGTATCAAAGCATGTTTTTACCGTATAATTGTTGTCAATACAATAGAGTCAAGAATCAATTTACACTATTTGATGCTACTAAAATAACATACCACAATTTGTCCACAAAAAATTGGTGAATAGTATTTTCTAGACTTTAATTGCGAGAATATACAGATATACATTTAAGAGTCAAGACATACTGTGCAGGATCAAATAAGTGATAACAAGCAACAACCAAGGACCTTAAAAGATATGGGCTATTTTTAGATACAACACTGCATTTTCAATACTTATCAAAAGATGCAAAAACATGCCATTGTGTATAGTAATGTAAAAGCAGCTTTGGATCTTCCAGAACCACAAAATCTAATCGTGAGCGACCAGTCCTCTGTATGCACCCTTCTATTAAACCACATTTCCCATTGAAAAGCTCTACCTTGTCTGCCATTATTTGAAAAATAGTAAATATTTTCATTACAGCACGCTAACTATGAGTGTTTGCCAGAGCTACGAAAATAGGAAATACTACATTATAGTGAAATTCTTTTTTTTTTTTTTTTTTTTTTGAACAAGTTTTATTGCTATAGCAACGACAAAAAGGGACAAGAGCCCAAGCAAGCAAACAACAAGGAAGCAGACAAAGAGGAAACGCCCAAAGCAGAACCAAGAAGCTACCCAGAAACAAAGAACAATATTGTGAAATTCATATAAACACCCATTTCCAACTTGCTCAAAACTTGAATCCTTGTTTTCATTTTCAAAATCCTCACAACAACCATTAGAGTATAAAAAGAGCACAATCATCAGATACACAAGACAAAAATATTCATTTGTTTTCTAGATGCACAAGATAAATTAATCATTTAGAGATAACAACTTTGAGTCAGTAATTGTATTTCATAATTGTTAGCAATTACTTAACCCAAAAGTAAAAAGTTTAATGTATTAGGAAAATGACCAATAATAATATTTAAGAACTATAACACCCTCCCACGTGCAAGACCAACAGACTTTTTAGGCGGCCTAAGCCCAAATGCAGATTCAAACCTAGGACAAAGTCATAAAACCCAAAAACTAAAGCTATTAGGAAGGTCTAATGTGGTATTTAAGCACTAACAATAATCAACATGATAGAAAAAAGTAATGAACTTACATCTTTGTAAGGGACGTCAAGTTTGCAAGCTCAGGAAAGGCATGATTTGATCCACTTAGGTCACTAATCCTCCTGTATATAACAATGCATTCTCAATTGATCCTTTCAGAAAATGTCATCGTTGTGTATAATTCTATTTATGCAGTAGAACAGTTGAGATATATTCACTTACAATTGTTCTAGTTTTTTTCAGAACAGAGATGGATGATGGAATGGGTCCTTTCAGTCCACTCCCTTGATTTTTTCTGCATTAACTCTGATAAACCAATCAAGAACATTCAAGCGCTAGAATATAAGTTGAAAAACCGTAAGAAAGTATAGGATCTTACAGTCTCCTGAGTCCCTTCCAGTTTTGAATAAAATCTGGAATCCTCCCATTGAAGTTGTTGTCATTAATCCTACTGCATCACACAACAAGAATGAAACACAGTATAAACTTCTGCCAAAATTCATATGAAATCTTAAAATAATTTTAACAAAAGCTTACAATTGTGTTAAATTTTTCAGCTTGGCGAGTTCTATTGGATGATAGGCTCCTGCAATTAATAATTAATTAATACTTCAATGAATTCACTGCTTGTAGGTGAAAAAAAAAAAAAACATAAAGAAGCTTTGTAAATGCCTTACAGTTGTTGCAAGTTAATTAATTTCCCAAGCTGTGCAACCATCAATAAACAATTTTGGCACCAAAAAAAAAAATCTTGTATCCGCCTCTATAGCAGGCATAAGAAAACAAAAATCAGCCATAACACAAAATCATTTTTACACTATTAATACTCAATCCCATAGTTAATTTAGAAATAAATAAAAATTACTCATTCAAAAATGATCACCACTACGATTCTCTGGTATAATCAAAATTGAAAACGATTTAAAAGACTTTGTGTGAAAAGAACTTACACTCATTTCTGGAGATAAAAGAAACTGAGTAGCAAGTCGACGGTCCAGTGCGAGAGCACCAGAACCCACCACCGATAAACCCTCCCGACTCTTCCCCTGCTTTTCCAGGTCTTGCTCACAACTGTGACCCCCATTCAAGCCCTCATTCTGCATCTGAACTAAAACAAAAAAGAAACCACAGAAATCATTTCTCTCTACCACCAACTATTTCAATTTTACCTTATTTGATACCATAGTTGTATAATTCCAAAGAGACTGAGCTAACAAATCAATTGAAAGCACACTAATTTCTATAGACTCTATATAAAAAGAGTGGGTTGAGATAAAAAAAAAAAAAAAAAAAAAAAAAAAAAAAGAGAGAGAGAGAGAGAGAAATTCTGTACCTGATGAACACCCGGGCAGACAAGCAAAGGACCGTATCTCAGTAAAATCTATACACTAAAATCCTACACAGAGAACAGAATTAGGGAAGAAGGAGAGAACCAAACTGCGAAAGAGACGAAGAAACATGGTAGTAGCCTTACCTCTTCGTTCTCGAAGGTTCGAGTATGACGGATGCGAAGTCTCTGGTTGAAATGGGAAGAAGAAAGAAATAAATGGGAGAGAAGCAAGAAATGAAGAGTCAGTGAAAGAGAAACCTTACCAGAGTGACACGTATTTTATATAAACAGTGAATCACTGGATTGGGAGACGTGGCCGAGAGATAGAAATCATAGAATCTGAAAAAAAAATAAAAATAAATAAATAATGGTTAATTACAAGTAAAATTTTAAATGGTCCTTAATCATAAAATGTGAAAGACATTTATACCCTCATTTATACATTGTTTAATAATAATTTCATGTGATTTTAGAATCCTTCAAGGATATAATTGTAACTGTACTGTACTAATAATTATAAATAAACTAAAAAATTGAAATACCATATATACCCTCTATTTTTATAGATTTTATATAACTGTACAATTATTGAAAGTAGGAAATATTAAAAAGAGCAAAGGTATATAAGTCTTCTTACAATTTAAAAAAAATCACAACAAAATAGGAGGGTCAAAAATGAGGCTCAACCCACTCTTTTTATATAAGTCTATAGATATATATATATATATATATAGTCCCGTTATGATCAGTGCGTACTGATATAACTTCATCAGTGCATACTGATATAACTTCATCAGTGCATTGCATGTGAGTCACTGATTATGGAGAAACACTGACAAGTGCATATACACTTGAGTCAAAGCATGTAAATCTAGTGGTTTACATGCAATGCACTGATGTAAGTTATATCAGTGCGCACTGACTTGAAAATGTGTATGTATATATATATTAACAACATAATTAATCACTTCTTTAAAATATCCTATTCTATTGTCTCTTGAAAATTATATTGTCTAAGACTGACGTTTGAAAACAAAACCAACGTCTCTTTTTAAAAGAAAAACCCTAATTCTAAGGAAGTCACTTTGTACGGAAGCACTTTTTCTATAATGGAAAAAGCAGTTTTGTTTATGAAGGGAAGTTACTATATAGTATATACAAGGCATAAAGCACATGTTATCATTTATATTTAAATGAGCCATCATTGATTCAAGCTTCCTTATATACTTTGTTGTGCATGCTAGTAGAGATCATTATTTAGTTGTGTGATCTACTACTATAGCTAGATCTGATACCGTTTTAGAAACTGAAAAGGTAGGTCACAAGGAAATTCATCACGTTAAGGATAAATAACACCACCTTAAAGATAAGAATTAGGGTTTAGCTCACCAATCAAAGGAATCCTCCCAAGAGATAAGAAACTAAGAGAGATAATCACAAAGATTAAGTTTTTGAAATTTGAATAATAATCAAGGTCCCCTTACAAATTCGTAACTCCTATCCTTTATGCTTGGAACAACCCTCTAAGAATAGGAATAGCCAAAATTTAAGTTCCAAGATAGCACCAACATCAATACATATCATATTCAATGCTTTTAAACTCGTTAGACTACTAAAGATAGCTAAATGACCAGATTCAATGCTTCTAATTAACTATATGGCTAATATAAACATTAAAACAAATAGTGGGTTGGTCAAAGACTAATTTTTGGGCCTTAAGTACTTCATGGACCATTAACGAAATGGGTTGGTGTAACTTCATTGGATTCCATAATGCTTTTGTAGCTGAATTCACATTGGGCTTGGGCTGCTCAAGTGCATCATTCTCCCCTGGTTGAGAAGGGCTCGTCATCGAGTCTAGTGGCCCATCATCTTCATATGGAGAAAGATCTGAAACATTGAAAGTTGCTGAAACTCCATAATCACCAAGAAGCTCCACCTTGTATGCATTGTCATTAATCTTCTTAACAATCTTGAAAGGTCCATCAACTCGGGGTTGAAGTTTTGCAAACTTTCTGTTTGGAAACCTTTCATTTCTTAAATGAATCTATACCAGATCTCCTTCTTTAAACACTACTTTCTTTCGATGCTTATCAGCTTGCTTTTTATACTTTTCAGTTTGCTTCAAGATCTTGTCTCTGACTTGCTCATGAATTTTCTTGATGAATTTAGCTCTTTCATCAGCTTCCCCATTAAAATGATCATTGATGTGAATAGGAGATAAATCCAAAGGGTCAATAGGATTCATACCATAAACAACTTCAAAAGGAGAACAACCAATAGTTTGACTTGCAGAACGATTGTAAGCAAACTCGGCATGAGGCAGCAAGCTTTCCCATTCTCTAACATTATTCTTCACCAAGCTTCTAAGCATAGCTCTCAAAGATTGGTTAATAACTTCAGCTTGTCCGTCCATTTGTGGGTGGTGAGATGAACTGAATTGGAGCTTAGTTCCTAACTTCTTCCAAAGAGTTCTCTAAAAGTGGCTTAGAAATTTTGAATCTTTGTCAGAAGTGATTGTTTTTGGAATGCCATGGAGCTTAACAATCTCCTTGAATTATAGGTCAACAACATGAGTAGCATCTGAAGTCATGTTGCAAGGAACAAAATGAGCCATTTTAGAGAATCTGTCCACCACCACCACCATAGTTGAATCTTTACCCTTTTGAGTTCTTGGCAATACCACAATAAAATCCATGCTCACATCTTCCCATGGTGTTGTTGGAATTGAAAGAGGAGTGTATACTCCAGCATTGCTCCCATCCATCTTAGCTTTGTGACAATTAACACATCTCTTCACAATCTTCTTAACATCTTACACAAGCTTAGGCTAATAGAATTTTTCTTGCACCATGATTAATGTTTTGTCTCGGCCAAAGTGTCTAGCAAGCCCTCCAGCCTCTCGAATTATGGCTTTTCTAAGTGAGCAATATGGAATACATAGTTGTTTGCCCCTGAATAGATAACCAACATGAATAAAGAATCGATTCTTTGGTCCACTTAAACAAGCTTTCCAAAGATTGCCAAAATCCGAATCATCTTCATAAAGGGTTTTCATAATCTAAAAACCAACCACCATAGATTGCATAGTATTCAACAAAGCATGCCTTCTACTCAATGCAACGGCCACTATATTTAATTGTCCAAATTTATGTTTAAGAACAAATTGAAAAGTTTAAAGGAATTCTATCCATTTTGCATGCTGAGCACTTAGTTTGTGTTGAGTGCTTAACTACTTCAAGGCTTTATGATTTGAATAGAGAACAAATTCCTTATGCTGCAAGTAGTGATTCCAATGACTTAGAGCTCAAATGATGGCATAGAACTTTTTGTCATATGTTGAATACTTCCTTTTTGCATCAATCAACTTCTCACTAACGAAAACAATGGGTCTTCCTTCTTGGTTAAGAACAGCTCCAACTCCCACATTGGATGCATCACAATCCACTTCAAATACTTTGTTGAAATCTGGTAGTGTTAGAATCGGGGCTGCGGTCATCTTCTTTTTGATAGATTCAAAGCTGTCTTGAGCCTCTTTAGTCCATTTGAAAGTTCCTCATTTGATGTTGTTAACCGCCTAAAAAAGCAGGGGTCCTAAGAAGAATTTTCCATCATTGCCAAGATTGCTTGAAGTAGAAGGACGCTACAAGAAGTATCCAGCTACCCCGGGAAGAAGCTAGGACCGGTATACCCAGGTATACCATCTATGAATCAAGATCAAGATCGGGGTCGCCTAGATCCCCAGGTATCAGGAAGCATTAAAGTCGGGGTCCAAAGGACTCCACTACCACATGATCCCGATTCCTTGGCACTCAGGGAATATTGGTACCACAATCCAGGATGTGCCATGCCCCGATACCGTGATTCCTCCTATGACCAGTCTACCAAGCAGCAAATATTATGATATATCAGAAGAGAAGATTATCAAGGAAGGAGGGACCGATACACCAAGGGACCAAGACCATGTTCATGTTACAAGAAGGACAATATGTGCCGACATTTGAATACAAGGAAAGTTGACTTCTCCCGCCATCTGTAAACTTAATTTTAAATGGGATTAGTCAACTCTGTCGAATTCACTGAGAAAGGAAACAGATCACTTGATTATGGGATTATTCCTGCGCCTAAATGAAGCCACCATCAATGTCCCTTTGATTGCTAAATTGATTGACTAATTATCAGAGTGATGAGCAAGAAAAAGGACCTATAAATGCTATTGAGAAAAAGATCCAGGCGGACGATTTTTCCACTTATCGACTAGTAAGAGATTGTCATCGCCAATTGTGTCTGAAACTCCATACTTAAACACTCCACAAAAACACCATTGTATCATGTCACTATATTTGATTGATCAATAAAAGAGTTATTTATTCGTCTTTTTTAGATAAGCATTAATCTATCTCCATTTTTTTTTTATCACTTCTACACTTAGCTTGATTTTACTAAGAACGTACAGGTATCAGACATGATACCTTTCCGACTGTGACCTACCCTAGTCATGGTCTAAAAGTTGTTATTTGAAAATTCACCCCTCTGACAATTTTCCATTAACAGATGCATTCGGTGATAGGAGTTACTAGTGTGTTGAAATACTTAATGAACCTCCTGTATAAAGAGACCATTCCATTGAAGCTTCTTACATTATAAATGGATGTAGGTACTGGCCAACTCTCTGTAGCTTCCACTTTGCTAGGGTCCATCTTGATACCTTCACTAGAAACCACATAACCCAAGAAAACAAGGTTATCTGTAAAGAAGTGACACTTTTGCAAGTTAGTAAAAAGTCTTTGCTACCTCAAGGTTTGGAAAACACTACTTGGGTGTTCCACATGTTCATGCATAGATTTACTATAAACCAGAATGTCATCAAAGTAAACAAAAACAAACTTTCCCAAGAAAGGAGTAAAAATATGTGTCATAAGCCTCATGAAAGTACTCGGGGCATTAGAAAGCCCAAATGGCATCACAAGCCATTCATAAAGCCCTTTTCCAGTTTTGAAGGTTGTCTTCCATTCATCTCCTTCTCTCATTCTTATTTGATGATATCCACTCCGAAGATCAATTTTGGAAAACACCTTAGCTCCATGAAGTTGATCAAGTAAGTCATCCAGCCTTGGAATAGGAAATCGGTAATTGATAGTGATCTTGTTGTAGCTCTACTATCAACACACATGCGCCAAGTCTTATCCTTCTTTGGAACTAAAAGAGCTGGAATATCACATGGACTCATGCTCTCACAAATCAAGCCTCGAGCTATAAGTTCATCAACCTACCTTTGTGTTATAGGTAAAAATGGTCGTGATAGACACGTCATCACCATGGAAGGACAGGTCAGCAGAGGTCAAGATAAGTCAACTTATGGAGTAGGAACCTTCACGATAACTTACTCGGAAAAGAGGATAAGTAGTCCGACCACAAACAAAGACGATCAGCTTGAACAGCAGATCGGATTCGGGCACACTCGGGCACACTCGGGCACACTCGGGCATACTCACTCGGGAAACAATAAAACAGTCGCCAACACTTGCAATCAACAGCCATCAGATCCACGATAAGCAACGATGTGGACCATAAGAGGTAAAAAAGGAAACAAGCAGTTCTCCCGTGAATGAAGGAGAGAGAATCCCATTCAGAATTGAATACAGCCGAAAAAGGGAAGTACAATCTAAATAGGACTAGGAAACCGCTTGAGACTTGGGGGCCACAACACTAAACCCTAGCGGTCATCTTAAAACCCTAGATACAACATGTATAAATACCCCCTCTATTCATAAACAGGGGTACGAAAAAAAGTAGAACGAGAGAGAGAGAGAGGATCGTCTTGAAAAGCTTGTAATCATTCTTTATTATTCTTCATCTTGTAATCATGATTCATAGTGGATTTTGACTTTGTTGCTAGAGGCAACGATCCCGTGGATGTTTCTCCGATCTTTTGGAGTTTTACCACGTAAATCACCTGTTATTTCTTTACAATCTTTGACCATACTCAAGTATAAACTGCAATAATTCAAAAACGAATCATTGACTTGGTGATCACCAAAAATCACCGTCAACATGGACTCATGCTCTCACAAATCAAGCCTCGAGCTATAAGTTCATCAACCTACCTTTGTAACTCAACTTGTTGTATTGGGTTCATCCTATAAGCAGCCTTGTTAGGAAGTGCAAAACCTGGAACAAGATCAATTGGATGTTGAATATTCCTCATTGGAGGTAAACCAATTGGAATCTCATCAGGTGCCACATCCTTGAACTCCTCCAATAATGGCAGCAATAAATCATGAAAAACTGCTTGTTAGGTGACTATAGCATCCACAACCAAGAAAGCATAAATCTCATCTTGATTAGTCAAAGCATGCTCTAGTTGTGAACCTGTTAGAAAAGAATTCTCAATCTCCTTAGAAACTTTCAATTCTGGTCTTATAGGTGCCAATAAAATCTGAACACCACCTTTGGTGAAAGAATGTGTATTTTTAAAACCATCATGAGAAACCTTCCAATCATATTACCATGGTCTTCCAAGTAACAAGTGGCATGCATCCATTGGTGCAACATCACACCAGACTTCATCTTTGTAGTTTTTACCAATGGAGAAAGAAACCAAGTATTTTTTTTGTAATTTTCATTCCAGTGCCCTTTTGAAACTATTGAATTTTATATGGTTGAGGATGGGGTTCAGTTATCAACTTTAGTTTAGTTACCGTCTCCTCGGCCACCACATTAGTACAGCTTCCACTATCAATGATCAAATTACAAACTTTTCCATGGCTAGTGCATTTTGTGTGGAAAATGTTATCTCACAACCATGACTCTTCATTTTCTTAAATCATGTTGAGACTCCTCTAAATCACCAAAGCTTCTCCTTCATCTGCATGTTCAATGATTTCTTCAGTTTTCCCTTCTTCTTGGTTCACTTCCTCCTCTTCTTCTTCAATCACATCCTTTCTAATGGTCAATACCCTTCGATTCGGACATTTAAAAACAATGTGACCATACCCTTGACACTTATAACACTTCCGGGCAGAATTGGAATTGCTTGATTTTTGCACCGTACTTCCATCTCCCTTGACTTCATTCTTACTTGCAAATTCACCTTTGACAAGAGGTTTGTTAGAACCAGAAGCAGCACTCCCTTGGTTAGAAGAAATTGCTTTAGGGGTTGTTTTGGATGAGAACTTCGTTCGTTGCTGTTCAATAGTGATAGCAAGTTTTCTAACATCATTAAAAGTCCAAAATGTTTGCAATCTAATTGCATCAGCAAACTCCTTTTTTAAGCCACCTAAGAATCGTGCAATGGTTTGCTTCTCCGATTCTTTAATATCACATCTGAGCATCAAATACTCAAATTCTCTTATATAATCCTCCACGAACAAATTGTATTGTTTAAAATTATAGAACTTTGTGTAAATTTCTTGTCTATAATTTTCAGAGAGAAATCTCTTTTTTAACTCCCGCTTCATTTTCTCCCAAGTCTAAATCGGCCTCATTTCTTCTCTATTCCTTTCCCTCTTCAAATTCTCCCACCAAAGTGAAGCATAACCCTTCAATCTAATAGCAACTAGATTCACCTTCCTTTCCTCAAAAAACTCTTTAAATTCAAAAATTCTTTCAATAGTGTATAACCAATCTAAAGGCATTACCTTGCATTTTTCTATCAAATTCTAGAACTTCAACCTTCATATCACCTTCACGTGTCCTTGGCTGCCTTCTTTGCCTTCGGTTGTTAAGATCTTCATCACTAGAATCATCATTAATGCCAAAGGGATTCTGATCTTCCACCTCCCCACGTGCTTCATGTTGATTTCTTCTAAGTTGGGCATTATTTTGCTGCTGTTCCAATTGTCTCTCAACTGTCCTCCTCAATTCTACAATCTCACTATTCATGACTTGAACATCTTGAGGAATAGGATTTCCACGCCTTGCCATGACGTAACACAAGAACTTGAATTGCCGAATTCAAAGGATAACACGAACCTGGGCTTTGATACCAAATGATACCATTTCAGAAACTGAAAAGGTAGGTCACAAGGAAATTCACCACTTTAAGGATAAGTAACACTACCTTAAAGATAAGAATTAGGGTTTAGCTCACCACTCAAAGGAATCCTCCCAAGAGATAAGAAACTAAGAGAGATAATCACAAAGATTAAGTTTTTGAAATTTGAATAATAATCAAGGTCCCCTTACAAATTCGTAACTCCTATCCTTTATGCTTGGAACAACCCTCCAAGAATAGGAATAACCAAAATTAAAGTTCCAAGATAGCACCAACATAAAACAAATAGTGGGCAAGTCAAAGACTAATTTTTGGGCCCTAAGTACTTCATGGACCATTAACCCGAAATGGGTTGGTGTAACTTCATTGGACTCCATAATGCTTTTGTAGGTTGAATTCACATTGGGCTTGGGCTACTCAAGTGCATCAAGATGCCACTCTGCGCATTATGTTAATTTAATGTGGATGTGATCTAGTTTATGTTGTCAATATTGAGGTTCATTAAAGTTGTTCATTTAAGCGATATATCGACTTTAGATTATATGTATATAAACGAATAAGAGCAATTCTAATGGTATCCTCAAAAGTAGGAAAGTAATCAAAATTTGATTATTTATCCCCAAAACACCGTCTAACAGCTTTAATCAATAATCAAATGACTTTCAATCATCAAACACAAACTTAATCAAAAATAATGTTGTTGTAATTTTATTCTTTCTCTTTCATCTGTGGCTTTTTTTTTTCTTTCTCTAATTGCCTATGTATCTCATCATTGTTTCGACCCCAAAAATTTCAATCAGGTAAAATTCGTTTCTTCATTACGAATGGATCAATACCCATACCATATACCTTCTCTTGTCTTTTATAGGTTTTTTTTTTATTTATTTTTTTTTTTTTTATTTTTTATTTTTTTACCCTGTTTGGGTAATGATAAATTGAAGAGAAATTTTATTATGATTCTGTAACAACAATCAATGGTTGATTTTAGGGCAAAATATTTATTAACTGAGAATAAAGTTTTGAATATAGTATATTTTTTATTTAGATAAAGTGTACCATTGTGGACTATACGATCATCAATTTTAGTAATTCCCGAAAACAATCCTCAAATACTGAGGTGGCAACTTTTAATGCTCTAAAACTATTGAGAGAAAAGAAAACGAGAGGATAAAAACATAAGTGAACTAATTAAGTGGTAGATCAATACCATATATGAGGATTGTATACCACTTAATTAGTCAAAGCATACACTTTGAGTCAAAGTATGTAAATCTAATGGTCCACATCCAACGCACTGATGAAGTTATATTAGTGCGCACTGATTTGAACATGTATATATATATACAATCTTTCTATTATCAGTTCGAACTGATATAAAATATATCAGTTCCTTGTATGTGGGTCATTAGATTTAAAAGATGCTTTGAAAAGTGCGTACAGTTAAGTCAAAGCATTTAAATCGAATGGCCTACATGCAAGGGACTGATATATCTTATATCAGTTTGAACTGATAATAGAAAAATTGTATATATATATATATATAGTTTTTCTATTGTCAGTTTGAACTGATATAAAATATATCAGTTGTTTGCATATGAGTCATTGGATTTAAAAGATGCCTTGACAAGTGCATGCAGGTAAGTCAAAATATTTAAACCCGATGGCCCACTTGCAAAGAACTAATATATTTTATATCAGTTCGAACTAACAATAGAAAAATTGTATATATATATATATATATATATATGCATTATCCAAGTTTATTTTGTCGTTTCTGATTCGAGTAGATGTGGAGCACAAAACAGGCCCGTAGTCCTATTGTGTGGCCCAATGCTAATTACATCCTATTTTCTCTCTTTTAGGGTCAGCCCAACAAACCATGCAGCTTTCTCCCTAAGCTTTTCGAGTTTCTCCATAATTTTTCTCTCCGCTCAAGCTTCGTAACACTGAGAGCATAGCGGCGCCACTGAGAATATATAGCATTGCACCTCTTCGTGAAACACAAACAGAAACTGCTTTAATTTGGTGCTTGTGAATTTCGACCTCCCTCCCTTCTAGCTACCTGATGAAGAGGAAGAGCGAGTGTCTCCCGAGGAAGTATTGGAATGTGCTTCAGCTAGTATTAATTCAGTTTCAATTGGAACAATCTTGAAGCATTTAAATGGTTATCTCCTCCATCCTTATTTTGACTATTAGATCATGTTGTTGTACATTTTTTTAGTGAGGTATCATTTAGTATATGTTACAATATTTTGAATTGACGATTATATCTCAAAATCCTTGAAGCAGCATTCAAATGAATATCTTCTCTATGCTCGTGGACCCCTTTCTTGCTTCATGGAATCCCTCCTAGTCCGAGGTTCTTGTCTAGCATAAGCTTCTTCTTGTTTAGTCATCGAGTTCAAGGAACTTGATTAACCGATTGCTGTTGATTTCCTAGACATTGAACCTTCAAATCATGAAGAAAGCTCAAATGAGAATAATTTTTTAAATATTACGTTATGATAAAGGGATAAATTCAAACCCATAATATGGTGGAGATGTGAAAGATATACTGCTGAGATAACACCATATCTTGTTAAATGAGAAGCAATAATTAATTAGTAAAAAAATTGAAAACAAATATGCAACTAGTATATACACATCTTTCCCAAAATATTTCATTTCAGGAACTGTTTTCGAACAAGATTTAAATCCCACTTAACAGTACAAAAATGAAAAATAAATAATTAATTCACAAATCACCTATATTTACCCAGATAACTGATGATAGTAATATTAACCCACGTACATGGAGTCATGGACAATGGTGAGTTAATGATTAAGAAAAAGCAAAGACGTAACAAACATCAATGATAGAATAATGATAGAAGACAATGGATCCATTTCTCACAAAAAAAGAAAAGAAAAGAAAAAAAAAAAAAAAAACCAATCAAATAGTTTATTTGTGTCGATTGTTTCATAATATAATATATAGTAGTTGTAATAGAAAAATTATAGTATAAATATTTAAATATATTTTACCTTTATATAATTTGGTAAATTACTGATCCGATAAATCATAAATCTACGTCGTCTACTTCTTTTGATTTTCTTCCTTTCGATCGTTCCTCCACCTTGTTCTTCTCCTTCAGATACTTCATCCATGGTATTAATAAGCAATAACTGATTCTCTATCTCCCTCTACCTCTGCAAAAATAAGGAAAATCAAATTAATATGGGCTATTAGCCTATTTATAGGCAAATATTACATCAAATTATCAAACTGGAAAATATAAATTAATATGGAAATAATTCAAATTCAAATTAAAAAAAAAAGGTAATAGTATAAAATATTTTATATATGGTAGATAATCGGGTGAATCCAATATGGAACGGAGTAATGTTATTTTGTAAAAAATTTGGAGCCAAATGATGTGGCATCACTAGAATCCAATGATTTCAATCATCCAATTCTAATACAGAGAAATTAATGATCCACATCATTTGACAACAAATTTGGATATCAAATTTCGACAAAGTAATATTATTGTATTAAATGTGTTTCCAAATTTGAATTCAAATATATGAAATCTTTTATATACTGTAGATAATCAGAATCAAATATTAAACCGATTTTTGATGTACTTCCCATTTTTGGATTCTTTTGACAGATTTTGGATTGATAAGAAAAAGAAATGTCTACCACAACCGGTTGACAATCTGTTAATCATTCATGTTAATTGTTACATAGGTAGATTTGCTGAAAATCCCTCTAAGATGACCTTGTAAAAAAAAATAAAAAATAACCATCTAGTTTTGAATTTGAATAAAAATCCCCATATTGTTACTTATTGTGGTAGCGAAAAAATGACTTATAGGCCCAAAAGCAAATAGAAGCCCAAAGAAACTTCATGTAGCCATTCTAGGCCCATCTGACCTGAGTCGACCCAAACTCTATACCAATAAGGCTTGAGAGACCAAGTCATAAAGTTCCATCTTCAGTTATGATCAGTTACAAAAATTGGTAACTGCTGAATCAAAAGGAGAGGAAATCTCTCCTGAAATCTCGCCCATGATCTACGAGTGGCCAAGGTGAATGTTAGGGAGAAAGGAGCACTATAAAGGAAAGAGCTCCCTCACTAGAGAGCTCTCTGAAATCTCTGATAACAAAAGCTTATAAAGGCGTACTGAAACTCTGCTACCAGAATATTCTGGTCACCGGAGTTCAATCAACTTCATCACAATTGCCCTCAATCATTGCTCAGCCCAAGCACACCTAAGGCTAAATCCCTTCATTTTTATTCTGTATTTCTCAGTTTTTATTCTTTTGCAGGACAAGTAAAGTTGAGACGACCATTGCCAGACGACAGTCGACATCATATAACCAACAGCTCGACTGAGTTGCTCTGGGCCCAGCATAACCCGACCCATTTGACGTACCACGTAGTTCGACTATCTACAGTTTGTCGCCCACCGTGGGGCCCATTGCAACTATCTTTGAACTCTAATCAAATCACCAATCAACATGTCTGGAAGTGGATCAGTCCCAACTGTCGAAGAACAGATTGCTGCGTTGGCTGCTCAGATGACAGCGAACGTTGAGAAACTACAGGCGCTCGAGGCAGAGAACGTAGCAATCCAAGCAACAAATGAAGAGCTGAAAGCACTGGTCGACGGAGTAGTACCTGACTCAGCGACGTCGGAGCGTCCAATCTTAGCTAACAATGGCGAACAAGTTGTCGATTGAACAGCTCCAAGAGCACCAGGAAATCCCATTGTACCAAACACGAATCCAGACGACCAGCAAAACTAGCCGACACCTCAGACAAATCGAGTAGAAATCGATCTCAACAATATGCTGGCTCGGAATGAAATGCTAAACGAACAAGATCCAGCGATGGATCAACAACCAAACAATGTTCATCGGACGACCGTATCACTCCAGTCGACACCGGGATTGGTAAAACCCAGGCCCGACTTACATTTATCTGCTAATCTGAAATTCTCTCGTAGGTTTACAAAAATGGAGGCTCTCATCCAGAGAATCCTAGGAGTCCCAGCTCCTATCAAGAAAAGCACAGCCAGCAGCTTCGCCGAGTCACCCTTCGTCGACGCAATTGCCCTCATCGAGATGCCCAAGAAGTTCAACTTCCCAAACATGAAGCAGTATGAGGGGACGACCGATCCGAACGACCATATAGCACAGTACAAGCAAAGGATGTTCACCGCTGCAATTCCACGCGACCTCAGAGAAGCGTGCATGTGCAAAGCCTTCGGATCTAGCCTCAATGGTCCTGCCCTACAGTGGTACACTAATTTACCTAATAATTCCATTGATTCTTTTGCGCAGCTGACGGACACATTCATGGAGCAATTTGCGAGCAGCCGCAAGCTAGAAAAACAGTTGGACGACCTCTACACTATAACATAAAGAGCTGGCGAAAACTTGCGGACCTATGTCAGACGCTTTAACAGGGAGAAAGTACAGATCCCGCATTGCAACCAAGCGACCGCCATCTACGCCTTCAGGAAAGGTCTCAGGTTTGATTTCGACCTATATAAAGAACTTACTAAGTACCTATGCAGGACAATGGAAGATGTACTAGCAAAGGCATGGGCTCAAATCAAATGGGAAGAAGATGAGGCAAACTTTGTTGGAAAAGCTAATAGCAGCTATTATGGAAGTCGACGAAATGATCGAATAGACAGGAGGTCTAACGACAGACGATCGGAACCATACCCGACGAGCGACAGAAGGAATACCTAGTCGTAACATGAGGGATCCAATGAGAGGAATTCTCATGGGCGTGGCAACACAAGGTCCAGTCGACCATGAGTAGAAGCCCCTGAATATAACCTCAGCATCGAGCCAGTCGATCTTGTAGTAGTAATGAGGGAAATGGGAAAAGCAGTCAAGTGGCCACGAAAGATGAATGCACTGCCCGAACATCGAGACCCTAAACTATGATGCGAGTTTCATGGGGATCATGGCCATCGCACAGAGGATTGCATCGCCCTAAAATTCGAAGTCGCAGAACTTTTAAAACAGGGACATCTACGGGAATTCCTGACAGACAAGGGTAAACAAATATACGCAAGACGCGACGACCAAAGGCAAACCAGTGCAGTCGACAGTCTTCCAGAACCTCCCAGACAAGATAGGGTGATCAATTACATTTCGGGTGGGTCTGAAGTCAGTGGTGTAAGCTACTCAGCAGCCAAGAGGCACACACGACAAGTATCAAACACAGAAATCCAGCCAAATCGGGAACATCTATCCAAAGTCGACGAAACTGTCACCTTTAGGTCGACAGATAAATCAGATTTGTTTTCTCCCCACCATGATGCTCTAGTTATTTCTTTACATATTGCTAATTGTTTAACCAAACGCATTTTGATCGATAATGGCAGTTCTTGCAACATTTTGTTTAATAGTGCTCTGAGAGAAATGCAGGTCGACGAGTCAAAGCTTAGTCGCTAAACGACTATGTTAACAGGGTTCAGTGGAGAACAAAAACACACTTGGCGAGATCGTGCTACCAGTCTACGCTGAAGGAGTCAACCTATATATAAACTTCCTTGTACTTGACTGCCAATCCCTTTACAACGCTATCCTTGGCAGGCCATGGATACACGAGTTAAAAGCAATCTCTTTGACGTATCATCAGATGATCAAGTTTCCTACCAAGTGGGGGGTAAAAGAGATCAAAGGGGAACAACGAGCAGCCAGAGAATGCTATCAGAACGCTGTTAAAAAAAAGAAACAAGAATTATAGCAATTACAGGAAGCCAAGGTCGAGTTGACCCCAGCCAAGCCGAACATGGAAGAACTCGACGAGGTATCTATCGACCCCGATCAGCCAGATCACAAAATCTTCATCGGATCCAAGTTACCTGACGACATCCGAAAGCAGTTGATTGAGTTTTTGAAGGAACGACGCAATAGCTTTGCCTGGTCGCACGAAGACATGGTCGGCATCGACCCAGAAGTAATGGTTCATTGACTACAAGTCGACCCAGATCATCAGCCAGTGAAACAAAAAAGGAGGAAATTCACTCCTGAGAGGAACAAGGTGATAAAAGAGGAAATACAAAAATTATTCGACATTGGTTCTATGAGAGAAGTGAAATATCCAGACTGGTTGCCAAACGTTGTGGTAGTGAAGAAGAAAAACGGGAAATGGCGAGTCTGCATCAACTTTACCGACCTAAATAAAGCATGTCCCAAAGACTCATTCCCACTCCCGCATATCGACATGCTGGTCGACGCAACTACAGGACATGAATTGTTGAGCTTCATGGACGCTTATTCAGGCTATAACCAGATCTTGATGCATCCTGACGATCAAGAGAAAACTGCCTTCATCACCGAAAGAGGTATTTTTTGTTACAAAGTAATGCCATTTGGTTTAAAAAATGCAAGCACAACATACCAGAGGCTAGTTGATCGGAACGATTTATACACCTTTTGAGGTCCCCATTTCCTGTCGTTTGCTTTCGTTTTCGAGCAATTTTGTGAATATAATATGTTTTTGTGAGCCTTGTGCAAGTTCATTTTTTTTTGGGAAGTCTACGCGCGATAACGAGGTGTTTCCGGGCCAAAACGCAGCGCGAAAGAACGAAAGAAATTTGTGCTGAAATTTTCCAGATTTCGTTAAAACGTACCGCGATAGACAAAAATGCGTACCACGTTCTGTACCGCGACTTTCAGCAGAATGTGTTCGTCAAACAGGACGTTAAAGCGTACTACGACCTGCACTACGACCTGCACGAGATTTTGTTTTTTTTAGGGATTTTCTTGAGGGGTATTCATGTCTTTTCACTCCTATTCTTGTACTCTAACTATCCCCACTATAAATATCCCCTATTCTCTCTCTTCTAAAAAAAGAATCACTCAATCCCTAACTCTCCATCTCTTTCTTTTCTCCTCTTTCACGTACCACACCAAATTTCTACCATCTTCTTCATCTTCTCCACCTTCTTCACCCAATAAAGGAGAGACCCATGCTCCCATGGAGGTTCTTCCTCCATGGGAGCTCACCACACATCTCCACCACCCCTTTTTTACTTCATCCATCCATCATAGACTAGATTTCAAGGAATTAGGAGACAAATCCAAGCTAGGAAAGCTATGGAGCATCTTTGGAGGCTTGTCTTCAAGGGTTTGTTTTTATTTACTCATTTCCTTGTAATTTCTTGCTTCTTTGATGTGTAACCCCAATTTGGGGAATATTTTAAACCCTCACATGTGCTATATATATGTATTTTGTTTATAAATTCGTTTGGGTTTTGTTTTGCTCTTTGATTTATGTATGTTTAATCTCTTATTGTGAAATTTATGTTTGTGGACGTTAGAAATTGACATGTATGCTTGAATGGGATTAGGAGTAAAGTAATTAATGTAGGAGTAGAGTAATTTAGCTTCCCATGATTGTTTGTATGTTAATGGATTGCCAAAATATCATTTATTGAATGATTTGAGTGTTAGGGATTTTATCCCCAAAGAGTAGAAAAGGCTAGTTTATGCATTTAGTTGCTAAATTGGCTTTGGTTCACATCCTTGAGCTTAATGGGTCTTTTTAAGACACATTTGCCCATCCTTGGCTGGAATGGGTGATGAATTGATTTAGGGAAAATTCCCAAGTCAAGAGGAGAACCCTTAATTCATTTGAATGTTCTTAATATTTAACAATTGCATTGATGCACATTAGTGTTAGGTAAACTTGTTTCCCATTTTTAGCCATCCTAGGGAGATTGATAAAACCGAATTCGTATCTAGAGTAAAGACCATTAAATTCCTCTTGTGCTCGTGTAGTTATAGGGGTATTTCATTGCTTAATGCTTTCACTCGGTTAGCCACCTTGTGAATGATATTTAGGCTGTGTGTTATATATTGCGTGGTGTCGCATTGACATGCTCATCGTGATATCCTCTACATTTGACCAGAAAGATGAGAGATCACTAGGCTGGCGTGTAGAGCTCGTGTGTGTGTCCCACAGTCCTTAATGAATCCAAGCATTTATGCATGGATAAAATCTTTATGTCGCTTGAGAGAGGGTAGAGATTAATTAAGGGGACACAAGCATATAACATTCGTGTTATATGAGTATCTCGTATTCTTAATGCTTTCACTTGGTTGCCATTCCGTATTTGGTTAGCCTCGTGGATGAATTATTGGCTGTAGTATGGCTCACGCAGTTGCGCATTACATGCCCAACGAAATAACCAATGTATTTGACCGGAAAGTTGAGAGATCACTAGGCCGGCATACATGGCTCTTATTTGTGTCCCATGGTACTTAATGAATCCATACGTATGTGTGGATGTGATTTCTAAGACTCGAGAGAGATTAGAGATCAGTTAAGGGGACACGAGTCTATTATATACTTGCACATTGAGGGACTAAGTGAGTCTAGTCCGTAATTAGAAGGATTGATACGGTTGAGTCATTTCCCTAGTGTAACCACATTTCATGCCATCTCTCTATTCCATCCTATCATTGTAAATATTATTGTTTATCATTTATTTATTTATATTATTATTTACATTTTCCACACACGCAACACACGAGTTCTCTTGGCGTGTTGTAATAATAGCTAGAACCGGTAACGGTCGGTGAATTCCACGTCCCTGCGGAACGATACTCTTACTTGCCGCAGTGCTAGTCTCTGTGACTCGCGCGCTAGCGAGGTAGAACTTAAATGTTCATCTTTTGACCGACACTGCAACGACGTGTCGTCAATAGTCAACAAGATGTTCGCCAAGATGCTTGGATCGATAATGGAGGTCTACATCGACGACATGCTAGTCAAATCCTTAGTCGCCCAGTAACATATCGACCATCTGAGACCGTCGTTCGACATACTCGACCAATATGGTATGAAACTTAACCCCACTAAATGTTCTTTTGGTGTATCTTCAGGGAAGTTCCTAGGTTATCTGGTCACCTAGCGAGGTGTCGAAGCCAATCCAGACCAAATACGGTCGATCGAGAATATCGAGTCCCCTAGATGCATCAAAGTCGTACAGAAGCTAATCGATCGAGTAGTAGCGCTGAACCGATTCATATCAAAGTCGTCTGAAAGATGCCTTTCATTTTTTAATACCCTCAGAAAGAACAAAACATTCGAGTGGAACGACGACTGCGAGAAAGCATTACAGGATTTGAAAACCTATTTGAAGTCGCCCCCACTGCTGTCGAAATCGAAGGATAACGAAATATTATTCATATATCTGGCGGTGTCCAACATAGCCGTAAGTGCAGTCCTAGTAAGAGAAGAAGACAATAATCAACACCCAGTCTACTACGTAAGCAAGACTCTGCTCGACGCCGAGACTAGATACAGCCGACTGGAAAAGCTTGCACTAGCTCTTGTGGTGGCAGCTCGCAAACTCAGGCACTACTTCCAATGCCACTCGATTAAGGTATTAACTACTTATCCCCTTAAAAATATACTTCACAAACCAGAGCTTTCAGGTTGACTAACGAAATGGGCGGTGGAGCTTAGCGAGTATGACATCAGCTTCCACCCAAGGTCGGCAATGAAATCACAGGTACTAGCTGACTTTATTGTAGACTTTACCCCTTGTGAGAATGTGCAAGCTGAATAAGAACTAATAGCAATCACAGATAAGTCGTCGACCGGGAAATGGACTTTATCGGTTGACGGGTCTAGTAATATCAAAGGAAGTGGATTGGGATTGGTACTCGAATCCCCACAAGGGGACATATTGGAACAGTCGATCCACTGCGGTTTTCGTGCGACAAACAATGAAGCCGAATACGAAGCCCTGATCGCTGGGCTCGACCTCGCTAAAAGCCTAGGAGTGAAGAATATCCGAGTACTAAGCAACTCTCAACTAGTTGTCCGACAGATGAATAGTACTTATGAGGCTAGAGATCAACGAATGTTAGCCTACCTAATCAAAGCCAAACAACTCCAGTTGACATTCGATGAGTTTACGATTGAACAAGTACCCAGATCTGAAAATACACGAGCGGATGCATTAGCGAATCTTGGGTCGACAACAACAAATGGCTCAAAGTCGATACCTATTGTACATCTTATGTCTCTAACAATTCAAGAAGCAGAAGTACTGGCACCTATCGACCAGGGAAGAAACTAGATGGAACCCATATTCAATTATCTACAGGCCGACATCCTACCAGATGACAGAACAGAAGCAAGGCGAATCAAAGCAAAAGCTGCTAAGTTCTGCATCTTATATGGACAACTTTACAAAAAGTCGTTCACAGGACCCTACTTGAGATGCGTCACCAACCGAGAGGCGTGTGACGTCTTAAAAAGCCTACACTACGAGGAATGCGGAAACCATTCAGGCGCCCGTAGTCTATCGAACAGAGCCATCACAGCAGGATATTACTGGCCGATCATGCGGACTGATTCTCAAAACCATGTGAAGTCATGCGACAAATGTCAACGATTTGTACCCGTATCGCACCTTCCCCCAGGTATGTTGAATTCAATTTCGGCCCCTTGGCCTTTTATGAAATGGGGTATGGACATTGTAGGTAAGCTCCCTATAGTGCCTGGCGGTATCGTCTACATGCTAGTCTTAACGGATTACTTCATCAAATGGGTCGAAGTCGGAGCATATCAACAAGTGCACGACATTGAGGTACATGACTTCATATGGAAGAATATTATTTGCAGGTTTGGAGTACCACGAGAAATAGTAACCGACAACGGATCCCAATTCATTTCGTTCGACTTCAAAAACTTTTGTGACAAATACGGAATAAAACTAAGTTTCTCAACTCCATGACATCCTCAAGCCAATGGACAAGCAAAGTCGACCAACAAAACCATTGTCAATACATTGAAGAAACGACTGGAGGCAGAAAAAGGCCAGTGGGTAGAAAAACTACCAGAAATTCTGTGGTCGTACAGAACAACTCCACGACGGTCGACTGGAGAGACTCCCTTCTCACTTGTCTACGGATCAGAAGCAGTGATCCTAATAGAGACACGACTAGCGACAACTCGAAGTGAAAACCCAAACGAAGAACAGAATAATTTGGAGCTAAGTTTCGAACTCGATCACTTAGACGAACGTCGAAACCGTGCTGCTATAAGAATTCAGTTATACCAACAGCAAGTCGCACGACACTACAACAAAAAAGTACGTGCTAGGGTTTTTAAAGTCAACAACTGGGTCCTTCGACGAGTCTTCCAAAACACAAAAGAGGAAGGCGTTGGGAAACTGGGGTCGACATGGGAAGGCCCATATCAAATAACAGAAAAGCGTACAAATTATGGGGACTCGACGGTAGAGAGTGGCATAACAGCTGGAACGCTCTATATCTAAAGCAGTACCATTTCTAAACAACCTTTTTCTATACATATTTCCATTATTTTACTTGTTGATTTATCTAAAAAACTAACGACTCGACCAACAAGGAGCAATGATGAAAACTTAGTGCAACTAAGTGCAGAACTGAGCTCACAAATAATATATATCACTTTTTTGCTATCGACTTCGACATACAATGTCCACATTTCAGAGATCCATAAACCGAAGTCTACATCGAATCGACATCTACAACATCAACTCTCAATATCCTAAACGAATGCATATTGAGAGTGGGGGAATAGCAATGGGGACAACTAACGTACTATCGATCGTGTATGCGGAAATTTCTATGTAAAAAGGTCTTGTCAACCATATAACGCATGTATGCAAATATCTCAATGTAAAGAGGTCTTGTCGACCATATAACACATGTACGCGAAAATTTCAATGTAAAAGGGTCTTGTCGACCATACAACGCATGTACGTGGGAATTTCTATGTAAAAAGGTCTTGTCGACCATACAACGCATGTACGCGGGAATTTCTATGTAAAAAGGTCTTGTCGACCATATAACGCATGTTCGCGAAATTTCTATATAAGAAGGTCTTGTCGACCATACAACGTATGTACGTGAAAATTTCTATGTAAAAAGGTTTTGTCGACCATTTAAATGTGATCAATATTTAAAGAAAATATTGACGACCCTATGCGGTTACTACATATAAACTTGTCGACTAAACAAGCAATCACGCGATTCCTAAGTCGACAGCTATAAATAACGCACGTACGCAATTTCCATACGATGTTATCGAATATTTAAAGTCGTTCAACTTTAAAGTAAGCATGAGTTTACAGGCTTATCTCATTCAGTTAAGACTTCATCATTTTGTTAACCCCATTATGTGATGGTCGTATTGTTTCCACAATCGATAAAGAAAAAGAAGTCGGCTCAAAATAACCGCAAATGTTCTAAATAAAAATAGGTCGCATCGACCAAATCATCTAATGTTACATTACATACGTACAAAAAACATAAGAACAAAAATATAAATAACAAAGAGATTTAAGCAGAAGCATCTTTTTGAGCGTTCTGTTGCGTAGAATCAACACCACCACCAGCAGTATTCTGACCTTCAACATCTTTGAGATTCTCATCTCCAGGGCTTTTGTCGATACCTCCATCACCTACTTCGTCGACTGCCTCCTCAGGAAGAGATTCTTCAAGTTTCAGGCGCTCCATCTCCTCTTAGTCGTCTATCTCCTCCTGCATCTCTTTAAAATTCCAATATGCGTGTGCACCAGACAAGTACTCCTTAAAAAGCTCCACCCTGGTATTGCACACTGCCTCTGCTCCTATCGTCATCGCTTTGCTCTTCAAACCTTCAACAATCTTGTCAAGTTCCTCTTGGGCTCTTTTCATTTCAGATTGATGATAGTCGACCATTTTCTTCAATTCCTCTTCAAGAGCCAGGCTCTTCTGCTTCTCCTCCTTCACCTGTGTGTTCAGCTTTGCATTGTTAGCTTGCAAGGCGTTGTTTGATCTTCGAAGCTTTGTGCACTTGTCGGTGACAGCCTTGTACTTGTCGTGAAGGTGCAATTGCACTTGCATGGCCTGCAACGAAAGATGTCGAATCAATAGAAGAAACGACCGATGAGAAGACATAAACTTACAAACTAAGCTTACTTGGCACAAAGAAATAATGCCCGCGTTGAAGGCATCTTCCGTTTTCTTGCTTTTCAAATACTTGTCGTTACCAGGAAGAAGGAATTGGTATGACTTTTCTAGGAACTCTGTTGGCTCCTTGAACGACGAAAGCTCAGGAGAAGGAGGCTTCATTGGAGAATCCTTCTCGAGCGTCGTTGCAACCGACTTCCCTTTTGACCCGGCGACTGCTTTCCTTTTACGGTTGGCAGTCGAATCCTTCATTTGCCTCTTTGTAAGTGGGCTCCTCTCCGGTGACGATTCAACTATTTCCTCCAGTACTGCTGGATCCCTTTCCTTCGACTTCCCAGCAGCTTGTTTTTTCGACGCTGCACGCTTCTTAGCAATTTCATCCCTGTAGAGTTTGATCGACATGGCGTGTTCTGGGACGTTTAGCTATGCACTCGCCATCGACGTCACTGCGAAATGACGTTCAATGTCAGTTAAAGGTGACAAAAATCTTAGATCGTACTGAAGAATTTAAAAACTTCGTCTAGTCCAAATATATGATACGAAATCCTTCACGAGAGGATACGGTGCCCTCGGTCTACTTAACGTCGACCACCTCCACAGGCGACTAGGCCTAAGGTTACCTTCAGTGAGCAACACACTATAACTTTTTTCACCAGTAGGAATATCAAGTAGAACCTGAGTACGCTCGGAAGCAACTTTGCACTCTGGTCGACTCTCTACCCCCTTTATTTCTGTAAAAACAGTTCATCAATACTACTAATTCAAAACACAAAAAAAACTCAATCGACAACCGGCAGTCAAACAATGCTTACCATATCGGTTTCAGATTCGACGAAACTGATACTGTTACTCTCCCCAAGGACCGTCGATTGGAGGACCTCTCGCAACAAAGAAGGTATCTTTCCAATAACGATCGTTTGTCGTGGTGTTAGTAATAAGTTCTTTCTTTTTGTCCTTAGGTACTAACAGGTAGCGACCTTGGTCGCCAACATGTTCCTTCAAGTAATAATTGTGGAGTAGGCATCCTAATCCAAATTGCACATTCCGCCTCTCACACAGAACTCCCAAACTTAGCAAAATCCTCCAAGTGTTTGGCATCAACTGGCCAAGAGCAAGGTCGTAGTACAGCGACTTCCATATATTCAGGTTGTTCGATTGGCGACACCATAGCACGCACAGCACCTCGTTCTAACATGCCCCGAATATCAATGGAGCTAACCCTCGACGAATCCTCGGCTGTGACCTGTCTATCGACATCTTGTGGTCTACTGTCGACTCTGTCATTCCCATCATCATTGTCACTGGAAATCCAGTCGACAGGAGGGTCTGAAATTGTATCGTCGTTCGACATGACTTCCAAAATCTGACAGATGCAAAAATGCACAAGTCAGATAAAAACTAAGCGCTACAATCATGACCTAAGGATTTTTCGATCAGCACCTAGGGTTTCTTTAACATGAAGGGTCCTCCCCTAAAGTTCAAACTAAACCCTAGGAAAGGAATCTACCTATGGTCGGAAAGGAATCTACCCATGGTCGAATTTAAACGACTACTCTCATCGCAACGACATACGCAAAACAGAAACAACACTTTTTCAGGTTAAACCAACTTGACATAGATCAAAACATCAGAAGCCAGCAAAAAACAATGAAGAACACGCATTTCTCAGGTAAACATCGAAAACTTCTTATATATATATTTCCTATAGATTCAAAAATAAACTTCATGCATAAAAGTAAAATTCATGCATAGAAATAAACGAGAAGAGATAAGCAACCATTTGCCAACCTTAAAAGATTACGAAGAAGCCTTCTGAAGGTAGAACACCGACACTTCACAGAGAAGAAGTTCAATGGATGAAGAAATCGAAAAGGTTTGAGGAAGTTGAATCGTGCAAAATGGCTCTATCAAGTGAAAAGGTTTATTTATAAACCAGCATCCTAACCCTAGTTACCACGTGTCAACGCCCCTCCAGTTGCCAGTTAACTCAGGTTAAACCACTCGGTTTAAATTTCAAAAATTTTATCTTGAAAACTGCGCATGAATTTAATACTCATGACGTCAGCCTAGAACGCTGAAACGTTTCAATCCCATCGATGTGATTGCCATACTTCAATCGATAGGACTAGGCATAAGTCATCGAGCAACAAATTACTTCCGAAACTCGACTTCATCTGACGATCGGACAATATCCAATGGTTCGACTCGATGACAAGAGCGGTCGACCAAAGCAGCAGTTGATTCAGAAATTGATATAGCGTTGTCGACCAAACCCGCGGTCGACACAGCGAAGAATCACTCTCTAAATCATTGGGCATTTCTTTAGAGAATGGGGGACAAACTGTGGTAGCCAAAAATGACTCATAGGCCCAAAAGCAAATAGAAGCCCAAAGAAACTTCATGTAGCCATTCTAGGCCCATCTGACCCGGGTCGACCCAAACTCTATACCAATAATGTTAGGATTATGCTCAATAGCAAGAGTGTAATATTGTTTTTGACAATCTTTTCATATTAATAAAGTGATTTCTGATTTAAACAAATCTTATAGCATTTATAGATTGAATATTACAATTGTCAAAAGTAAATAATCATAAGGTCAAAAGACTATGAGAAAAGAATAATTGTTCGTACATCTGGATATGTATGAGGTAGACACAATTCTTTAGTTAGTCTTGAATAATGTTCACAACTTAAGTTAAAGGTTAGGCACCTTTATCTTGTTAAAGTTGTAGAATTCTTTTGCTAGCATTTGAGTGGGATCAAATGAGTTATGATGAGTCTGAAATCATCGAAGGGTCTTCGAGTAAAAGAATCTAGTGCACTGGGTGCATTGAATAGAATCACAATGAAATACTTTATCTAGAACCGTTAGTAGATAAAAGTTTTTTCATTATCAGGACAATCGGAGAGTCTATCTTAATCCTGAGATAAATGATGGACTTATGGTTGTAAGTGTTATCATTTGAGTTATCAATGAGTACGATTATATAGCATAGTCTATCCTCGATAGTTTGGTGGTATTCATTTGTTAATCGATAGAGGACTTCATTTATAGATATGGACTTCGTGGCTCCATTTATTAAATGAGAGTAGAATATCATCATATGGATGTTTTGAGGTATTGGATATTGAATCTTAACGTTAAGTTTTCGATAGAGTCTATTGAAACATGGCTTCTGGACAAGTCAAAATAACCAAGTTCAAAATGTGGTCATATGAGTAAATATGGTAACTTGGAGAGCTATAGACGGTCTATGAGCTCTTGGCGATTACTGATATTCTTCACGAGGATATACCATCTCCAATAAGATTGTCTAGGGTACGAATGAGAAATATTTACTTATTCTATCTTTATTTAAGAGTTCAATTTTAGCTCTTTAGTGGAATGAGTTAAAATTAATAGATCGGACCTAAGTGAATCATTTGTTGATTGTGATTAGGTTATGTCTATTGAAGCTTAAATTTAGATAGCCCGCCAAAATCCTCAATCCACACGGACTTGCATGGATCACTTGATATATTCTACCGGACCAATTTATGGGTCAATCTAGAATTGTATTTAATATATTAAGAATATAATTTGCACATTATTTATTTAATGGGTTGATCAATTATATTAATATATTAATGAAAGGCATGTGGGCTTGTTTCTTTTAGTAAGAATGGGTCTGGTTCACATGTGGGCTTTTTAATTAAAGTCTAATGGATTAAATAAAATAAGAAAATAATATTAGGCCCATGTATATGGTGTGGGCGGCAAGACTAGAATAATAGTCTAAAATATTATTTTATTTTATTGATTGATTAAAATGGAAATTAATTAATTTATTAGTTAATTATTTAATTAAAAATCAAAATCTTTTTCTGACTAGGAAATATGTTTCTTAGTAGTATAATATTGTGGTAGTATAAATAAAATAAAAGACTTTATTTGGTAAGTAGATAATTAAGGGATTTATTTATCTAATCAAATAAGGAAGTCTTTTATATAGTCACAAATTCTACAAAGAGAATTCGGTAACCCTAAAGGCTTGCTTGAGAGTTATTTTTCTTTAGCTTGAAAAATAAAATCCAACTCTTAGACTAATGTGAGAATTCGGCCAAGAGGAAAAGAGAGAAAAGTTTGTTCTTGTTTTGATAGTGCACTAGTAACTTTTATATCAAAAGGTTTTGTGCACACTTTCGAATAAGGCTCACGCGAGTTTCAATCTAATGATTTTCAAAAGTGACCGAAACATTCTTTGTAGTCTCTTAGAATTTATTGTGACTAACGAAATAGAAAAAGGTTTTGTTATCCATCCTCAGGTACACAATTCAAAGAGAAGGGAGACCACGCTCCTAGGTGATTCACGTTCGTGATTGGATTAGAAGATCTTGCGGATTACCATCGACGCAATGTCAATCGGATCACGCGACAAAGGTATGATATCTTTAGTATTATATGTTAATTAATTAGAGGGTTAAGGTTCAAATTATGGAAAAATTTTAAACTATACTAAACTCGATTTTAGTCTCGCTTCCGCTGCGTTGACCGTATTTTTCCCTACAAATAAGGCTTGAGAGACCAAGTCATAAAGTTCCATCTTCAGTTACGATCAGTTACAAAAATTGGTAACTGCTGAATCAAAAGGAGAGGAAATCTCTCCTGAAATCTCGCCCATGATCTACGAGTGGCCAAGGTGAACGTTGGGGAGAAAGGAGCACTATAAAGGAAAGAGCTCCCTCACTAGAGAGCTCTCTGAAATCTCTAATAACAAAAGCTTATAAAGGCGTACTGAAACTCTGCTACCAGAATATTTTGGCCACCGGAGTTCAATCAACTTCATCACGATTGCCCTTAATCATTGCTCAACCCAAGCACACCTAAGGCTAATATTCCAACCCCCATCCCTTCATTTTTATTCTGTATTTCTTTGTTTTTATTCTTTTGCAGGACAAATAGAGTTGAGACGACCATTGCCAGACGACAGTCGACATCATATAACCAACAGCTTAACTGAGTTGCTCTAGACCCAGCATAACCTGACCCATTTGACGTACCACGTAGTTCGACTATCCACACTTATCATCGGTGGACAATAACTCATTTTATAATTATTATTCAAAACAATGAGTCAATCAAAGAGTTTATTTGTGTTGATTGCTTCAGATAATATATTATAGGTCTATGTAATTAAATATTAAACTACAAATATTTAAATTTATCTCACCTATGTATACTTTCTAGTAAGTTATTGATCCAATAAATCAAATTGTCTCTATGATCGTTATTTTCTTCATTTGATTTTCTTCCTTCCAATCCTACTTCACCGGTTCCACTACCTTATTCTCCTCCTTCAACAACTTTAACTATGATATTTATAGAAAATATCATATTAGATAAGATTGGTCCAACAGTATACCCCACACATGATCAACACCAAGAGGTCATTGGTTTGATTCTCTCCCCCTCTCCAAACCTTGAATTATTGTAATATTTCAAATATATATATATCATAATACAATTTGAAAAATACGTTTTTGTGAAATGTGCATGATAGATGAAGCGTATTTGACATAATTTATAGGTAGAATTATTGAGATTTCAAAATCTATATCTCGAAAAATATTTAACGGATAATCCGAATATTTTTACCCAAAAAAAAGGTAAATCTTGAATGCAAACTTTTAGCACAGTAATAATGAAACAATAAGCCAATAAGGTTGCAAAACCCAAAATATTAGCTTAAAAATTAACCCAAATATGATATGATAAGTGATTTGTCCTCTCTATGTTACTCATAACATCACCCATGACTTATATATAGTGTTAAAGAAAAACCACTTCCCACATCATTTGAGTTTAGGGGTGGACATTTAATGGATAAATTCTCTTTTTGATAGAACTGATAAAAGAACTAATATGTCTGGTTTTTGAAAAAGTGAACGGATCCAATAAATTTTGGTCTGTGAATCAAACCAAAACCAACATAATTGGACTGGTTTGGCTCGGTTCGGTTCATTCGGTTTTTGGGCCTAACAGAATCCTATTCACCTCCTCCAAGTTCTCTAGCCTTGGTTGAGTGAAAAAAAAAACCTCGTCTTTCACTACCATGACACAAAATTAGAGGTAAAATATTTGATACAAAATTATTTTCTATAAGATTTAATCATACAAACAACCATAAAATAACAAACACGAAATTAAATATATATGATAGTGAGAGCAGAATAGAGAAAGTTGATAACCATACATGAAGAGGGAGAGCATAGCAACAAGATAGCATGCGAGCACAGTAGATGAGAGGAAGTTAGCAACCGAAGCAACTTGACAAGTGTAAAACTGCCTGATACAAGCAAACAGAGTTGAGGAGAGGAGAGACAAACGGCCCAACCATAAGGCTAGGGAGATTGCCGGGAGTGGGTGACATGCAACAAGAGGCTGGGGAAACGACAAGATGGAGATGGGAGCATCAGCTGACGTGAGAAAGTGAGAGTTCTGAAAGAAATCATAGGGTTTGGGTGTTTGATTAGGTTTATGGATGAAAACAAAATTAAGGTTATAAATACATACATACATATATATATATATATATATGTATCGGTAAAAGTTATCAGTTTTTGAAAAATCAAACCGAACATAACCGGCCATAGTTAGAACACGGATTGAACCGGTTCAGTTCAGTTCACTAGTTTTTCCCATCCTTATTTGAGTTCACTTTTGAGATAATTTTTCGGTTGTGTAGCATTACTCGTAATGAAATTCTATTATTGTAAATCGTTACATAAATTACTGTGCATTTTAACGTGATAGTCATCCATTGTGTTATTGAGTTTGTCCACTACTTAATTAAAAGAATACAATTTTTTTTTTTTTGAGATAATCTCAAATTTGATGGTCTAACCTCGTCAATGTTCATCCACCACTATATTAGTGCATTCAAAATCTTTTCGATCACTTGTTTTCCTTGTTACAAAATATTTTGAGCTTTAAATAGAAATATGAAACAAATACTCAGTGTGTATAAGACTATCTAGAGGGGGGGGGGGGGGGGGGGGGGGGTGGAATAGATTTTAATCGTTATTACCCAATTTTCGCGTTTAGTCAAATTTACGAAAATGCCCCAAACTAGACAATATAATAATCAAGTGTAATATGGTGCGGAAATATAAACGACACTTGATTTTTACGTGGAAACTCTCAACAGGGAAAAACCACGGGCTGGTAAGTGCGCCACACTCGAACCTCGAATCCACTAATTGTGATAGCGTATACAACCTAATCCCGGTTTGACGGCCTAATCCCGGCCAATATCCCGCTACCACTACCCGCAGGCCTGTAAAAGTGGACCTCGTCCAATTTGCTCATGTGATCACCTAATCCCGGTGTACGACCTAATCCCGGTCTATCACATAAGACTTACTTCTTCGAAGAGATCAACACCCTAAGTGAATATGCAATGATATCCAAAAATGCAATATAGAGCTAGGGTACTCTAGATGCTTAACTAGGATTATATGATGACAATAAAATCAATCATAGATATGAAAATAGCTATATGTCATGGCATACAACTTTAGCTAAGTAAAGGATAACCAATCCTAGATACAAAGCTATCACAAAAAACCCACAAACATTCAAAAGATTAACTAGTTGATTAAAAAACAATCTATCAACCTAGTTATAAATGAATCACATAAGAATGTTTATGGCATAGCTTTTAGGCAATAATGACCTAATCAATTAAGCTATCAAAAATAATCTCAATCATATAATGAGATTAATTAGCTAGATATAAAATAGGCATGAAAACCTAGCTAACATAAATAACCCAATCAACACATAATCTCAATCATGTATGTAGAAATTACTCAAAGAACATACAAGTGATAAAAGAGATAAATTGATAAGTAAAAACACTAAGATTAGATGAAATTAGTGTTTAACAAATCATACCATGTGTGTTGAAGAAGACCCATGCATTAGCATATGCTAAATGAACCTAGATGATGCCTAGATGATGATTTGTGCATGTGGGAATGGGTTTAGAGAGATAAAGATGTAATCTTTAAGCTTTCTCTCTCAAGTCTCTCTTTCTCTCTCAAGAATATCTCTTTCTCTTTCTAGAAAGTGAATTCTCTCTCTAGGGTTTCAGTTGGGAGAGTTATGATGAAGAAGGAGAGATAAGAGGGTATTTATAGGTGCCAAATGAAGCTACGACATTTTGAGAATGTCAAAAAGACGTCACTGGGCATTCTGCCAATGGAATAGCCAAAGGGGGAGATTGTAAGGTTCACTATTTGTATTGGCTTGATTCCATTGCAAAACACTCTATGATTGTATTAGTTGTTGCTTAGGACATTATTTGAAGAAAGGAAGCTCAAAGAGTGAAGAGCAACATCTAGTGCAAAAGTCGTCTTCAAGAAGTGAAAATCGTCAAAGGTAAAACTTGACTTCCACCCTCTTGCAAGGCGTTAGCGCACACACACACAATTCATACATGTGTGTCCCTGCATCGTGGTTCAAACATTTGGTATAACACATTCACACACTTCATAGCATGCTCATGCATTGATCTTGTATTGACAAACATTGTGAAATTGCATGCTTTGTAACTATCTCTTTGATATGGCATGTTTGTGTGAATATGTGTTTATTTGTTTTCGTATTTTGTGTTTAGGACTTGAACATGTTCTTATTTAATGCCTTATCGAGTTCCGGTCGTTTCGGTTACTCACTCATAAGGTTTCGAGTCCAAACAAGTTGACTATGCTACTTTTCGTTCTCATTTGTTATGTTGATTTCATCATCGGATTCCGAGATGATTTCTCAACCATTTTTCAAAGTTTAGTAGTTGTAGTCGTGCGTGAGGGAGTCACGGTTCATAATCCGAAAACGGATTCGAAATCGGAGGTCGGATGCTCAAGATATGGGGCAACGAACCGAGGGAGCGCGCGAGAGGTGTGCAAATCACGTGTGGCCACTTGGCCAGCCCGTGTGGGACGGGCAAGGGAGCCTTCTGCTCCCGTGGGCCCCACGCGCCCCCCACGGGGTGCTGACGTGGCAGCACGTGATTTGCTCGGAAATTCTCTCCTTTTCCCTCCTTTTAATCAAACCTCCTTCCCTCCACACTTATGCAATATTTTTTGAAGAACACTTGAAATCCCGCATCAGTTTTTCAACAATTTTCGTTTACTTGTTTTGATCATATCTCTCTCATACGAACTCGAAATCATTCGATTCAAAAACCAAAATTGTTGGTCTCGAAGAGAGCTACAAACCCCAAGCATTTCCAGAGGCAGTTGACTTCGGCATTTTTCTCGGCTGGTCCATTTCCAGTCCGTGGTCAGTATTTGATTTTCAACTTCTTCTTTTTCAATTTCATTTTTGATCAACTATTGATTCTTTCCATTTGATTGATGAAATTTGTTAAGAAGTATGTTAGATCACATGCTAGGGTTATTTGATAATTTGTTAATTGAGTTTTAGCTTTGTAATTAGTCTTGAACATTTATGTGCTAAACTTGAACTATCATGAAATTGATTCTAGAAAATGTATGAGTGATGTGCTTCATGTTATTTTCTATGTTTTATTTCATGATCTAAGAACTAGGTTTTTAGTGTGCTAAATTGAATATTGATACCTTTGTTCTTATTGATTTGCATGTCTTGATTTCTAGATAACTTTTGTGATTGTGTGTTGAAATCATATTCTAGACTATCTTTGAACATGTACATTTTGCTTGATTGATCATCTAGCTTAATTTGATTGTGCTTGCATCATTTGCATCACTTTAGATCATAGCCTTGCATTAGGTTGAAGTCTCTAGCAAAGTGAGTGAAGCTTTGTGGATAGAGCAAGGGAGCCTTGATTAGAGTCGGGAGGACTCGGATAATCAAGCAAGGAAGTCTTGTCTAGGGTCGGGAGGATCCGGATAGGCAAGCAAGAAATCTTCCTAGAGACGTGAGCGTCTTGGATAGGAAGTTGCTTTCTAAAGGTGTAGGACACATCTCGGATAGGAAGTAGGCTTGGTGATTCACTAGCCCGAGGGTAGATTAGGAGTTGATAGCTTGAGCGGATATCATGAGTGATAGCTTGAGTGTGTAAGTCCTTTTTCACATAGTGGATTGCTTCGCCGGTGGTTGTGGTATCAACCCGTGGATGTTTCCTCATTGAGGTTTTACCACGTTAAAATCATTGTGTTCAATTTTGCTTTACTTTCTTTTATCTTCCATATATTACATTGTTTGCACATCTTGTAAATTGATTAACTCTTGTCTTAGTGAAATCAATTCATTTGCTAAATCTTATCAAGTGTGCATTTGCCTTGTAATTTTCCGCATTATTTTTAATTGGAAGAATTTGGAGCCTATACCTATTCACCCCCCCTCTAGGTATATTTCACTACTACATTAAGGGAAATTTCAGCGGTGGAGGAAAGATGTGACACGATGTCACACTCAGGTGAAAATAGGCTATGATAACTGAAGTACTAAACCTGAAGGGCATCGATTTGATAAAATGTGTAATTCATTTTATGAGTTAGCACACTTAGCAATTGGTAGTGATGACATGTGCAATATTGTGATAGAGGGGATAACTGATTTGAAGACGAAATTAATATCAAATGGAGGTGACAATGGAAGTAGTCGATATATCCCCACTTTGAATAATGACACATCAAAGGAGAATTGTAACATTCTTTCTCCACGAGCGGTATGAAGTAAAGGTCGGCCACCGTTCAAAAGAAAGCAGTCCATGGTTGAAAAAGTTGTTCGAAAAAGAAAACAAAATAAATTGAAGATGAGATCTACTGATCCATAAATGACTAAGGTGATATTTAAATTTATGGTATTAATCGCATGCTTGTTCTTCTTTAGTATTATAGTATTATTATTTTTTTCTCCTTTTACTTGCCACTGAAACATATTGTTTGCATTATTATTATTTTTTTTTTTGTGAAGGATTTTGAAACATTAGAAATTGATAGATTTGCTAACGTTGATGTTCCACCTACTTCTGACCATGATGGCAATATTTTGGCTACACAAGAGGGCCTTATGATTGAGGTATGATTATTATTTAGCATGAACTTTATATTTTTTCAATTACCTAGTTTGTAATGATTTCTATGACTCTTAATTACTTGCATAATATCACGTTAAGCACACTTGATTCTTTAAGGCAACGATCAAAGGCTTCATTTGAGTATCTTTTAGATATATATATATATATATATATATATATATATAACAACTATATATTGATTCTTTTTTTTTTTTTTTTTGTGCAATATTGCAATCAAATTCGCAAATCCAGTGATGACAATAGGTAGCTACACAAGACTAAGATGGAGGCAGCTTGAACCCATCATTCTAATTACCCAAGATGGTGCAAAGATACTTATTTAATGTTAAAATCAGAATCATGCAGAAATTATTCTTATTCTACTCATTATGATAATTTCTAGCAATTAGATGTACTTGGATTTTCCTCTTAAAAAAAGTTGGAGTAGTCATTGTATTCTTTTTTAATTATTATTCTTACTAAACTCTTTAAAGAAAAATTAAATGACACTTTTGGGAGGTGGCTTTTCAACACTATCTATGTTTTAATAACTTATTTCTCGAAAAAAAAAAGTCTCAGAAAGCATTCCAAAGTCTCGGACAAAACTCTCGGAAAACATTCAAAAATTGTCTTTGACAAAAGTCTCGGAAAGCATTCCAAAGTCTCGAAAGGTTTATGGAAAGTCTTGGAAACTAAGTTACTGTTCATCCTCTTCCCCACTCAAAAATCCCAACCCTTAACAACTGTAATAATGGAAGTTTAAAAACCGAAACCCAATTTGGGTTTTAAATTGAAAAGTAAAAAAAAAAGCTTTGGGGCCGCTACGTTAGCGTAGCGAAATATCCCTCTTAGCTTATAACAAGGAGGCAAAGGGTGCAACAAATATCTTAACCAGAGAAAATGATAAGTACCTTTGGAATCCATGTTCGGCAGAAGAGAAATTCTTTATTATAGAACTTTCAGAAGAAACATTAATGGATTCAATTGAGATAGCAAATTTTGAACATTACTCTTCTAATTTGAAAATTTTAGCAAATTTAGTTTGCGATACTAGTTCATTCATTCTCTATTCATCATCAAATTCATCCATTCAACTTCGGCATCAAAGAATGACAAATAAACTATATCCATTGAAAAAGAATGACAAAATACACAATTAAAAGAGTTTAATATAAGTAATGATTAAAGAAAATGCATATTCCAACCTCTTTAAAGAGTTTAGTAAGAATAATGATTAAAGAAGAATAAAATGAATGATCTAACTTTTTTTAAGAGAAAATTCAATTACATCAAATTTCTAGAAATGATCATAATGAGTAGAACAAGAAGAATTTGCTGCATGATTCCATTTTGAGTAAATATATATACAACTGGGGTCGCAGCACCACTATAGCCCCGTAGAAGAAAAAAGAGAAAAAACACGTGGGTCCCATGTATTTATTACGCGGGTTCCATGTGTTTTTTCATTTTTTTCTTCTACGGGGCCACGACGGTGCCGCAACCCCGGTTGTATGTAGCAAAGCCCTTCCATTTTTAGCACTACACAAGTATTTTTGCACCATCCTAGGTACTTAGAATGATGGGTTCAAACTGTGTTGATTGCCTCTATCTTAGTCTTGCGTAGCTACCAATTGTCATCACTGGATTTGCGAATTTGACTGCAATATTGCACAACAAAAATGAATCAGTATATAGTTGTTTTTTTATTATCTAAAAGATACTCAAATGAAGCTTTTGATCGTTGCCTTGAAGAATCAAGCATTTAGGATCAAATGATAATAACAGAATTAAAGATACAATAGAATTGGAAGTGAAAATTGTAATAAAATTAGAACACCAAACAAAGGTAAGCAACAACAGTAGCAACACCAAACAACAAACCAAAACAATAGCCAACACAGCTGACCAAAAACAAAGGCAAGCAACAACAAGAAAATCAAGTTTATCTATTTATTTTTTGGGTGGAACAGCACTACTGTTATTGTTTTTCTATCTATTTTTCTTCACTCTCTACGTAATCTCTTTCTTTGAATAAATTTCTCCTTAGTGCTTTACCAATCAGGTTTATCTAAAAAATTAAGGACAATCACAAACCAAGGGTTCACAAGAGCAAGACACAAACCCAAAATTGAATTACTAGAAGAGTACAACACAAAAGAGTAACATAGAAGAGTAAACCAGAAGAAAATCCAATTCAAGTCACATGGTGCTAAAATAAGTGAATTATTGGGGTTGCCTTTGATTGAAAAACATGGGATTAAACATTGCAGAGTAAATATAAAGATAAATGTAGGTAGATTGAGGATAATACATCAAGCCATGATAAATTTGTAAGAATAGTTGAAGTCATAGGGATGTTTCAAAAAAAAAAAAAAAAAAAAAAAAAAAAAAAAACAAACGGGAACAAAGTTATGACAAACACAAAATTGTCAAGAAACAAAGAAGAAAAAGATCTACAACAACCTTTATCTCAAGCGGAAATCTTCAAGAGAGAAGAGGATCCCAGTATTGTATGCGGATGCCAAAGTTGAAGGAATGAATTTGATGATGAATAGAGAATGAACTAATATCGTAGAGAATGAAATTAGATTAGAATGAAATAGGGGATTTTGGCGACGGTGATCGAGAGAAGCAGATTCGACGAACGAGGGGTACGGTGACGGCAAGAGGTGCGTCGGCGACAGGTACGGTGGCGTCGGCGAGGGGGGTGGCAACGGCGAGAGGTGGAACGAAAATCTCTCTTTTTCTCTTCCTTTCTCTCTCTCTTTCTTGTTTTATGCCAAAATACAGTGTATTAGAAGTTAAAATTTTAATAAAATTGGGAGTTTGGCTGTCAAATGAGGTGTGCAGCCTAGTAGGATGCCATGTCAGTTGGGTTAAAAATTTGGGTTAGTCTTTTGGGTGGAATAGCATTACTGAAAATATAATAATAACACAAACACACCCTTTTAATTTGTTTTCAATAAATAGAATCTTTTAAAAAAAAAAAAAAAGATTGATCTCCACCGTTCATCACCATGATGGACGTTGGAGATCAAATTAAATAAAAATAAAAATAAATCAACAAAAAAGAGAATTAAATATATAATAATAATAATAAAAAGAAATTAAAAATAAGATTAATTAAAAAAGGAATTTTAAAACAACAAAAAAAATTGTTGATTTGGTGGAAGTTCAGATTGGATATCCACCGTGAGATGGATGGTGGAGATCCAATTTGGACTTCCACCAAATCCATCTCTTTATAAAAAAAAAAATTCAAAAAAAAATTAAAAATTGTGGACGGTGGAGATCATCACCAAACTACCACCATCATCACCAACATCAAACCAAGAACACAACACAACACCAAATTGAAACAAACCCATACACTATCATTCAAACCATCACCAGATCGATCGAACCCAGAAAATCGAACCAACACCAGATTCAAACAAACCAACAAACCCACCAAAAAAAAAAAAAAGAATAGATTTATGTGCCCAACACACAACAGCAAACCTTGAAAAAATCTTAGAAAAAAAAAAATCATCCATGTGCAAAAACCATCAAATGCTTCGTCACCCAAACTTACTCATCATCACTCACACGACCACCACCAGCGTCGATCAATGGAGGAGATGGATTCGAGAGAGAAATGTATTTGCGAGAGATAGATTCAAGAGAGAGAGAGATGGATTTGAGAGCTAGGGTTTCTGGTATGGTTTCGATTTGTAAAGAGGGATTCGAGAGTGTGTGTGTGTGTGTGGGATTAGAGAGCTTTCTGATGTGATTTCGATTTACAAAGATAGAGATTCTAGAGGGAGAGAGAGGGGTTCTGGATTCCAAGAGCGACGGTGGTGGTGATGAGAAGCGGAAGTTGAAGAAGAAAAAGTGGGTATGGGGAGAGAGAAGAGGAGAGATGGCGGTGATGAGTGGTGAGGTTAAAGATGAACGGATGAGGAAGAGATGTTGATGGTGGATGAGTGGTGGCTGATGATGTTGAAGATGAGGATGAGTGGTGGATGATGTTTTTGGTGGTGTTGATGAATTTCAGTGCGGTGTTCTGGGTTTGGTGGTGTTGATGATGAATTTCTAGATTTGGTGTGGTGGTGAAATGTATTAATGATTTAATATTTTGTTAAATTAATTTTGTTTAATTGGAAATATGGGTATTATTATTATTATTATTATTATTATATTATTTTATAAAAAAATAATATTAATATATTATTTTTTTTAGACACTAGTCAAGTCAAAGGGTGTTTTGTGTTTTTTTTTTCTTCAATTTTAATGCAATTATGCATATAATTAGGGTGTGTAAGTGTAATTTTCCTTTGATGTCCGTCCCTTTTCTGTCAGCTTTTACCAATAAATGAAAGTTCAGGGGGTTTAATGCCAAGAAGAAAAGTTCAGAGGGCACTATTCTACCGCGCTATAAGTTCAGGGGGCATTGGTGCTATTAATCCAAATTTATATACCTCTCGTACAAGAGATCATCGCTTCGTATGTCCGCCAGTGCCTCCACGTGCATTGTCCCCCACCGTCGGTCTGACTATAATACAAGTCTGCCTGATAGGTACTTCCTAAAGGAAAAAAAAAAAAAAAAAAACATGTTAGAGTTATAGTAGACAATTATTATCTAAATTTGAAAATAGCCAATAAGAATTTATATACCTCTTGTGTTTCTACATCCGTAGCCATCGTCCATGTCTGGTAATGAAGGGACATGGGTGGACCTAACAGGTGTAGGGTGACTGCTCGGGCTAGAAGAATCAAAGGTCTCAGCTGAATCAGGATTAGGGTACAAACAGCCTCCATCGTCTATCCCCTCATAGTACCATTGACCCAGCTCCTCATCCGTAGGCCTCAATTCAGCCTCCGCAAACATCTAAAATGTTTGCGAAAAATATGACATTATAAACTTGTCCTCGAAATCATATTCAACAAATTCCAATAGATAATTACCTGTGCGGTGAAAATCCTTAACGGTTTTTGTGAACTCGTTCTCTGCGTGAACTCCCACTTTGGAATATGCGATAAGAGTCCTTCTTCCTTACAAGTGGCCACTTGCATGGCAAGGGTTGAGATAGCTTCAAAAGCAAAAACCTATAACATATCTAATGAAAATATAATTGGTTAGTTGGAACAAATAAATTCAATAAATAAATTATTGTTAGTCACCAAGTTTGAAAGGCTAACCAGTAGTGCATATGCAAACCCGTAACTGTTGTATCTATTCCTCGGCTTTTTCTTTGATTAAAGTGCATTTTTGAAGCAGAAAATAGAGGTCTTGTATACATGCAAACCCCACGGGAATGCATAGAAGCCATCCAAGTCCTCAACAAGGCGCAACTGCCATATAATGATGGAATACCTCTCATCCAATCCGGTTAATACGCAGTTGACTATCAACAACAAACATAGCTTCACTGCATCTAATGGTTGGGTCCATTAATCTTGTCCAATCCGAGCTTCAAGTTCGCTAAAATTGACCTTATCTCGACAACCAAAATACCTTCGGTGTATGCCATTCTCCACCACATCATATACATTTGTGTCGGGGATGGCTCCGAACTTTAACCTATTTATCAAACAAAACTCCACCCTAAAAAAACAAATGCTCTAGTAACCCAACATGAATCTCATCTCATCGGTGGGTCCGTCGTGGTATAGCTCACGCAATAGCAACTGATGCACAATACCATCGGAAAACTTCATTTCGCGATGCATGCATAGCAAATGGACTAAACAAGAGCCATGAAACCTTTCCGGGATTTGGATTGCATCTTCCCCTAAATCCGATAATTGCATCCTCAATAACTGTGAGAAGTCGAAAGTGGTTGTGTTGGGTGATTTTTATGCCCTCCAAGAACCACTGACTCCTGAGAACGTTTAAGTTGTCCTTCAAATTAACCTTCTACAAATCACAACTAATATGCATAAATAATTAAAAACAGAGGTTTGATAATTTTCACAGTAAGTCTTGGAAGAAAATAGAGAAGTTTCAAAAAGTATTTCAGAGGTCTCGAAACATGTTGTCAAAGTCTCAGAAAGCTTATAGAAAACTAAACTAAAGTCTCGGACAAAGGTCTCGGACAAAAGTCTCGGAGAATGTTATAGGATTCTCGGAGAGTGTTACAAAAGTCTTGAAGAAGGTCCCAGAGAGTTTTACACAAGAGTCTTACACAAGTCTCGGAGATAGTTACAGAAATCTCAGACAGTGTTACAAAGTCTCGGATTAAAGTCTCAGAGAGTCTTACAAAAGTCTCGAAGATAGTTACAGAAGTCTCGGACAATGTTATGAAATCTTTGTTAATCCGAGACTGCCGTAACACTCTCCGAGACTTCTATTAAGCTATATCAATCCGAGACTTCTGTAACACTCTCTGAGACTTCTGTAACACTCTCTAAGACTTCTATATCACTCTCTGAGACTTCTGTAACACTCTCTGAAACTTCTATCGAGACTTTACAACATGCTTCTAGACTTTCACTAACATATTTACTATTCAGCGTCTTCCCCAATCTAACCCCAGAAACCAGAAACCAGGTCTAAAACTAAAAACCCTAGAAACAAGATCTAACAATGCAAAAATACAAAACGAATGTATATCCCAACAAAACACAATCAAAACGAATGTATAACCCAAGTTACATACCTTGTTTTTTACTGACTCTGAAATGGAAATGGAAATGGTTCAAAAATCGTAGTCGTCTACTGTCGAAATCTGGTTGCTTGGATGCTCTGAACCGTCGCGTAACTTCTCTCTCTACTCTTTCTGTTAAATGAAAAGTAAAAAACTAAAGATGAAACATAAGTTTTCAAAATAGCTGACGTGGAAATACTTTTGGGGGGCATTTTTGTCCGTTCACCATAATATGTGCATTTTAAATATAACTTATTAAAACAGAGATAGTCTTGACAAGCCACCTCCAAAAAATGACATTTAATTTTTGAACTTTGGGTAAGTTTGGGGGTCAAACTTATTTTTATAATTTTTTCATTTTTAATGTTAATAACCCGAATTCCTAATAGATTACAATAAAATAAAATAAAAATCAATAAATAACTAGACAGAAGTTGATGTTTATCGGTTATGGAGGGGGTTAGGCCCTTCTAGTGTGAGTCTCTTGATTGATATTTTAACGAGATGAAAATAATTTGGTCCTCATGAGTCTGCAGCTGCATCTTCTGGAGTTATTGTTGTTGATGGTATTTTATCAACATCGTTTCCATCTTCATTCAACATCTTGCATGGTGGGGAGCTATCATGATGATGACAATTAAGCTCATGCGATTGCAAACCTTGAACTTGAAACCCATGAAAGTTTCTTTCCTCAAAATACATAATCTGCATTAAAAGATGTTGATAAACAAGAACAAAGGTGAAACCTTAAGCCATGAATTTAAACTAATTAAAATCTGAGTTGCCCACAAATTATTGTAAATATCAGGCAAGTTCGAGGGTACATGGCCACCCCCGAATTCAAGTTAGTTGTTTTTTTTTTTTTTTTTTTTTTTTTTTTAACTTTTTCAAAAATTATTTAAATCTGCTACATATCTCAAAATATTAAAACATGACTGAAAGCACCTTTTTATCCTTGGACCAATTAAACAGTTGACTAAACTAAGGACCATTTTGATGTATTTTAAAAAGATGAGGACCAGAGACTCTGATAACCATATGTCGTATGAAAAGGTGGCGTTTTGACAAAAAAATAGGAACTAAAATGTAATTCTCCCAAGGGGAATGCTATCTACCTTTCCCATTTGCCTTCCCCATTTACCTTTCCCATTCATTGCTTGACACGTGTACACTTTTTCATTTAATTAAAAGCTCTCACTTTTTGATGCAAAGCTTGTTTACGTCTTTACCCCTGATGGCAGCTTCTATCATTTCATTAATAAGGGGTGAAGACGTAAACAAACTTTGCATCAAAAAGTGAGAGCTTTTTATTAAATGAAAAAGTGTACACGTGTCAAGCAATGAGTGGGAAAGACAAATGGGGAAGACAAATGGGAAAGGTAGATAGCATTCCCCTTCTCCCAATTCAATTTGTTGTTCGCGCTCTACAGTCCTAGGCTTACAAACGACTTGTCTTTTTATATGAGAGAAAGAGATGTGCTAAGGACAGTCGCTTGGGTGACTATCCATACCTAGGTAGCACGGACACCTCTCCAGAGGCATGTAGCCCGTGTCCGACACTCGTCAGACACGGCTGGATACGTGTCTGACACTCCAAAAACTATGCTTGTTGACTTTTTTAAAGTCAATGGAGGGGACATGCGAAGGATACGGTTGGGACACACTAAGGATACAACAGGGCAGTTTTTTCAATTATTTTTAAAAAACGGGGTCAAATTATGAATTAAAAAAAGTTAGGGGTCAAAATCAAATTATTCAAACTTGGAATATGTTTCAAAAAAATTTATTGGATTATGTTTTCGTATATTATTATTTAAAAAAATATATATAAATATAAATTAGTTTAGTTGAAGTATCTTGCCGTATTCATAACCTATTTTTTAAAGATTTCCGTATCCCTGTGTCCCCATCTCCGCATATCCCCATCTCTGTATCCATCCCTATTTCTAAGTGAGCTGGGTGGATTCGGATAATCCCCGAATTGAGTTAGAGATATCCATCCCTTCTCCGTCTATATCCGTACTCGATGAAAAAAATGTAAATTGTATAGTTTACAAAAGAAAAATGTAACTAACATGTACATTTTATCTTATTTAAAGGGAGAAACAAATACATCCAATAAAGTTCAAATAAAAAAATAATAATAACTTATATAATTGGAATTAATAATTATATAATAATTTTAAAAATATATATTAAAATCTATAATGGATCCGGATGGGGATGGATATCCATAGACGTTATCCATCTCCATCCCAAAAATAAAATGGATAATAGGATGATATCCATCCCTGCTCTGTCCTCGAAATAATAGTATCCATCTCCATTTTAAATGGAGTGGATTCTTACGGATATCTATATTTATGGATAATTTTGCCATCCCTACTTTTGATATATTTCCATTGTGCTTGAAGCCTTGAAACTTTACTATACATATTTCAACTCAAACCAAATTAGCACTTCATCAATTGTTTGTTGTAGTCAAAATCAAGCATTAAAGTTTTAGGGCTAACAAACTCTAAGATTTTTATTTTAATCTTAAATAACTCTAACTATCAACCATAAAAAAAATAAAAATAAAAAAAATAAATAAGACACTATGCAGTGAAAATGAGTGGAGTTTTATAATGGCAATAATGTAAATAAAAATTTAAAAATTTATGTTTTTAGTGAAAAGTGAGATGAACAAATTAAAAATGAGATTTTTTTTTTTTTTTTTGATATAAAATGAGCTTCATCTATATGTGGGTAATTTAATATTTTGATGAAAAATTTCTTATTAATTGATTGATTTTTCGAAGTTTATTATAGTAAGTAACTGGCCTTAAAAAAAACACTGCTATGAAAACTGAAAAGTGAGTTGGGATGACAATGGCACTACCATAAATAATAGAAAAATATGGTTTTATTTTCAATTTAAATACCGATAAAATTGTAATTAAATGGAAGTTTGTAAATACATATAAAATTGTGAATCCTATCAATAGTGAAAGCTTTCAAAAAAAATGCCTAGTCCTAAATTAATAGATGGAGAAAATAACACTAGACACCATTAATCGGTAGATGGAGTCCCAAAATGATCATTCACTATTTAAATTGTTCCAAAATCATCATTTCACCAGCACACCAACACATCAACACATTGGCTGCTATTATGTCAAAATCTAATAGAAAGCTGCCGTTATCTGTGACATGACACCCATAAAGAAATATTTTATGCCCTTTGTGGTTTAGTGTATGTTTCATATGCGTTTTGGTTGTTTGATGAAAAAGTGTGAAGCGATAGAGAGAGGCTTTGTGAGAGGTTTGAATTGGGAAAATTAGGGATTTTCTGTAAAAGATTATTGCCCCTTCTTATTTTACTTTTTTTTTTTTTTTTTTTTTTTTTTTGTGGTTTATACCTCCGGTTTCCGGGTGGAGCGGATCCATCATACGGTGCAATCAGCCCAGGCCACACCCCGACTAATCTGAACTCGCACCGGGTAGGCCCACTAAGGGGTAAAGTGCTCCCAATATGTGTAACTCCGTTCATAAGGGGAGTTGAACCCACGACCTTACTTAAGGGATAAGAGCGCCGAACCACTCACACCAACACATGATTGGTTCTTATTATACTATTTTGACTACTATTCTAATAGATCATGATAGAATTAAATAGATTTCAAACAATTAAAGGGTAAAATGGTAATAATTGATACCTTTTTTATTTTTATTTTTGGAATGGTTAATTTGAGTTATTTTAAAAAATTAATAGTCATTTAAAGATATTCTCACTAAATCAGTGACTCTGACAATCACCGACTCTGATAGATATTATAAATAAATAAAAAACCTAAAACCGTAAGGACACATGGCTCATGGAGACTGGAAAGCCAGCGAGTATCAATGGACAGTCGTTTGGGCGACTGTCCATAAGGCGCCTCATGAGAGAACCAAATGAGAACACAAACTCAAACTCTCGAGAGACCAGAAATGTATCGAAGTGTTGTGTCCGAATATTATCCACACTTTTATTTTTATTTTTATATTATATACACACAAAATTACAACAAACCCATCTGATCCCAACATTTGAAGTGAAAAAAGAGAACTTTTTTGGTTCGGATTGGATTGATCGGGAGATTGAAATGAGGAAGAAGCAGTTGTTGAATGTGAGTGAATAGCAGAGGCCATGAAAACAGTCGCATTGCCTTTTAGTGGTTGTGGTTATTCTTTTTCTTCTTCTTCTTCATCTTCTACTTCGTCTTCGTTCAAGATTCTGATAGTCATGGCAAAGAACAACAAATCCCAATCTTCTTCTTCTAAGGTTCCCTCTCTCTCCAACTTGACCAGAATCTTTGTTTGTTTATTTATTTATTTTATTTTATTGTATATGGGTTTGTTGAGTGAAGTTTAGTGAAGTAATAGATAGTCTTGTAACAAGAGTTGGTTTTTAAGTAGGTTTATCAAAATTTACTGTCCCCATCCCATATCCACTTATTTTATACATCAGTATTGAATGATCATAACTAATATGTGATGGATGATCATTTACTTGGTATTTTATAGTTCCGGAAGAGGAAATCTAGCCTGCCACTAGCTACCGCAGGAAGAAAGTCGAGAGGACCTTCCTGAAGATACGGAGCTATATCGTGATCCTACCACAACCCTTTACTAGTAATACATTTTCCAGGTTTCATACTTATTTCAAGTTTGTTATTTCAACGATCCCCTTTGAAGCTTCTTAAAAGGTTTTCTTTTGTTTGCGAATTAATTTTTTTACAGTACACACCAGGGTCTAGACAATGCAGTTCAACAATCAAGTAAAAGTAATTTATAAAAGCTGTAATGATTTGAAATTTTCATTATGATTCGTTGTTAAAATGATCTGGAAATTGTTTTCTTCTCTTGATTCGTAGTTGTTTGTAAAGAGTAAAGAGAACAACATTTTGTCTCTTGTTTTTTTCACAATCATTGTTTCCATCTGCCTTTGGTATATATTATGTAACCGTAGAATTCAATTGTCATGCAGAGATAGGAAATTAGGTTTTGTTTGATAGGGCCTATTAATTCTTTTAAGTTTGATGAAGTCTCGTTTCAGTCAAGTTAACATTTCAAGTTTTCAACCAAAACAATGATGAAATGTTATGGGATTTTTATTTATTACTAGAAACACAACACAAGACAGGATAAAATCTGACAATTAAAGGTTTAAACAAACTCATTATTCAGAGTCTAGATGGTCCCTTTGGATGGTGTATGACAATATGATTGTAGGCATCTAGTGTCAGAAAATCATCTAGTGCTGGGGCTTTGCATTGTCTGGTGAACATCTTGCAAGCCTCCTTGTACTTTCCCTTTTTGAACTTCTCTTTGCCCACCTCCCTTTCGATCCTAGCCATCTCTTCATCTACAACTCTCCCGAAGAGTTCACGATTCACTTTGACACCCAGACCATCTCCATCCAACTCCACTTCGTATTTCAGCCATTGCCAGTTCTGAACTCTGCTGATTTCAGCTGTGGCAGCGTCTTCCATTAGGTTGTATAGAGGGACTGATCCGGATCCAGTGAGCCATGCCGCCAAGTACTGGATCCCAACGCGGGTATTAAGGCGGATACCTGTCAGAGAACCCACATGTGAAGCTAGAGAAGATGGGATAAATCAGGACATTAGGTTGTAGATGTCACAACCCAATAGACTAGTCTTTTCGGTCATAAGGCTATCTATCAATATACACCTTCTCATAAACACATAAACATAAAAATATACAAGTATGAAAATTTAACAATACCTTCCATGGTACGAACTCCAGTTGGCCTCTGTATAAGGTCTTCATCTGTTATGTTTGCTGCATCTTCTCGCTTCTTGGTTTGGATCTGATTAGGGGCATTGCCCATGTTGTCGTCGAAGGCTTTCATGCAGGCTGGGATCAATCCAGGATGGGCTGCCCAAGTTCCATCATGTCCTGCCCTGACCTCTCTTAGCTTGTCCTTCTTTACAAGATCCAGTGCTGCCTCATTTGCCACTGGATCATCTCTAATTGGTATCTGAGCTGCCTGTTTAAGAATCAAATGTAGGAGCTTTGTTATGCTAACTATAGTCTCAAAAATCTCAAATTATTTTTAGAGCAACATTTAGGCACATAAATTAGAATGTCAAATGATCAATAAGAAGAAACCACATACCATGCCACCCATGGCGTGCACACCACGCCTGTGACATGTCCTGATTAGTAGCTCAGAGTAACTCTTCATAAAGTGTTGAGTCATGCCGACTTGGACCCTGTCTGGTAGTAGCCGATCTGGGTGAGCTTGGAATGTCTTCACATAGCTGAAAATATAATCCCATCTTCCACAGTTCAGGCCAACCGAATGATCCCAAAGTTCATAGAGGATCTCATCCATTTGGAAGACAGCTGGAAGAGTTTCGATTAGAACAGTGGCCCTGATGCTTCCTCTTTCTATTCCTGCCATCTTCTCGGCCCTTTCAAAGACAGAATTCCATATTTTGGCTTCCCTGCCAATAAAATAGAGCTTATATCACTTATTCCAGAACATCATAGAGCATCGTTGCTGCAGTATTTCTCATAGTCATTGTTACTGGATATTTTAATCAGACTGACACAAGTGCTCTTTTACTTCACTGAGTTATAGTTCTAACTTCACACGCACTTCTCTTACCTTGAATGCTCCATTTTAGGGAGGTAGAAGAAAGGCCCGAATCCTTCACCTTGGTTTCGGCGGAATGCTGCATAGTTGTGGAAAAAATAAAGGCCAAAGTCCACTAGGCACCCGGTTGCAGGTTCACCATCAATGAAGATGTGAGCTTCGGGTAGGTGCCAACCTCGTGGGCGGACAAATAGCTTAGCTGTCTGATCATTAAGCTTGTAAACCCTGTTCCTGGCCTTGTCATGGAAGCTTATGGTGCCATCAACAGCATCCTTCAAATTCACTTGGCCACTCATGAGGTTCTCCCAACTAGGTGAGAGGGCATCTTCGAAATCAGCCTATGAGAAAATCAAATGAAGTTTCAGTTTGTCTCTAGGAAGAATGATGTATCGAAATTGTAAAATGATGATTGAGATTATTCAATGCCAAAACACAAGTTAAAAAAATAGAGAAAAAAAAAAAACTTTGTGCTTACTGTTTATTCTGTATTATAAATATAAATAGATATCATTTGAGAATAAAAATTATCCAATATATAATTGGTGAGTCGAAGTTAAAATTATGTCTCTGTATTGGATTTTTTAGAGGTTTTAAATTCTATAAATTCTTCTCCAGTGCAGATTTGAGAAAAGATCGAGTCCATACACTCAAAACTATGCGAGATGATTGGAATGACTTTGTGGGGAATTGCATATGGAGATTGAGAGACATGGTAAGGTTTAACATTGATAAATAGTTTATCCATTTTCAGATGTCTTATTTTGGTATTTTGTAGTAGACTGGAACTGTCAAGTGGATGATCATGAACATGTTGAAGAAATCTATGCACATGGAGAGTTGATAAAAAAGACAAAATAAGGTAAAACTGACCATGAAGACTTTAGCTCCAGAGTTGAGTGCATTGATGACCATCTTCCTCTCAACTGGGCCTGTAATCTCAACCCTGCGATCAGCAACAGCAGGCGGGACTGGTGCACATGTCCACTCCCCTTCCCTTATGTACCGAGTGGCTGGGTCGAACCCCGGTAGCCCCCCCTGATTGTACCTCATCTTGGCCTCGCTGCGACAGTCCATTGCATATTTGATGTGGCTTCTAAACTCTCGTTGCAAATCCGCAACGAACTGCAAAGCATCCCTTGTAAGAATCTTATTGCCAAACTGTTCAGCGTAGCGTCCTCTGATGTCCACTCCTTGAGGAACATCGTATGCATTGAACTTGTTTGACGTTGTGGTGGAGGCGTGGTAGCCATTTGCTCCAATGTCTGTCATCTTTGCTTATGTCTGTTGTTAAGAGTATGAGAATGAGTTGAAGTGAAGGACATGTGGATATATATAAGAATAAAGAGGCAAGTGGAATAGTGGATAGGTACATTGAGCATTATCGACTTATCGTTATGGGTTCAATTTGGAAAGCTGTGTCCTATCTGTGGCTTGTTGTGCAAGTCCATGATAAAGGGGTGGCCTTGGTTCTTGTGCCTGCCTCGGGAAATGCAGTTTGTTAACATCTGATCGGTGCAATTGTGATACGTGCCACCATTTCAATTGGGGCTATGCATTGCCTTGTGAACATCTTGCAAACCTCCTTGTACTTTCCCTTTTTGAATTTCTCTTTGCCAACTTCCCTTTCAATCCTAGCCATCTCTTTGCCTTGGAAGTTGGAAAGGGAAAGTTGAGTGATTTGTTATCTGGAGATAAATTAATAATTCGAGGTTTCATATGAGTGATTTTACTCAAGTAGCTAGAAGAAAGTTGTATCATATCAGATGTTGCATTCCATATAAATTGTGATAGATCTAGACACCAACATGGTAGCGGTAGCAGTAACAGTGATGAAAATGTATTGCAATTGCTTCTAATTTGCTTATATTAAATGTTTTTGACAAAGTATTGCTACCGAAAAGAGACAACAAAAAGTGACCTTCCAAAACTTTAAGCTTTCGTTTTTAATAATATACGAAAGTTTAATCCTTAATAATCATATTTTAATGAAATTACTTGAATACCCTCATAAAAACCATCTCCAAACTCTCTCTCCTCTTTTCTCTCTCTCTTCTCTCCTTTCTATCCCGTTAAACCCTTCATCGGACGGCGTTGCCTAGCCGTATGCCGCCCGACAAAGTGAAACTTTAAACATTTCACTTTTTTTCTTGCAACATTTTACATTTTTATCAATATTTCACGTTTTTTTTTTTTTTTTCAGATTTCAAGGTTTTCATAAAAAAAAATTAAAAATAAAATAAGTTAGAGGGATATTTTTGTAATTTATGATAATTTACTATTTTTTTTAAATATAATAATTAACTATTAAACCTACGTATGTAGTCAAAAATAAAATTTTCATGCTATATGTGGTCAATGAAAATGGTATATTGCTTGGGATCTCAAGCTCCCTCCTAGAGTGCAACATTTTCTCTGGTTGCTTCTGCATGGCAAGATTCTCACTAATCATCAGAGGGCTGCACGTGGGATGGAAGTTGATGTCTCCTGCCCGAGATGTAAGGCTAGCATTGAAACTGTCGACCACCCTTTACGGGATTGCAAGGTCTCGGTTGCTGTGTGGGAGGGGTTTTGTAGAGGTTTCACTTATTCTAATTCTTTCAAGGGTGATCTTGATACTTGGTTTGCTGAAAATTTGCACAATGGCAAGTTGTGGCCTGGTAATCTTCCTCATTATTTGGTTTTTGGTCATGTCCTGTGGTTTATTTGGAAATGGAGGTGTAACCAGGTTTTTGCTGATGAGTTTGCTTTCCCCTAGTTCCCGTATTCGATCATTTTCGGGGTTGTGAAAGAGTGGCTGGATGCTAATGATATTGGGTCTGGTAAGGAAAATAAGTATATGGTTGCCTCCTATTAAGCTGAATGTTGAGTGATAAAGATTCGGGCACCATTACTGCTGGTGGAGTGTTGCGAAATCATCTGAAAGGTTGGGTGACTGATTTTGTGTTGAACAAAGGTGTTGGAAGTGTTTTCGAGGCTGAGCTCCGGGGCTTATTTGAAGGTCTTTCCTTGGCATGGAGTTCTGGGTTCAGGTGTGTTTCTGTGGAAACTGGCTCTTTAACTGTTGTGCACCTTATTTATCAGGGGTCCATCTCCAACCATCCCTGTTCAGTGTTATTCAAAGCTGCAAAAGTCTAATTGCTGCAGATTGGGTTTGTAGAGTGAAGCATGTCTTCAGGGAAGGGAATAGACTGGCGGATGGCTTAGCTCGTATGGGACATGGTAAAGATTATGGTATTCAGTTATTTGATGAGCCTCCTTCTGAGATCGCTGATGTGTTTGCTGCTGATGTTATTGGCCTAGTTTATTTAAGACTCTGTTCTGTTTCTTCTTCTGCTTAGTTTTCCTTCTTCCTGGGCTTGTTGCCCTCCTGCGCACCCAAAAAAAAAAAATGGTATATTGCGGGGCCAATGCTACCTCTTTTTGATTAATGACCCGATTCTCTCTTTTGGGTCAGCCCAACAGCCCATTTACCTTATTTGAAACTGAGTCTCCCGCAACGCTGCGTTTGAAGAGTAGCAGAACTGCAGAAGTATCGTATGTTAATCAACGAACTCAACGGCTGGCAAAAACGTCTAAAGCGACAGAACGACACCGTCGGACAAAGTTCGATCTCACTCCGTCATCGAATCATCGGAACATCTTTCAGGTACTCCCCTCTTCAACTTGGATTTTTTTTCCTTAATTATTATTATTTGAATGATTTATTTGAAAATGTAGAGTCTGAAATTTCGCTACATGAAATCATTTATATTTCTTTTCTTTTTTGTGATTATATATACATCAAGTAATTTTATAAAAGTTATAACGGCTAATGATCTGAAATTTTCATTATGATTCGTAGTTAAAATGATCTGTTAATTGTTTTCTTCTCTGGTTTTTTTCAGAGTCAAATTGTTTCCATCTGCCTGACGTATATATAATGTAATTGTAGAATTCAATTGTCATACAGAGATAGGAAATTAGGTTTTGTTTGATCGGGCCTATTAATTCTTTTAAGTTTAATGAAGTCTCGTTTCAGTCAAGTTAACATTTCATCCAAAACAATGATGAAATGTTATGGGATTTTTATTTATTACTAGCAGTGGCAGTAGAATTTAGAAACACAACACAAGACGCATAAAATCTGACAATTGAAAGGTTTAAACAAGCACAGATGGTCACTTTGGATGGTGTATGACAATATGATTGTAGGCGTCAAGTGTCAGAAAATCATCTAGTGCTGGGGCTGTGCATTGTCTGGTGAACATCTTGCAAGCCTCCTTGTACTTTCCCTTTTCGAACTTCTCTTTGCCCACCTCCCTTTCGATCCTAGCCATCTCTTCATCTACAACTCTCCCGAAGAGTTCGCGATTCACTTTGACACCCAGACCATCTCCATCCAACTCCACTTCGTATTTCAGCCATTGCCAGTTCTGAACTCTGCTAATTTCAGCTGTGGCAGCATCTTCCATTAGGTTATAAAGAGGGACTGATCCGGATCCAGTGAGCCATGCCGCCAAGTACTGGATCCCAACGCGGGTATTAAGGCGGATACCTGTTAGATAACCCACATGTGAAGCTAGAGAAGATGGGGTGAATTAGAACATTAGGTTGTGGATGTCACAACCTAATAGACTATATTTTTCGGTCGTAAGGCTATCTATCAATATATACACCACTTTTCATAAGCACATAAAATATACAGGTATGAAAATTTAACAATACCTTCCATGGTACGAACTCCGGTTGGCCTATGTAAAAGGTCTTCCTCTGTTATGTTAGCTGCATCTTCTCGCTTCTTGGTTTGGATCTGATTAGGGGCATTGCCCATGTTGTCATCGAAGGCTTTCATGCAGGCTGGGATCAATCCAGGATGGGCTGCCCAAGTTCCATCATGCCCTGCCTTTACCTCTCTTAGCTTGTCCTTCATTACAAGATCCAGTGCTGCCTCATTTGCCGCTGGATCATCTTTAATTGGTATCTGAGCTGCCTGTTTAAGAATCAAATGTAGGAGCTTTGTTATGCCAACTATAGTCTCAAAAATCTCAAATTATTTTTTGGAGCTACATTTAGGCACATAAATAAGAATGTCAAATGATCAATAAGAAGAACCACATACCATGCCACCCATGGCGTGCACACCGCGCCTGTGACATGTCCTGATTAGTAGCTCAGAGTAACTCTTCATAAAGTGTTGAGTCATCCAACCTGAACCCTGTCTGGCAGTAGCCGATCTGGGTGAGCCTGGAATGTCTTCACATAGCTGAAATATAATCCCATCGTCCACAGTTCAGGCCAACCGAATGATCCCTAAGTTCATAGAGGATCTCATCCATTTGGAAGACAGCTGGAAGAGTTTCAATTAGAACAGTTGCCCTGATGCTTCCCCTTTCTATTCCTGCCATCTTCTCGGCCCTTTCAAAGACAGAATTCCATATTTTGCTTCCCTGCCAAAAAAAATAGAGCTTATATTACCTATTCCAGAGCAGCGTTACTGCAGTATTTATTAGTTTTTCTCATAGTCATAGCTGCTACTGAAGATGCTAATCAAACCAGCACACAGTTGGTTGACCCATAGTGATAACTAGAATAGTCCAATGCACAATTTAGGTGCTTCCATTTATGTTGAAAAATGAAATAAAAATGTCATGTCTAAACTACATTTCTCAACCTCCACCACTTAATTGTCCCTAGAATAAATGGATTGAGCTCCCTGATTATGGAATTGGCTTATGAGCTTTAAATAGTATTGAGCAATATGGATTTATTATTGAAAAGAAAAAGGTTATTTATTTGATCTTTTTGCAGTAACCTCTGCCAGTTGTTACTGCAAAAACATTAGGTGAGTTGATGTATAGTGAAATCTAACTACGAACATTATTGCAGACGGTTATAGTTCTAACTTCATATACACACACACTTCTCTTACCTTGAATGCTCCATTTTAGGGAGGTAGAAGAAAGGCCCGAATCCTTGGCCTTGGTTTCGGCGGAATGCTGCATAGTTTGGAAAAAATAAAGGCCAAAGTCCACTAGGCACCCGGTTGCAGGTTCACCATCAATGAAGATGTGAGCTTCGGGTAGGTGCCAACCTCGTGGGCGGACAAATAACTTAGCTGTCTGATCATTGAGCTTGTAAAACCTGTTCCTGGCCTTGTCATGGAAGCTTATGGTGCCATCAATAGCATCCTTCAAATTCACTTGGCCACTCATGAGGTTCTCCCAACTAGGTGAGGAGCATCTTCGAAATCAGCCTATGAGAAAATCAATTCAATTAGTCTCAGTGTGTGTGTGTGTGTGTCTATAGGAATCAAAGAAAAAGAAAGAGAAGGTATAATTAAGTGACCATAAAGACTTTAGCTCCAGAGTTGAGTGCATTGATGACCATCTTCCTGTCAACAGGGCCTGTAATCTCCACCCTGCGATCAGCGACAGCAGGCGGGACTGGTGCACATGTCCAGTCCCCTTCCCTTAAGTACCTGGTGGCAGGGTCGAACCCCGGTAATCCACCATGATTGTACCTAATCATGGCCTCCTTGCGACAGTCCATTGCATACTTGATGTGGCTTCTAAACTCTCTTTGCAAATCCGCAACAAACTGCAAAGCATCCCTTGTAAGAATCTTATTACCAAACTGTTCACAATACCGTCCCCTGATCTCCACTCCTTCAGGAACATCGTACGCGATGACCTTGTTTGACGTTGCTGTTCCAAGATCCATCGTCTTGTTCATTTCTCTTCAAGGAAATGTAGAAATAAATATACAAGTGGGGGAGAAAAACTTGTATGGGATGATCTTATTCACGTGGCATTGGGACCGTCACATATTTAAGTTTTTCTCACATGTGGAATAGTGGATGGACAAGGTACATTCAGCATTATCGAGAATGGTCGTAAAGTCCATGATAGAGGGAAGAATAGAGGGTTGGCTTTGTTTCTTGTGCCTCTCTTTCTTAAAACTTAAAACTCAGGATATCATGTGATGGGTGCAATTGCGATACGTCCCACCATATCAATTGGTTGCTGTCACTTTTTCATTTTTCATTTTTTCTTTTTTTTAGCTTTCTAAAAAGAGTATCTCCCGTCCATTCTTTATCTCTATCTCTAAAATAGGGATTCAAAAGGGAATATTCCTCTCAACTTTCATCTCTAAAAAATTTTCACTCCCACCACTCTTTCTTTATCCTTATCTCTATCTCTATCTCTATCCCTATTTTTATTTATATCTTCAAATAACTTATATTTTCTTTAACATAATTTTTTTTTTATAACATAAAATAATTTTTTTTAGAGAAAATTATAATAAAAATAAAATAAAGAACAAACGATAAAGTATGGTAACTAAAAAATTATTAATTAATATTCAATATTGGACCCATTTTAAAAGATCTAGATAAAACATTTCTGATGGCATAATTTTTATGTTAATAAAATGTATAAATTAAAATTTATTATACATTAATTGAATTTAATGAAAAAGTTAAAAGAATAAATGGAATAAAAAATGTTGAAAAATGGTTTTAGAGGATGAGAAATGGTTCTCTAAATTTAGAGAATGAAGCGGAGAATCTCTAAAAATTTTATTAAAGCATCTCCAACCCATCCTCTAAATTCATGTTTCCAAGACAATTTAGAGGATTTTGGAGGATTAGTTGTTCTCACCCACCCTCTAAATTGTTTTTTCCAAGAAAAATTTAGAGAACCTCCACTCAATTCTCTAAATTTATAGAACCATTTCCCATCCTCTAAAACCATTTTTTAACTTTTTTTATTCCAATATATCCTTTTAAATTTTTCATTAAATTCAATTAATGTATAATAAAATTTAATTTATACATTTTATTAACATAAAAATTATACCATTAGAAATGTCTCATCTAGATCTTTAAAATGAGTCCAATATTGAATATTAATTAATAATTTTTCATTTACCATACTTTATCATTTATTCTTCATTTTATTATTTTGTTATAATTTTCTCTGAAAAAAAATATTTATTATTTATTATTTTTTTATTATTTTTTTTATGTTATAAAAAAAAATTTATGTTAAAGAAAATAGAAGTTATTTGAAGATATAAATACAAATAGGGATAGAGATAGATAAGGATAGAGAGTGTGGTGGGAGTGAAAAAATTTTAGAGATGGAATCTGGGAAGAATATCCCCTTTTGGATCACTATTTTAGAGATGGAGATAGAGAATGAGTGAGCATCTCCCACCCACCCTCTAAATTTATGTCTCCAAGAAAATTTAGAGGATTGTAGAGAAAATGTTGCTTCCACCCATCCTCTAAAGTGTTGTTTCCAAGAAAAAATTTAGAGAAGCTCATCTCCATTCTCTAAATTTAGAGAACCATCTACAATCCTCTAAAATCACTTTTAACTTTTTTTATTCCAATTATATCCTTTTAACTTTTTCATTAAATTCAATTAATGTATAATAAAATTTAATTTATAAATTTTATTAACATAAAATTATACCATTAGAAATATCTTATTTAGATCTTTAAAATGAGTCCATATTGAATTAATTAATAATTTTTATTTACCATACTTTATCATTTAGGCAATCTCTTATTCCAAATTGATAATTATAAGTTAGTAATAAAATAAAAACCCAAACCAAATACCCGAAATAATAAATATTAATATTAAAATTACAATAACATAAAAACATTAAAATAAGGATAGAAAAAAAAACTTAAATAATAATAACATAACATTTGATAATGTCAAGATACATTAAAATTTTGGAAAGCCATCCAAATGACTTCCATATTCACCCGAAAATGATCCACCTTGTATTTGGGAATTGTGAGTGTTTTTTTTCTCTAAATTTTGCATATTTTTCCTTTGAAAAAATTCACGTTCGTTGGGATTTTTAATGGAATCCAAATCTATCATTATAATTTTATTCTCTTCACGTTCACGTCGAATCACTTCACGTTCACGTAAAATCTCTAATTTGTTGCTGCATTTTGAACTTGTAATACTTGGAGTTGACCATACTTTTTGACTCTTCTTTTTTCTCTATTTTATGAAAATTCATGCATTAATAAACATATATTTTAAAAATAAGTATAAAAAAAAATACAAATGTTATTATAAATAATATTTATTAAAATTTAGTTGAACAATAATTTATTAAACAAACTAAATATAATAAGAAATATAAGTTATTTTAAGATATAAATAGAAATAGGGATAGAGATAAAAATAGAGATAAGGATAAAAGTGTGGTGGGAGTGAAAAAATTTTAGAGATGGAATCTGAGAGAAATATTCCCTTTTAGTTCTCTATTTTAGAGATAAAGATAGAGAATAGGTGAAAGATACTCTTAGAAATAACAATTTAGAGTGTGGATGGGAGCAACCAATCCTCTAAATTTTCTTAAAAACATGATTTTAAAGGGTAGGTGGAATATGCTCTTAAATGTTCTGCCATCTTCTGACTTTCACTTTCTTGGTTTAATGATTACATTTTCTGTTTAAACGAATAATAATTGAGTGTGGATATTATCGGTCATAAATATGATAAGTAGTAATCTAGAAGACGTTATACATCAATCGTACAGTGGACTGACGGCTAATGCTTAGACCGTCTAGATGGTGACTAGACATAAAATATATATATTTTTCTCGTCCTGTCTCTCGATTGTTATGTGCATTTCTTTTATGGTTTTTTTTTTTTTTTGGTTTTTGTGGTGCACGTAACCATCATCTCACCAACATCACTTTGTGGTTGACAGCTTGACATCTAACTTTTGTTTTTATATTATTATTTTTCTTTGTCTTATCACTTTTCAGAATTGGGTTTTGATTTTTAATTTTTTATATTTAATGTGTCTTCTTCTCACAACTCATCTTCGGACAAGGATCCTCTCCTCACTTCTCCTCACCTCACCTCATCCTCACCTCATTTAATCTTATGACACATAAGTATTGCAATGAATGAATGGTTAAGATGTGATTGATACTTTATTAACAACCAATCACATGCATGAAAAAGGTGAGGAAAATGTGAAGATGATATGAGGTAAGGAGAGGATCCTGGTCCCTCATCTTCACGACTTCACCACCTTCTTCTTCTTAGTGGATGTTTGGATGGCTTTTAATATTAGAAGCTGTTTTGAAGTTTTTTTAGTTGTTTGGTAAAACTCAAAACAGCTTTTCTTAATATATGAATTGTCTCAATTACTCTTTAAAAAAACTATTTTATGTCTATTTAGAGAAGCTTAAAATTTATATTTTTCCAAAAAAACTTTTTTTGAGCTTCTTTAAAACATATGAATTGTCTCATCTACCCTTTATAATTTTAGATATTTTACCATAACTCTTTTATTATAAATACATTGTTAATACCTTTTTGTAATTCACTCAACCAAAAACTATTTCCAAAAATACATTATTAACATCTTTTTTGTAATTTACACAACCAAAAGCTTTTTTTAGAAGCTCTACTACAAAATATTTACTCGAGAAGCTTTACTTGAAAAGTCATACCAAACATACTCTTAATCATTTTTTTTTATTATTATTCAGCTTTTATTTTTTGTTTCTTATTATTTTTTTATTTTTTCTAAACTAAGAAAACTAACCCTAAACGACTGCTGGAGCGATTGGTGAGGATGACTGGGTGATGGCGACGACAAGGCTCTGTTTTGGGTCAAGGTTATTTATTTATTTATTTTTTTTTTAAGAAATCGCCTAGGTTGATTGGCCGCTGACTAGTCAACCAATTAGTCGCTGATTAGTTGGATCTTGTCGGCGACCAGTTGGTCAGCCGTCTGGGAAGGACGGATAAGGCCTAGTCGCGGCGGCCAGAACTGCCTATTTCCTAGTCAGCTGCCTATGCCGCATACTAGAACACTGATGATAAACACATCCATATTTATAAGTACATCCATGTTTAAAATTTAAAATTAAATCATTACTATAAGCACTCATTTTAATACCAATATACCCTTATTTACATGAATGTATTTATTTAATATATTTTATTTATAAACCATCTTAAGTTATTAATGTTAGGACCCCGTTTTACCAATCACACAACGGAAAGTTTTTTTAAAAAAATTTTCATAAAGAAATACTATGATTGATAAAACCTAGGATCTATTTTTCGGAACAATTAAAACAAAAGAAATCGAAATCGAAATATATATTAAAAGAGAAGAAACAATTTTCTTCATACCTACGTAGAGCTCCTTCACTTTAATACGATCTGCTCTTGATTTGTACCACTTGATCTTCCTCGCTATCTCCCGGAACTAGTAATAGCGTGTGGGCGTCACGGTATTCAGGAACCTGTATGGAAGAAGAAGAAGAGAAGAACACACAAAAACAACTCTTGTTATTTGTATGTCTTAGGTTAGGCCACACAAAAAGAAAGCTTAAAAAAAATATTTTTTTTTCTCTTTTTTCCTTCTTGGCCGCCGCACCCCACTTTCTTTTTCTCTTCTTGCTTTTGTTTTTTTGTTGTTAACCAAATCAAAATAAAATCACCAACCGTTATCAGTGTTTTATATATAAAACATATATCACATATATTTTTAAAATAAAATAATCAATTAAATCTTTTTAAGATATCTAATATCTTTAAAGATATTAATTAATTAATTTGATTTGATTTGAATTCAAAACTTTTTAAATTCAAATTTAAATATTTAATTTAATGAAAATATAATAATCAAATTATCTTTTCTTCATTCAAAATTAAATATCAATCAACACCCTCCATATAATGATTAATTACACAATTAAATAATCTTATTATTTAATTGTCATAATCATTAAAATCATTAATTAATAATCTAATTATTCAATTAGTTCCCGAATAGATATGTGTCACTTTCGTAACACAGTTAATTGGACAATCCAATTAATTAACTGTGACCCTTGTTACCTAAATCGATCGGGCTAGCAAGGGGACCTAATGGACTCACAGTATTTGAGCTCCAATATCCTTAGAAATAATTAATTAAACTCTTTAATTAATATTTCATGATTATTAACTTCGTGTTATTCCACTAAAAACCCGAAGTTGCACTCTCTCAACTGTAGACGTTTTTACACAAACCAATAACTTTCGGTATCCATCAATATAGCTATTACATATGGTATAATCCTCCACAAGTAGTTCATAATTAGAGCTGAGTCATAATGTCCGTTATACCCCTCTAATTATATCTTTCCTTTAAGTACCATTGATTCTCTAATGAACAATAAATCCTACATTCCTTACGGAATTAGGAGAGCGCTCATATTTTTCAAGTCTTGAATCAACACTTAAGGGAACTACCATCTACTTCTCACAAGAAGGAGTGGATTCCACTATTGTGTACAAACCTTCCCAGCCACAAGCCAAACCGCGATCCCAACATACGGAGCATATTGATCAGGAATGCAACTCCGACCTCACCCATGGTATATCAAAGACCACGATCTAACCTAAAGGAGTCGATAAGACACTCAGGATTAAGATCACCCACATATAGCCATCATTAGTTGATAATATGAATCTCATCGTTAAACGGATCTTAGTGAGAGATTCATATAGATCATGGCCCGGTCCTATATGATCACATCATACAAGATGCCTCCATTCTCATATCTCCATATGAATGATCCAGAATAGGATCACCGTACATTACGAAATAGACCACAGCTGTAGATTAACCACAAATAAAGTACCCATCTTTATTTGCTATCTTCGGACTCTTTAGATTGCTCGTTTCAAACTGCATCCATCTGTATACACTCATATACTCAGTTCAAAATTACATCTGGCAATCTTGGATGTTAAGTGCACATGTTATATATATAAAGTATGACACAAAATTGTAAGGTTTATGATTTGTATTAGCTTGATTCCATTACAAAACGCTTTATATTTGTATTAGTTATTGCTTAAGATGTTCTTGGAAGAAAAGAAGCTTAAAAGGTGAAGAAGCAATGTCTAGTGCAAAAGTCGTTTTCAAGAGGTGAAAAACGTCAAAGGTATATCTGACTCCTATCCTCTTGCAAGGTGTTAGCGCACACACACACAATTCATACATGTGTGTCCCTGCATCATGGTTCAAACATTTGGTATAACACATTCACACACTTCATAGTATGCTCATGCATTGATCTTGTATTGACAAACATTGTAGAATTGCATGCTTTGTGATTATCTCTTTGATATAGCATGCTTGTGTGAATATGTGTTTATTTGTTTGTGTATTTTGTGTTTTGGACTTGAACATGTTCTTATTTGATTCCTTATTGAGTTTCGGTCGTTTCGGTTACTCATTCATAAGGTTTCGAGTCCAAGCGATGTAGCTACGCTACTTTTCATTCTCATTCGTTGAGTTGACTTCATCGTCGTTTTCTGAGATGATTTCTCAACCATTTTTTAAAGTTGTGTAGTCTTTGTCATGCGTGAGGGAGTCACGGTTCGTAATCCAAAAAAGGATTTAAAATCGGAGTTCGGATGCCCAAGATACGGCTGAAGAACCGAGGGAGCACGCGAGAGTGGTCTGGGGCCGTGAGGCCACTTGGCCACGCCGTGAGGGAGGCCGTGGGCCCCACGGCCAGAGGGGCTCTCTGCTCCTGTGAGGCCCACGCGCCCCCCACGGGAGGGTGACGTGGCATGTGCTGATTTGCCCAATAAATCTCTCTCTCTCCTCTTTTTAAACTCCTCTTTTTCCCTCCACACATGTTGAAGATTTTCAAGAACACTTTGTAAAATTCTGCAAAAATTCTTCAATTTTTATTTTCTTATTTTGATCATAACTTTCTCATACGAACTCAAAATCAATCGATTCACAAGCCAAAATTGTTGGTCTTGAAAAGAGCTACAAACCCCAAGCATTTCAGAGGAGCTGACTTTGTCATTTTTCTCAGCAGCCTGATTTCCCGAGGTCAAGGTTGATTGTTCAACTTCTTCTTTTTCAATTTCATCTTTGATCATCTCTTGATTCTTACTATTTTACTGATGAAATTTGTTGAGAAGTTATTAGATCATATGCTAGGGGTGTTTGATCATTTGTCAATTGAGTTTCAGCTTTGTGACTTTACTTGAACATATATGTGCTAAACTTGATTTTGTTTGAAATTGATTCTAGAAAATGTATATGATATGTCTCATATTATTTTCTAGGTTTTATTTCATGATCTAAGAACTAGGTTTTTAGTGTGATATATTGAATATTCATACCTTTGTTCTTATTGATTTACATGTCTTGATTTCTAGATAATCTTGTAATTGTGTATTGAAAGCATATTCTAGATTGTCATTGAACATATACATTTTGCTTGATTGATCATCTAGCTTAATTTGTTTGTGTTTGCATCACTTGCATCACTTTAGATCATAGCCTTGCATTAGGTTGAAGTCTCTAGCAAAATGAGTGAAGCTTTATGGATAAAGCAAGGAAGTCTTGATTAGAGTCGGGAGGACTCGGATAATCAAGCAAGGAATTCTTGTCTAGGGTCGGGAGGATCCGGATAGGCAAGCAAGAAATCTTCCTAGAGACGTGAGCGTCTTGGATAGGAAGTAGGCTTGGTGATTCACTAGCCCGATGGTAGATTAGGAGTTGATAGCTTGAGCGGATATCATGAGTGATAGCTTGAGTGTGTAAGTCCTTTTTCACATAGTGGATTGCTTTGCCGGTGGTTGTGGTATCAACCCGTGGATGTTTTCTCTTTGAGGTTTTACCACGTTAAAACACTTGTGTTCAATTTTGTTTTTATTTTTCTTTATCTTCATATCTTACATTGATTGCATATCTTGTAAATTGATTAACTCTTGTATTAGTGAAATCAATTCATTTGCCAAAATCTAATCAAGTGTGCATTCTCTTTATTATATTCCGCATTATTTTTAAATTGGAATAATTTGGAGCCTATATCTATTCACCCCCCCCTACCTCTAGGTATATTTACACTACTACTTAAGGGAAATTTCAAAAATGAATGAATATACTACTTCTTTTATTTATGTTCAAATCATATTTACAAATTACAAGCTTTAGGGCAAAAACCCCAACAATTAACACACCCAATTTCAAAAATGATAAATCCTTAAGTTCTCCGGGCTTGAAAACATAAATAAAAACAAAATTAATGTTTTGATATAATGTAAAGATTGATGTTGTAAATGTATGAGAACTTAGTAAAGGAAAAAAAAAAAACATTATAAAAAAATAATAATGAAGAAACGGAGTTCTCTTCCAACCAAAAGAAAAAACACAAAGTTCTTCTAAGTTTTTAGATTAAAAAAATATAAAATCAATTTTAAACAAACAAAAAACTTCCCAACGTCACCTTCAAAAATCTGAGAATATTCATATATATCTATCGGATCATCTCTTACGTATTATGTTATTCAATAAGAAAAGCTCATGATATGACCTCATGCTAATTATTTCTAAATTAGGGTTTATCATCAAAATTAGGGTTTATTATAAGTTTGTTGTTTTTTTTAATAAAGAGATATAGTTTAAGATATGAGTGTAATTAATTGGTGTACATAGTATTTGGTTTATTTTTTTAAACTAATTTGTCCTTATTTGTAAATTTATATTGAGATATTTTTAATTAAATTTTTTATTAGAGAGTGATGCCGTTAACATTCCACAAAATATCTGTTTACACTCCATTTTAATTTTTTTTCATTAATGACAATTTTAACATGAATTAAAATTACTAAACAAGACAAAAAAAAAATAAATAAATGAATAAAATTCTAAGGACAATCCAAATTAGTTTTTTTTATATTTTTATTATTTTTTTAGAAACCAACGCTTTTTTTTTTTCCATCTTTAGTGTTTGTTTTTTTTCCTCTTACTGTTTTACAAACCTTAGGCCATCTCCAATAAAGAGTGAGAGCTATAGTTATATTTGAGTCTCAAATAGTGCTGAGAGTGATGTTTATATATACTTTTGCTCTAGTGGTGCTGAGAGTGCTATTTTTGTAATAAATTTAATTATGCCTAATTTAAATAAATGGTCAATAAATTGTAATTTATAAACTTTAATGTTGATAAAATAATACCATTGTAAATTTCTCAATGAAATCTTTAAAATGGTACTAATAGTTAACATTTTAAAATATTTTAAAATTATTACCAAATTTGATAATATTGAAAATTTTAATTTTTAAATAAGGAAACATCATAAAATTTAAATTTCATAGATTAGAATACACTTAATATAAACACATACATAAAGAAAAATTACATGCATAATTGAAAGTGCAAACATAAATGTAAATCACAAATTTGAACTACAAACATAATTTGAACTACATGCATAATTTGAACTAGTAGTTGGACGGAAGTTAGGGGCTTGCAGGTAGTACCCAGTTTCCAGTTTCCATTGAAGGAGAGTACCTTGAGTTTGAGGAATTGTATCTCGAGCTTAACGGATTGTACCCCGAGTTTGAGGAATTGTTGCGTGCCTTCCTCTTTTCCATAACTTCATTAATTCTTTGCACCTAATAATCTTTCACTATTCCCTCGGGCATCGTGGAAGGATCATGACTCATAATTTCCCTTTCTTCTTTAAGTGCCTTCTTTTCTGACTTCTTTCGTTCTTTTTCCTCAAGTTGTGCTCTATAACCCGAAATCATTTCAATTTGTTGCTTCAAAATCTCATTTTGTTTTTGAATTTCCCCAAGCAAAGCCTCTTGTATGACACTCCCCTACTTGGCCTTTTTTGCTGCATTTCTTCCTTGTGGCCTTGAATGTGTGGTTGGTAGTGGTTGAAATACTGGTGGGTCATTATCTGAATCAAGTGGAATTGACTCGTCTTCATTATGCTCACTTTGATTGGCATCAATTTCAGTATCAGTTGCACTTGTTGGTACTGATGCATTCCACTTAATATTAAACATGATTAAAATCAAAACCTTTTCCCTTGTTGCGGCTTTGGTATACACTATTTGCATTTGTCACCTATGTTAAATGAACGTTTAGTAAAAATAAAAGAATTAAATGGGTTAAAAAAAAATGACAATTTAGAAAAGAAAAAAAAATGAATGAAAAGTTTAGTAACAAAAGCTCACCCTATCATTTGCATTTTGGCTGCTTTGCCTATCTCGATCAACTTGCAACAATGCTGCATAATATTTGGTACAAGCAGATCCTATAACCCTCCATCGAGCTTTGATGCTTCCTATTGATCGTGGTGCAATTATTGCTGTTAACGGAAAATTGTCACTGGGGTGAATTTCCAATTATCAATTCATATGACTGTAATCGGGGTAGATCACAGTCGGAGAGATACCACGTAGTTCGAAACCTATGAATTCTAAATAAACAACTTAAATACAACAATGATGAATCAAAATATAATATCAGTAAGATCATATATAGCTCGTTTTATTGATAATAAAAACGTAATGGGAATACAATAGAGATTTTCAGTGGTTATGGTAGGAGGATTAAAACATAGTTGGCGATGGAGGTCTCATGCATGTCGATAAGTGAAAATTTTGAACTGTAGGATTTTGGATTCAAGTTCCCATCCCTTTTTTTGTCCAGTGTCATGTTCTATATATATGTCCCATTTCTTGCTGTGCACTCCCCTAAATTCGGTCCAGTGGCTTAGCGATTTACAGGACGTTCCGTGGCAATAGGCGAGAAAACCGTGGGATTGATTCAAGGAATCAAATGATCCCTTTTTTGGCGGAATCTGATAGAGTTGACTTTGCTCTCAAGTAGAACTCTTGAGTGGCGGGAATAAGCCAATTTCTTTGTTATTTAAACGTCGGCATCTTACTGTCTTTCTTTGTAGCTTTATCTTGGCATATCTGATCTTACCTTGATAGTCCGTTAATCTGATACTCTTACTACTTGGTTGGCTGGCTCTGTGAGGGATCGGGATACATAGACATCCACCTCCTACTGTATCATGGTATAAGAGTATCAGGGTATCGGGATACCGGGTTGGTGTGGTAATGGGATACTAGGATTTTGTAATAGTGGAGTCTTAGGAACTTGGCTTATGTGTTTTCTGATACCTTGAAGTCTAGGAGCCCTTGATCTTGATCTAGATTGGTAGAAAATGTACCCGGTCAATTTAGTGGCGGGGTACTGGGATGCTCTTCTATGATGCCTTTCTACTTCAAATATCTCTAGTGTGGATAGAAAATTCTTCTTTGAATCCCTGCCATTTTTGGTGGTTAACAATGCGTTGCTGCAATTTTGGTGGAATTGATTCATAACTTTGTTCCAAAAATCCTCATTTCTTTGGTTTACACCGAGATTGAAGTTTCGGTGTGCATTAGCCAAGCTTGGCATAGAGCAATATCTTCAACATTGGACCCATTTGCTGCCCTTCCACTCATATTGATCACAAACACAATGAAAGAAAGAAACAAAAAAAAATTAAGTAACTCAAACTATGGATGAATGTGATATAAATTATGTGGGAATGAAGTATATAAAGACAAATTTAAAAAACTAGCCGTTGGAAGAATTTTTGAATTTTTCCTGTAATTTTTTATAATTTATTTTGAATTTTTGTTGATTTTCTAGTATTTTTGTGATAAAAAATTAATTTATTTCAAATTTTAATGTCAGAAAAATTGTAAACCGTTCATCTCTAACGGTCAACAAATATGATCTGTCCATCTCCAATGGTCAACAAATCCAATTGGGTCCTACACATTCAGCTCTCTCATTATGGTATGGGTCCCACAAAAAAATAAAAATATAACTATTTTATTCATCCAACATATGTGCCTCACCACCTTACACATGGGTCCTACATATAACTCTCACTTTCACCTTTACTAAATATAATTCATTCAAATAACTCTCAACCTATATTAACTCTCACTTTAACTCTCTATTGGGGAAGGTTTTGAGACTTAAAATGAGCATATAGCTCTCTATTGGAGATGACCTTAAAATATCTTCTTCTCTTTTTCCAATATTATAAAGTCTTTCTTGATTGGGAAGTAATGGAGAATGATATACAACCAAAAGAATTTCATGAATGATAGAGAGGCACCTTTCAACATTGTTTTCTTTTTCTTTCTTTCTTTCTAATTTTTTTTTTTTTTTTAAAGTAATCCTTTTTTTTTTTTTTTTTTTGGGGGGGGGGGGGGGTACAGAGGAGGGCAACTAGCCTAGAAACAAAAAACTAAACATAGATAGCTCTGATAGAGGCAGAGCCTTAGCATCATTAGCAAGGATACCAGAAATTTCAAAGGGGTGTCAGGTGGGTCTTCACAAAAAGGCACACTCAAATCCATACTAGTCTCCATTTTAGCCATACCATCCGCTGACATGTTTCATTCCCTAAACAAGCACACTCAAATCCATACTAGTCCCCATTTTAGCCATACCATCCGCTGACATGTTTCATTCCCTAAACACATGCTGCACACTGCAGTCCCAGTCCTTAATGAGCAGAGACTTGCAATTCTGAATTAAACCAAATAAGGGATGGTTTATATTGGTATGCTTGGTAATAATTTGAACAACAGACAGAGAATGTGTTTCCATAACCACATTACGAAAAATCATCGTCCAGACCATTCTAAGACCTTCCAGCAGCCCCCAGAATTCTGCTTCAAGAGCATTACCATAGCCTTTATTCAAAACAAACCCTCCTAACCAATTCTTCTGATGATCACGCAACACACCTCCAGCAGAGATGGATCCTAACTCACCAGTGCATCCACCATCCACATTTAACTTTACATAACCTCACAGGGAGGATCCCAAGCGACTGAGATGGTATGAGTAGTCATAGATTCCCTACAAAATTAGCTTCCACCCAATCCTTACAAAATCTATTAATAATTAACTAAGGAGATTTGGGGAACAAGAAATCAGCATCAAAAGCTTTGCTGCACCTCCATTTCCATAGAAACCAAAGCACAATAGCAAATTGGAGATAGCTGGGCACATTACCAACCACCAACTCATTGTTACACAAGTTCTCTGTCATCCAAACATCCAAATTTCCAAGAAAGGGAGAAGAATAGGAGATACCCTAAGCAATATCCTCCCACACAGTAATAGAGTCCCTACACACTCTCAGCAAGTGTTCAATATTCTCCACCCCACTTTGACATCTAGGACAGGAAACATCCACTCCCATACCACGAACATACCTCTGTTCATTAGTAAGAACCTTACCATGAAGAATGACCCAAAGAAAATGCTAAACTCGAGTAGGCAACTTGAGCTTCCACACAAAATTCCAAGGCCATACAGGAAAACATTCAGCATTTAAATAACCATCATAACCAGTCTTAATAGAAAAAATTCCATCTTGAGCCCACCCCCAAATACATTTATTCGAGCCACTCTGACTACCACCCGTATATATGCTAGCAACTTTATGAACAATACTCCAAGGAAGGACAACTGCAAGTTGAGAGATGACACATTCACCATTGTGAAGGTAGGAGTTGACAATTTGAAATAGAGAAGAATAAAAAGATTAATGGTAGCATAATCCCTTAACACCTCAATATTGGCACCCAATTATCGGTCCAAAATTGAACCTGAGAACCATCACCAACTCTCCACTTCAAACCTTTGGAAAGTAACTTGGCCCCAAAAACAATATCTCTCCAAGTACTAGAGCACACAACCCCCTTGCTAAGGTCAAGATCAATGATAGACTTGTTATTGAGGTATTTGTGCTTCAGAAGCTGGCACCAAATGCCATTATCGTTTTGTAACAGCCGCCACCCAATCTTAGCAAGTAAGGCCTGATTCATGCTCTTCGTTCTTTGATACCCAAACCGCCTCTTTTCTAGGCAAACAGACTGTATCCCATTTAATAAGGTGGGTGGTCTTTTTGGCATCAGTATGGCCCCAAAGGAAGTTCCTGTTCAACTTATCAAGTTTCAGGCAGAGCTCACTAGGATCTTCACATATTGCATGGTGTACACAGGCAAAGCAGAGGTCACAGCTTTGATCAAAGTAACTCTCCCTGCCAAAGAAAGAGTATCACTCTTCCAAGCAAATAACCTACTTGAACTTTCTCCACCAAGGCATTATAAATACGGTTCCTAATCCTACCATGGATAAGAGGGACTCCAAGATACTTCCCTAAGTAGTTAGTGAGAGGGGAACCACAAACCCTAGCAATATTTTTAGTTATCTTCTCATTTGTATTACAAGAGCAAAAAATACAAGACTTAGAGAGATTAATTTGCTGCCCTGAGAGGTTACAAAAACTGTCCAAACACTCTTTCATTATTTCAGCTTGGATGATAGTTCCTTGCCCAAACAACATGAGATCATCAGCAAAGAAAAGACGAGAAATACTAGGCCCTCCTCTAAACACCGTCACACATTTCCAGTCCCCATTACTTACTCTCTGGCTAATCAAATGGGAAAGTTTTTCCATGCACAACACAAACAAATAAGGGGATAAGAGATCCCCTTGTCTAATGCCACACCTAGAAGTAATATCTTCAATCACCTCTCCATTCAAAATCGTTTGTAGTTGACAGTGGAGACACACTACATAAGAAGGTCAACAAGTCTCCCCTTAATTCCAACCTCAACAATAACCTCTCTAATGAAACCCCATTGTAACCTATCATAGGCTTTAGAGAGATCCATTTTCCAAGAGAATAATCCTTTCTTGCCTTTCATAGATTTGAATTTATGAAGAATCTCTTGGGCAACAACAATGTTGTCCTGAATTTGTCTACTAGGAACAAAGGCCACTTGGCTTGAACTAATGAGCTTAGGCATGAGATCCCTTAGTCTTTGGACGATGATTTTACTAATGAGTTTGTATGAAGTATTACACAAACTAATAGGTCTAAGATGGGTCATATCAAGAAGGCTAGGAATTTTAGGAACAAAAGTAATAAGGATTTTGTTCAACTCAATAGGAAAAGCCCTAGTTTTAAAGCTCTCCTCAACAAGTTTGACCAACTCATTCTTGCACACACTCAATTGGTTTTGAAAAAATATAGCAGGGAAACCATCGAGACTAGGAGCTTTCAAACCACCTATACCAAAAAGCCCAAGCCTAACCTCATCTTCACTCATAGGTTTGTTCAAATCATCAACAGCACCCTCATCCAAGCTAGGAAATAATTTAGGAAGATCACCATAGGCATAATAACTAGGAATATTGGAAAATAAATTATTGAAATAGGAGACAACAATAGATTTCATGCTACTCTTATCATTTTTCCAAACACCATCCAAATCTTTAAGACCTTCAAGTTTATTATATCTCCTCCTAATCATAGTAGAAAGGTGAAAATATTTAGAGTTACGATCACCCTCCTTAAGCCAAGTATTTCTAGATTTTTGAAGCCAAAAGATTTCCTCTTATTCAATTATAAGCTTATACTCCTCCCGAAGCTTAACCTCCAAAGAAGCTAACCCATGATTAAACCTCTCACTAAGACTTCTCTGGATACCTTGAAGTCTCGCTAAAATTCTCCTTTTTCTATGGAAGATATAACCAAAGACCTCTTTATTCCAGACCTTGATATTGTTAGACAAGGATTGAAGTTTATTAAGCAAATCACCAATATGGGCACCCCAGTTATGCTAACCACTTCACTAAAGTCCTTATGCTTAAGCCGTATGGCATCAAATCTAAACGGCTTGAGAAAACTCAAGGAATATGGGAACTATGAAGACACAACATAATAGGGCAATGATCCGAGGTAACTCTAGGGAGATGTCTAACAAGCCTTTCACTAAAGGCAACCCTCCACTCCATAGAACAAAGAGCTCTGTCAAGTCTCTCTCAAATATCGTCACTCACACTCCTCTTAGTCATCCAAGTGTATTTTTGACCAATGAAACCCAAGTCAACTAACTAGTTTTCATTGATCCAATCTACAAAACCAGATTTGGAGAAAAAACCCTACCACCCCTTTTCTCAGCACTAACGGTGATTTCATTAAATCCCCTATTACAACCCAAGGTCCCTAAAACAACTACGAATGGCACTAAGATAACCCCATAGCTTACGCCTAATAACAATACTAGGGCTAGCATAGACAACCGTAAGGACCCAAAACTTTTCTCCCTCAGCCACAACTGCCGTGATGGATTGATTAGAGCTAGCCACCACCTGAAGTTTGACTCTATTACCATTCCACAAAAGCCAAATACCCCCTGAAAAACCAGAGGCTTCAACTAGAAAACTATCAGAAAAACCCAATTCGCTAACCATTTTAAGAGCTCTAGCACCACTAATCCTAGGCTCTAATATAACAATCACTTCAAAATTATAAATACTCCTAAGGTCAGAAAGGACTTTAGGAAATCCCTTTTTCCCAGCACCTCTAATATTCCAAGTGCAAAACATAATCAATAAGATAAAAAGAGGGGAGGACCACATTACTCCATGACAACCTCCATTGCCTCTTTAAGCTTAAAGGCAACTTCATCAAAATTACTAGCACCAGGGACATCCACCTGTTCTATACAATTATGCAAGACATTATCACTAACAGCATCCATACTACCCTCCCCAGTATCCTTATCAGTCATACCTGAATTCATCATGTCTTGGTGGAGAGCTTTAAGCACTTCAAAATCTTCTAACTCTCCTCCATGCTCGCTTGATGATTACCAACTAGCTTCCCTTATTGTTTTCCCATTCTGTGCATCTTCCCAACACTATCAAGCCCTTCCTTATTAGCAATCTGCTCAAAAGGTTTGTTAAATCTGCTCATGTTCACCTCAAGAAACTTTTTGGGATGTTTGTTCCACTGCACATTACTAGTTTTCCCTCTATTAGAAATATTTGAAAGCACCTTACTTAAATCTGGCTTTTTCTGCTTGAGGGTTCGAGGTTGATTCTGGATAGCACCAACATTCTTTTCCAAGTCTTCACTCAAAATTTCAAACTTAGAACCCCTCATTTTCCTACTCCTCTGATTCACAACAGTTCTAGGTCGCTTACTACTTTCAACAACATCCTGGTTTGAAACATTCTTCACTACATCTATGTTTTTTTCACCTCAACAGTTCTATTGACAACATTATTCTTAGGACTAGAGCTTATACCACCTGAATTAGTAACATTTCCATTTCTTCTACCAAAAAAAATTTCCACCAGCATTATTTCTACCATTCTTACCATAAGATACTTGCATCCAAGGGCCAAAGGAATCCTTCCCAGCAGCAGTAACCTCTTCACCATTATCCGGCACCTCAACATCCTTTTTTTGCTCCTCCTTTCCTTCCTTGCTGTGTCCTATTATTCCACATTTAAAGCAAATGAGACCTACATTCTCATATTCTACTTTAATGGTTTTGTCATCCACACTTAGTGAACCTTTCAAGGGTTTTGTGATGTCTAGATCAATACAAATCCTCGCAAATCTCCCTTTAGCTTGAGACTGAGTGATCGGATCGACCTTGTAAGTGTTACCCAGCATTCCTCCTCTGTTCCATAGTAAATCCACATCAATCCACTCCATAGGTAATTTAGACAATCTCACCCAAACTGGCATTCGGCCAATCTCCTCTTCACCAGACACAAAGTTAGGCCTTCACTTCTGTATAACTAAGTACCGATTGCCAATAACCCATGGACCAGCTGTTAGGATAAAATCCAGATCGGCTTGCATTTGAAACCTCACCACAGAATACCCATCCTCTAAATCTGTGAGTTGCCACTGTCCAATGAGAGTCCATTTTTGGCAAAGCTTCTGGAGCATGAATTGAAAGTGTGAGGCCTTCCCATTACCTTCAAAATCAAAGCATTCGACCAAGGTTTACATAACTAGACTTTCAAATCAGGCGAAAGTTTCATGGAAAGACCGTCGAGTCCTTCAACAATCATGATATCTCCATCTACAATTTTCAATTTCTCCTTCCCAGCTCCAAAACCAGCCCAGCTACCAGGACTCGTCGACCCTACAACTTCGATTTGAAACTGTCACCTGACTTCCTCAACATACTGTCATCTAAATCTTCTTGAGCCCGAGCTGTTTTAGCATTATATTTGGGATCAAGTGGTTTTTCTTTCATCACCTCGTTCATCTTTGCTTCTTGTTGCGCTGAAAACACAAACATTTCAGCTAGAAACCAGAGAAAAACGATGGCGCATGGTTGAGAAAAGGGGAACCTAATCTCACTTGCTGGAACGCATGGGGCGCATTCAAAATGAAAAATTATTTACTTGTTAATGTACTACTTAGTAATCCTTCTTTCTATTTGGCGGTTGCATGCAGTTTTTTAATGGAAAATCTCTCAAACATGTTGGTTTATAATAAGTTAGTGTGATTTTAAGCTTTAATTATTCTACACTAAAAATTTAATTTGATGGTGCAAAGAATTCAAAAAAAAAAAAAATAGATTGCATCCCACACGATGTGTGGAACTATAAAATATAACGCAACAATAATTTAATGATTTAACTTATTGGTCTAAGATATTGGATGCATTGGTGATGAAAAACAATCATAGGGTATTTCTCTAGATTTATTCTTTGACATTGGTCTCCAACAAAAATTAATGAATAGTCAGGTCAAGCTTTTCTCATGTGGTATGTTGAAACTTTATGATAATATATTTCATCAAACACTAAAGGAAAAATATATTTCTAATAATAGTAATAATTCTCATTAAATCTAGAAAATCAACTGTTGACGGTGAAATTTGGATTGCCACGCACTCAACAATTAAATCAATTTAATATGAAGCAAGAAAATTGAGAACACATGCAAAAGACAAGTTTTACGTGGAAAACCCTTGAATGGGAAAAAACCACGGCGCCCCTGAGGGCAGAAGATAATACTAGGTTTTCGTTGCTTTGTTACACACTCTAATCTCTCACAATTGCTCTCTTTCTCTCTCTATTTCTGAACCTCCTCCTCGTGGGATAGGTGATTCTATTATACATGTTTATTTAGGGTTTCCCCTTGTTGATTTGTATTAGGATCCTTTTCTGTCGCGGATTGGGTCTTCTTTCCTTCTTATGATTCCTTGTTGCTTCTGTGTTTATGCCGAGTCGGTTCGAGCCTAGTGTGCTGGTCCAGCGAGTACTTTTTATTTTCTGGGCACTGCATATCTGGCGAGTGCACTTCTATATTCGGCGAGTAGGTTTTTGGTTTTGGCGACATGCCTTTGACTTCCCTCTGGTCTAAGCTATTTTTCATCCTGACTGGTCAACTTCTTCCTTTACCCGTCACGAATGACGTGGCAACCTTTTGTTAGCTCCTTTGATGACGTGTCAGTTGGGCGAGTTTATCATACAACAACCCCCATAAATACTTCGAGCTGGGCGAATGACTTGTCCTTCCTACTTCGTTTGCCTCTGCGAGCAGTATTTATATTTATGTTTATGAGATTTCAACGCATTTTTGCAATAACTTCTCCTTTTAACCACGCGCTGATTCATTAATTAATTCTTCCGGTGCACGCTTTCAATCTGAACCACATAACTTCTGGCGTCTCCACTTGCTTGACAGGTGAAGGGACGTTCTGACGGCTTGGTTTTCCCCAGATGCCACATGTCACTTATCGGGTGGTGACCGTCGCGGTTTGGTAATAGTGGCCGTCATTCCCATTAAATACGCCTCATTGTATTTGATTGCTCTTTTTTTGAATTTCGAAATTCCCTCTTTTTAAGGCCCGATCGTCTCTCTTCTTTCTCTTTACTTGCTTCATCGTATTTTTATCAGAGCAGAAGAAAGAACAGCTGATCTCCTGCTTTCGTCTCTTTTATTTCTAACGAGAGCTAACTACAGTCCTTTC